>CAWUFW010007019.1:600000-1066360 GCA_963921515.1 Calotriton arnoldi
TCAGCAGAGCGCTAGGCAGGGACCCTGTGTGCTCTCATGATGGTTAAATACCTGGGTCATTTGGTAATATAAATGTCTTAATAAGGGAGTTCATCAACTGGGGGACGTTCTGATTTTCCCCCTGAGCCTCGCTTTCCTCTGGGACCCCGATAAACCTCAGATTACTACGTCGTAAATGGTTCTCCAACATCTCTGTTTAACTTCCAGCTGTTGCAGTTTCTTTAGCTCTGGCAAAATGATCTTGTCCATTTTTTGATAACGATCCTCAAGATCAGAAATTATTTGTTCAGCCTTAGCGAGACATTTGGGTAGTTGCATAAGGGTTTCCTCAATTAACGACAGTCTTTGATTAACTGTTGCTGTATCAAGAGCTTGTTGTACTTTGAGACCCCGAATCTCCGTTAAAATCACTTCCAGAAGAGGTCTCAGCATTTCAGAATTGACATCCAGGTGGGGTTCTACATTATCTGACTCCAGTGCTGATTTCAGTACTGATTCATATTTGTCTTGAGCTGGCTTCAGACCTGTACTTACTGGCTCAAGGGCACCAGTTAATTCAGTGACGTTTGGTAACCCTTCTGGTTCAGGTATGACTGATATCATGTTGTCTTGAGTCTGAGGCAATTCAAGCGGGGTCAGGATGGTCTCTGTCTGTACCATATCTGTTTTGGGCAGACTTTTCTGAAACAAAGGGTAGTCTTTGGGCCTCCCTGAGGCGGCAATAACTACATTTGATGCTGCCACAGTCGGGGAGGAGGAGGGTTGGGTAATCACTGAAGGAGATCTCTCTTGAAATAGCTCATTACCCGCCTCCGCTCCGTCTTCCTCTAAAAAGGTTTCTTCCCCTGTTGAGCAAGATGAATGGGCCAACTCTGCCATACCGACCCGCTGTACTTCCATGGTGGATGGCATCTCCACGCTAGCTAGGATCTTCTTCTCTCTCCAGCCTGCTACCCAGCACTGAGACATCTTTTTCCACTGCTTTGGTATAACCGGGGTTGTTGTAGGATTACCAGTCTGCTTAGTGCATTGTTATCGCATTACGTTGGGGCGCATGGGTTCCCCCCTGAGCCCACCCCGCGACTCCTCGCACGCTGGGCCCAACTTCCTTGGGTCAGTTGGTCGCCCCGTGCCTTTCCACCGTCCACCGCCACAGGGATTTTCAACTCTCTCCAGCAAGTGTTGGTTTTTCACCACTTCCCCTTGGATAAGTACGGCTGTTTTCGACCCACAGCTCCACTCCAGCTCTCTGCTCCACTCTGATAACCCTCAATAGAACTGAAAATCCACACTTGAGGAGAGTAGAACTTCCAATATTTCCACCTATCCAGCCAGGTGGAAGCCCACACTACTGTGGCCCTACAAGCTTCATGCTTTCAAACCCCCTCCTGGGTCCAAGGGGGGGGAGGCTCCCCAGCAAAAAAACAACAAAAACAAAGAACAAATGTGGGAAGTGCAGTACACAGCAGATCGGCGTTTTCGGATCCTGCAGCCGAGTGCCGTGTGGCGCGCAGCAGCAGCGTCGCGTAGCATGAAGCGTTTGACATTAGCCGGTGGGAGGGATTGCGTCCTCGGAGTTCAGCAGTCAAGCATGGGGACTCCGCTTGCTACATATAAAATACCTCAAGTAGAAAGCAAATAAAGTTTGTGTTAAAGTTGAAAAAGATTTTATTTTATTATCCATACAATTTTATAAAGTGGTTGAAACATACCAAATCAACAAAGAGTCCACACTCATAAAGTGTCTCCATCTTTTAAACATTTTTGGCTAATTCTACCAAACTCACTAGCCTATACTCCACCAGTGTTTCCTGTAATGCCTTGAATGTGGAGAATGGACAGCTCTTTCTCCCTCCAGGGCTTGAGATTGAAGGGACTAGAAGAATCATTGCTCGGGCTTCTCTAAGGAATGGGTTGTACTATTCCCCACAGGTCATTCCAACACTTAAGAACGTGTTCCTGTTAGTGCTCATGTGAATTAACTGCATTTACCCTAGACACTATTCTGTCCCACATTTGCATTCTCTGACTCATGATTGTTTTTGTACTAGGGCACCAAATAATTGTGAATCAACATTCATAATTTCATCGACCATAATGGTCAATTCATTCTCTGAAAACTTAGAGGCTCTACTACCTGCCATTTCTAAATGTGAAAAAATAAACAAAGATAAACTAATAACTACAAAAAAAGAGCAAGGAAATAAACCCACTTTTGCTGCTAAAACAAACTTGACGTGTGAAGAGAAAGAAAGGGGCACTCTGGGTAGAGGCTTACCATTTATAATGCTAGAAGCAGGTGAATTGTTTCTGGTGATGAAATTCAGTTGTGTGTGTTAAAGCTGGTGTCAGTCATATTGAAATTTGCATAGGAAAGTTTGACAGGTAGGTCTGCTGATTCGATGGAAGCATACGGCAAAAGTACACTCATCAGACCTTCAATACTCCATCGTGCTGGTCCGTCCATCTTGCTGTGAGAGAGTTCAAGTCTAAAGAGAGCGGGCGGATATCTGCTATACCAGCATTGACCGAGTAGTAACTGATGATAAAGTTATTGGGTCCGGATGACAGAAATCAATACATCATAATGGACAATAGACATTAAGGACAAACTCTAAATGTGGCGGGCTGCATACCATCACCCTGGCGGACAGATGGAGTACTCCATGACAGTGGAACAGTGGACCTTACTCCGGCTCTATATCAGACCCCATGGCAGAAGGATATTTCACTTTACTAAACAGATCTAACAAAATATTGAGACCCCGTAGTCCTCATATGTTTATTTGAATTTGTTTAGCAATTCTATCCACTCATTTCATAATTTTTATGGAAACAACTGAATAACATAATGAAAATCAAGGAAGGCAAAATAAATACACAGACACAATATACATGAGACAAAGCAGATAGGATTTTTTCTGAAGTATTTGAATACTGTTGGAGTTGGGGAAAATCTCAAGAAAACTGGCAGGCCATTTTAAAGTTATGAGGCCAGCAAAACAAGGTACTTGAAATGGGATGTAGCACAAGAAGGTCACAGACAAATGAGGAGACCTCGATTAGCAGGGTGTAACTGTTTGGTAGGTTGATTAAGGTGAAATAAATCAATGAGTTGAGAAATCAATAAAAACAAGATAGATAAAGTATGATCTGAATTTCTAAGTCCAAATAAAATGTGAATGGGAGAGCAGAGAAAGGTTTGACATGAAAGTAGAAGACACAGAGGAAGACCTACATAGAGGGTACAACACTAGTGAAAACAAGACAGAACAATACCATGAATAAGATGTTTTGCAGGGAGGAAAAGCATGGATTATCATATTGTTGAATGTTAAAAAGTGTTTGACAGAGTAGGCTGGTACTTGGAGAAAACTTTGGGAACATTTGGTTTTGGGGGAATATGGTTGAATTTTTGGGCCTGATTCACAAACTGCATTTTGTAGTACACAAAGTAGTACTATAGTAGTACTACTTACTCACTACAGAATCCAGGGTTGAAATCTCCACCTCGCCTATCTTTTCTATGGGGTGACCTCCGCACATGTAAGTTTACCAAATAGTAGCAAAAGTGGGGAATCTCTACCACAGAACTGAAAGGAATTAGTATAAAGTATTGCAGTAGTGATGGCCCAGTGTGACCCCATATACATATGGAGCATGAGCACAAACATGCAGGACTGCACATTGAATTTAAAGTTCACAACCATATATCAACACTTTTCTATTCAGACTCTGTATAAATTAGATTGGGCATTCTCATGCCTTCCCCACCTCCTCTTCCTAGAGGGTACAGACTCACAAAAAGTACCTATCAAGTTTCCGAAACGGCAGGTTTCTGACCTTTGCTCCTGACTCTAGAAGACTTTGCAAGTGCCCATTTTGAGATCTGTATTCTAAACTTTACTTGATTCCTTGGAAAATAATGCGTTTCAGGGAAAACTAACATTGTGGTAGAAATATTACATTTGATATGTGCATTAAATGCCTGCAAGGGTCAGGATTACAATTTACTGTAAAATAATCACCCACACATTTTATTTGCATTTCCAGTGTACTGTCTGTAACCCTTAGCAGCAGGGTTCTCAGCACCTGGATACCCTCATGGGTGATTGGCCACACTTTACAAGCCCTGTTTAATAAGTGTTTCAATCAAACCTAGGTATTGACTAATACTTTACCTCGCTCCCAAATAGTTTTTACATTTTGCTGTACCCCTACCCACCCTGTCTCCACACTCAACCCAACTGCTCCATAACCTTGGACATTCTTTCCAATTGGTTGATTTTTTTTTTTGTTTGATCTGTTTTTTAAAGATTTTATGTTTTGTGTTGTATACATGAATACAAGCAGTGCATCATCATAGAAAGCACCATACGGAACCAATAGGTAAACATAAATTCCAGATAATGAAGCAACAATATAACTGCTTGGTTACATCAGTAAGTATAAATAATATAGGCAATAACATCCAGCATATCCCGTCAAACAAAACATTTCCTCCCACCGTCAAGAATCTGAACGAATGCCTTATGGCGCAAAGTAACTGCAACTTATGCAACATGTAACAATTTACATAAACACGTTTCGTATGGCTTCACTCCGATTCTTTCCAATTGGTTGATGCTGGAATATCCCTCCTTTTCTCCTGATGAAATGCAATGAATGTCATTTCTCTTCGAAGATGCAGTGTTCCCAACTTCAGAAGGATTAGAAACGGATATTGATTGACAATTACTAGTTGCTATTAATATAAACTTCAGCCTTGCACCTAGGTAATCCAAACATGACTACTAAATGATTTTAAATGTAGTTCAGATTTAATTCAGATAATATGCATATATATATTTATATATGAATATGCATATTTCACAGTGAGATGTTCATTTTGATCCCAGTTTGCTCTCTTGTAGCAGACTTCAGGCCTCATTTACTTCATTCAAGATTTTGAATTCACCATTCCACAACACTTTCAGTTTGGACTGTTGGATTATCTGGGCTTGCATTCCAGTCCCTTAAATTCAGCAGTCATGTTTCTCATGGCCTAGCTTCTCTGTGATGATTCTATTAATAACTCCTCATGATGGCAGGCTCTGATTTAGCAGTTGGGATACTCTAACAAACACATCCACCAAATTCATTGTTCCCCTGCCCTGTTTAGATTCAGGGAAATCACCATGTTTCAGATAGAAGAATCTGCACTGGCTCTGCAAGCTAAACACTTTGACTGACAGCCTGCTAGATATTGGGCCATCAGTCAAAGTACCTCAGGCCATTCACTCTATAATTTATTAGCTAAAATCAATACATTTAAAATATAGGGGCATATGTATGAAGCCTTTTTCCCGTTCGCAAACGGGAGAAAGCCTTTTGGGATGTATCATCCCAAAAGGCCCTCGCACAATAGGGATTCGCAAAATTTGCGATTCCCTATTCTGCGAATGCATTTAAGGAATCGCAAATTGCGATTCCTTAAATGCAATTCTGGAAGCACCCAAGTTGTGCAATTTTGCCTTTACAAATCGCAAATTACTACCAACTTCAAATTGGTGGTAATTTGTGATTTCTTTGAAAAATTCACTTTTTTGCATTTTTCAAAGTGCCATGTAGCGCACATACATGCCCTTAGGGCATGTATGTGTGCCACATGTGCACACATGATTATTTCAGGGGTGCAACAGGGTGTCCTTTTGACACCCTTGCACCCTTGAAATTGCATTCGCAATTTGCAAGTACCTAATGGGTACTCGCAAATTGCGAATGTCTTCCCATTCATTCCTATGGGCCTCTAGGCCCATAGGAATGAATGGGAAGGTATTCCTTAATTGCGAATCGCAATTTGCGATTCGCAATTAAGGAATATGTAGGAATCGCAATTAATATTGCGAATCCTACATACATTGCCTTTTGTGAGTCCTTAATAGCGAATCTCTAAAATTCGCTATTAAGGACTCACAACTACGCTTTCTTGATACATATGCCCCATAGTGTATAAAGGGCAGGGAAAACCTGTGAGGAAGCTCCTAATGTGTCAGTGATAGCTATTAAATGTGTTTCAATAATAAACTGACACCAGAGGAGTTTGCTCATGAAGAACAAAAAAAAGTGACGAGTGGCTGCCTTAAACGTGGCGCCAAAGTTTGCATATCATCAACCGAGCCACCACAGCCATGGCTTTGCTGAAGGCACAGATATCTCTACCTGCCTGGCAGAGATGTCTAAATATGGCTGGCTGCACTCTGTGAAGGAAGCAGAGTACATCAGACCGATGACCTGGTGTATTAGAGTATTGCTCACCATACTCTAGATAAGAACATTAAGCACTCTTTCCATCCGGGTCTTAATCAACATCTCCTCCTTGATCTGATCAGCAATCTGAGAAATGGTTGAAGACGGTTTGAGGAGTATCACTCAAATTGGCTTTGCAACATGGTAGTCGTGGACTTTAATGATGGTTAGGTCACAGACTGGGGGACAGGCAGTGCGCTCTGGAAGTGTTGTGCTGCAGTAGGCAACCATTGGGCATTTTGTTGCAGTACAGGGCTCAAAAGCTGTGGTGCAAAGGCAAGCATCAAGGTGCTCTCTGCTCTATTTCAAGGGGGGGGGTGATGGTCAGCATCAGTCAGTTAGCAAGGGCTAGTGGGCAGCAGTGGCATTGTGAAACACCCCCCCACACACTTTAGCAGCAAAAATGTGGGTTATCACTGCACCCTGTGGCCTGATGAAAAGTCCTCTAAAACATATATTATTTTCATTTTTGGATTCTTTCTGCTCGCAAAATCTCCTAATAATGTGTTCATACCAGGCCAAGACTGAGAGGAGAGGGTAAAGAATTACTAAGTGAGCAAAGTTCACTTAAGGACCCTGAGAAACAATGATGGCAAATGGAGACAGCTGCAAATGGAGTGAGAGGAGACAGAAAGGAAAGAGAGAAAAAATATGATTGTTAAAAGAAAAGAAGATTGGAAGTCAAAATCCAGAAATGACACAGGGGAAAAAGAAGAAAGAAATGGTGAAAGTAAGGAAATCTAAAAGGAAGGATTGATGCATGGAAAGAAGAAAGGATGGGTAAAAAGAAGGCTAGAAAGATAAAGAGAACAAAAGAAGAAAGGAGATAAGAAGGGACAAATGCATGTATGGAAGAATGGCTTTCTCATTATAGGTGTAGTTCAAAATGGTGGCATTTTAATTTTCTGACTACTCCCTTGCTGGGCAAGTTAAGGTGACAAAGATGTGGTGTGGCTTGAGCGCCGAGTGGGGTTGTATGTGAAGCTCTAATGCTCCATGTTCGGTGACCCAGTGAAAACTTTCTTCACAATGAAGAGATTACTTTTTGCAGAAACGGAGGTCGCTAGCATTGAAGTTCCATCTGGATAACAGTTTCTTAATTTCTTCACTAGCGCTGCCATGCTAGTTGAAATGTTTTGTTTGTCACCGTTCAATCACAGATCGCGGCAGCCATTTAAATTGTTGGTGCAACGCTAATGTTTGGAAATACCACTTCCTCATCATGAAGGAGGCATTTTTTTCCATAAAGCTCATAAGAACCATCATCATTTATTATATGGATGATCCTGTGGCTGTGTGAGCTACTTATGGATGCCTTCTTATCTTGCAGTATTATGGACCGCCATTTTAATCTCTCCTTCAACCACATTATATGAAGAGATGCACTCGCCTATCAACATTGGATTATACATTATGGTTAAGGTACTGTTGTAGTTTAATACTGTCTCTTCCATTATAATATACACAGAAGGCTAACACTGACCTAATTCTGTGGGTCAGTGCATTTCACTTTCATGTAATTGTCTAGGCACCTTCTGTCTGTGGATTCTTTTACAATTATTAATACTTCAGTAACTGTTGGAACTTCTTCCATTTTGAAGACCTATTTTATTGAGTTTGCATGGAGTGGATATGTCGTTGAAAACCTCCTCACATAACATCTTCTGGTGCATTTAAGTGTCATAGTACCTCGCAAGTCTCTTTCGTTACAAATACAGCTCTCATAATGACAGAAATACCCTCTCAAACTCTTGAATCACCTCTTGTGGGTATTTCTAAAACCTAACCGTCTAACAAGTACAAATAAGAGACCAAAAAGAGAACCACCCTTTCCTGTGAAATCTCCATCAACTATCCCAATTGAATTAATACTGATTTAAATACGAGCTTTAAAACCATTCATGGAACACAGTAACAAGACTTTACAGAATCTCGAAGACAAATGGTCTTTGATGGACAGAAGAGTTACGGAATTAGAACAACAAGTTAGTGACATTCAGGGTACTGCAATCAAAATAGATAAATTGCAAATGAAGGTCAATGACTTGAAGAGGGACGCTGAGGATTTAAAAAATAGAAATCTCAGAAATAATTTGAGGATTTATGGTTTACCAAAAATGCGGAAGGTTCAGATCCCATCAATTTCTTCAAAGACTTTAATCCAAAAGTTCTGTATCTACCTTGTTCTATTTCCTCAAACTTTCACTGAGTACATAGATTAAGCTCACAGTCTGTTTTTAAAGGTAGAGGTGTCATTATCCTGTTCCTGGAACATACTGACCTGATCAAAGTGCTTAACGCAATCTAACTAAATTAACAGATTACATCATCAACTCACAAACTTAATTTCTCTCAGGATGTGGCTAAAGTTACAGCAGGCAGAAGGAAACAATGTTTGGATCTTCGACCACAGTTAAGAGCTACAAATGTTAGATTTGGTTTGATTCATCCTTGTAAATCTAGGGTGACTTATAAAGATAAAATAGTAACATATGAGGATCTTTGAAAACTCAAGAGCTCTCTATAAAGTTGTAGAGAATAAGTGACGGAGACAACATTGTTATAATATGTTTTGCTTGGTTAATAGCATCTTTTCGCTGATGATCTCTCCTTTTACTTTATAATTACTCTTTTTTTACTTTCATATAAATATGGCTTTCTGGCCATTTGGAGTGGTTTTCTTGTCCATAATTGCCTAGTAGTTCCCCCATTACACTTTGGCACAGCAGAATTCCTCTTATAGGTATGTCTTTCAGTTGCCTTTTAAATGGCATGTACAGTCTCTTCCTTAGGTTTCTGTATCGTTTCTTTCTTCTTCCTCTTTTTCTTTGGTAGACTTTCCTGTCAGCTGTTTTCTTTCTTTTCTGACTATAAAGTCGTGTAGGCGCATGTTCATTTTTTATTCTAAGAATATCATATTTATTCCTTGTTAGACCTGGCACCATTGGCGTGGGTCTCCCTTCCATTTTTTGCTGTTGCCTCTTATGTTTTTGCTGGTTTTAGATGCTTTTGGGCACTGTGCCACTGCTGTTCAGTGCCACAGTGCAAGTGCTCCCTATGGTAAATTGATGTATGGATTAGTGACTCCATGCTTGGCTTGTTTGGCTTACTGTCAGACCCTAGTACAGTGCACTGCGTGTGCCCAGGGCTTGTAAATCAAATGCTGCTGGTGGGCTTGCAGCACTGGTTGTGCCACCCACCGGAGCAGCTTGTAAAGTGTGTCTCAGGCCTGCCATTGCAGAGCCTGTGGGCAGTCTGGTACTGCCATGTTGACTGGGCAAGTGTACCCACTTGCCAGTCCCTAAACCTTCCCTTTTATACATATTAGTCACCCCTAAGGTAGGCCCAAGGGCAGGGTGCATTGTAGGTAAAAGGTAGGACATGCCCTGGTGTGTGTGGCATGTCCTAATAGTGAATTACAGCCATTTTCGTTTTTCACTATTGCAAGGCTACCTGTTCCCCATAGGCCAGAATGGGCAGTTAGATTATTACATTTTATAATCCTAACTGACTCAGGGAACCAGGTAGAAATTCGAGTTTAGTACGCCTGAACTCAGAATGATAAAATACATCTTTTAGTGAAGTTGGTTTTAACATTCTGTGTTTGAAAATACCACTTTTAGAAAGTAGGTATTTTCTTGCCTAACTATCCAAGCCTGCCTCTGCTAGGTTGTGTATTCCTTGTCTGGAGATTGAGTGACAGGGGCTGGGGGTGGCTACAGGAGACAGGGTGAGTCAGCGCAGGGCTGAATAGAAAGATCTGCATCCAGAGTGGAGGGAGGAGTTGCACCTGGGTCTGAATAGGGCTGTGCCTGCCTTCCACAATGCTGGCTCCACCTCCTGCCGGGCGGCTGAGCACTCTGCCCCACATTCTGAAAGGAAAGAAGGAGTCAGAAAAACAAAGTGCTCCAGGACTGACCAGAACTGGTTTTGGACTAGGCAGAGGCCTCTCTGCCTTCAGAGAACAAAGAGAAACTGTGTATAAAAGGGAACCCAGACCCCTAGGAAATTAGATCACTTCTGGGAATCAAGACGAACCTTTGCTGAGGAGAAGAACCAGGAAGCTGAAGGAGGAGACTACCCCTGTGCTGTGTGTTTGGGGGTTGGCCTGCAGTGGTTGCTTCATTGCCAAAGAAAGGAGAAAAGGACTGAGTGTGCTTTCTATCAACTTGAAGAAGAATCTCCAAGGGCTTGAACTAGAGCTTGCCTCCTGCCTGAAGTCTCAGGGATACAAGACTTCACCAACCAGCTCCCCCTGAATTCCCTTGCTGGGAATTGAAGTGCCTGCTGCTGTGCTGGGCCTTCTGAGAGACTTCGTGTCGCTGGGAGCTGGAAGCGCGACGCAACAACGAGAGCTTGTCGCCGCTGCAGCCGCTGTCATCGCATCGCCGAGGAAGCGAGACGCCGCTGCCGCTGTCATCATCGCATCGCCGAGCGCGGCGCATCGCCGGAGAAGCGGGACGCTGCCACAGAGGACATCGTCGCATCACCGGAGAAGCGCGTCGCAGGGCCTGTCGCGGCTCCCAAGATCAACGAGTCGCCGCACGGCCGTCGGGCGTGCACGCATCGCACCAACGTTGTCGCATCGCAGCCAAGACGCCATTTTTATCGCATCGCACCGGAGAAGAGTATCGCATCGAGGTGCCATCTGTCGCATCGCACCGGAGAGCAGTAAGAAACCGACGCATCAACTCCCCACACAGTAAGGAAGCGAGCATCAACTCCCCTGCGCAGCAGTAAGGAACCGATGCATCCACTCCCCTGAGTGTACGGAACCGACGCATCACCTTCCCTGCGACCCTTTTGTTTTCTTTGCGTTACGCATTCAAGGTACATTGAGAGTAAAGTGTCGCATCTACAACTTGAGAGAACTGAACTATTTTATAACCTTTTCAAGTCTATTTTTGAGTACAGTATTGTGGATTTTTGTCGTTTGGTCTTGTGTTAAGTCTATATAAAAATACTATTTTTATAATACAACCTGTGTGGTGTCCATCTGTAGTGTTGTCACTGTATTACTGTATGTGTTCACAAATGCTTTACACACTGCCTCTGAGATAAGCCTGCCTGCTCGTGCCAAGCTACCAAGGGGTGAGCAGGGATTATTTTAGGAGTGTAGCCCCTCACCCTGACTAGACGCAAGGGTCCCTATTTGTCACAGGTACCTACCTATGCCAACTAGAGACCCCCAAATCTAACATTGGTGGTCAGCGGTGAGGATTTGGACTTGCATTTGTGATTCATATACAGTGATTGGTGTACACTACTAGTGAGTGCAGACCATAACGCAACCACATACTTTTTGAGAATTTTTTTCCTTGGAACTTCTTTTCTATTTTTGATTCTTGAGAACTGCCAGTCTTTTTGCTACCATGAGCAAGACAGCATCCATAGTATCTGTAGACATTGTTTTGGAAGAAGAGAGAATTGATACTTACACTGTGCCTTATCTCAAAGCTTAGTGCAAGAAATTTAAAATCTCTGTGAAAGGCCTCACCAGGAAAGAGGAATACCAAAAGGCGCTGAGGGCCTGGGTAGAATCTAGGAATGCCAGTGAGCATCCTGAGGAGCCAGTAATGGAGGCAGAGGATTTAAATGAGCACCTTGAGGGGCCAGTGGGCCCAACTGGAGGGAAAGCACCTTCAGGGGCGGGCAGCAGTGTTTCTTCCAAAGGGTTGTCCCCAGGAGAGCTGGAGGACAGAGCAAGGGAGAGGATGCATAAATTGGAGCTAGCTAGGCTCAAAATGGATGGTCAGAAAGACATAGAGAGCAAGAAAATAGAGCTTGGGATGGAGTTAGAAATGAAGAAGTTAGCCTTAGAGGAAAAGAGAATGCATTTTGAGCATGAGAGAGGATTGAGGGAATTGGAACTCAAGGCCAAGAAGTTAGAGGTTCCTCCCTCTGGTGGCAGCACACCGCCAGTGCATGTAGAAGCAAGAACCTACATTCCCAAAGATGTAGTGAAAGATTTCCACAAGAATGAGGATATTGGTCAGTGGTTTAGGGCTTATGAAGCTGCAATGTTGGCCCACCGGGTCCCTGAGAAGGATTGGGGAGCGGGGTTGTGGGGCCGCTTTGTTAGTGATGGGAGGGACACTTTGTTGGATTTGCCTACAGAGGAGCAGATGTCCTATACCCACATGAAGGGAGCCCTAATGTCCAGATTTGGTTTGACCCCAGAGCTATATAGACAAAGGTTTAGAAATTGCAGAAAACTGGAGTCTACCACTTGGGTGGAATATGTGTCTTTCTTTTGCAGAGCATTGGATGGTTGGGTGAAGGGTAGCAAAGTGGATAATTTTGAGGCGCTCTATGATTTGCTTGCATGGGAGCACTTGTCAAATAACTGTTTTCCAGAGCTACGCCAGCATCTTATTGATAGCGAGCTGACTAACCCTAGGAAGCTTGCTGAGGAGGCGGACCGCTGAGTGAGCACCCGGGTCCAGAAGGGTCATGTGGGAGACTTCGCCAAAGGTGGGCAGGGTCCCCAGCAGAAGAGTGGGGGGGACAAGGGTAAACAGAGGGAGTTCCAGAAAGGGCCCCAAAGTAATCCCCAAGGGAACCAAGGGAAAGGTTCCCAGCCTCCCCCTGAGAAGAAGGCAGTGGCCCCGACAGATAAGCCTGTTCACAAGGGGCCCAAGACCTGTTTTAAGTGTGGTCTAGTAGGCCACTGTTCTTATGATGCTAGATGTCCCTTGTATGGGAAGACAGCACCCACTGGTGCACCACCCCGGCAGTTGGCTAGTGTAGCCCTGGGGGAGGAGATGGGTGCCCAAGGTGGGTGGGGTCCCGCAGAGATGTCCCTTGTCTCTTTAGGAGACTGTGAGGTGGTCCCCAGGACCCAACTGCCTGATAACACTAAAAAATACAGGCAGTGGGTGACCATCAATGGCAAGAGGGTGGAAGCTCTTAGAGACACCGGAGCCAGTGTGACAGCTGTCAGTTGTCGGTTGGTGTCTGAAGAGCAGGTAGTCCCAAATGCATTTTACCCAGTTGTTGCCGCTGACAACACAGAGAGCCACTGCAAGGTGGCACAGGTTCCCTTTGAGTGGGGGGGTCTCAGGGACTCTTCAAGTAGCTGTGAGGCCAGCCATGCCTGTTGAATGTCTGTTAGGTAACGATTTGGAGAGCTCCCCTTGGGCTAAGGTGGAGCGGAGAGCTCATTTGGAGATGTTGGGTTTGCCTGAGTGGGCCTGCGTGACCACTCGGTCTATGGCAGCCAGTAAGGGTGTTCAAGAGGACCTGGAGCCTGAGAAAATGGCCCAGGTGCCTGCCTTAAAGAGAAGAGGTAGGGGCCTGGGAAACCGGCCCCTGAGGTTCCCACGGCCCAGGAGGAGGCGGACCCTGAGGGGGATGCCCTGGAGCCTACTGGGGAAGAGATTGCTGAACTGGGAGACCTGCCTGAGCTGACCCATTGGCAGCAGGAAGGAGGTCCCTCCAGGGAAGAGTTCTGTGAGGAGCAGAACAAGTGCCCTTCTCTTGTGGGTTTGCGGCAGCAGGCTGCAAACCAGGCAGCAGGTGATCAGTCTGGATCACATTGGATCTACTGGGAGAATGGTCTCCTGTATAGTGAGCCTAAGGTTGCTGAGCCTGGGTCAGCCCCGTGTGCTGGTGGTACCCCAGCGCTTCAGAGCCTTCCTACTGGGGCTGGCTCATGATGTGCCTTTAGCAGGACATTTGGGGCAGGACAAGACCTTTGAAAGGCTTGTCACCCATTTTTATTGGCCCCAAATGCGCAAGAGTTCAGACACTCATTGCAGGACCTGTCAGACTTGCCAGGCAAGTGGAAAGAGTGGGAGGAAGCGCAAGGCTCCTCTCCAGCCATTCCCTGTGGTCAGCACCCCCTTTGAAAGGGTGGGCATTGACATTGTGGGGCCTCTGGATCCCAAGACAGCCATGGGCAACAGGTTCATCCTGGTCTTGGTGGACCATGCCACCCGGTACCCAGAAGCCATCCCTCTCAGGACAGTGACGGCCCCCGTGGTGGGACGTGCACTGATGGGGATTTTCTCCCGCGTGGGGTTTCCCAGAGAGGTGGTGTCAGACCGAGGTACCAACTTCATTTCCAAGTATATGAAGTCCCTGTGGCAGGAGTGTGGTGTAACCTACAAGTTCACCACTCCTTACCACCCCCAAGGTAATGGGCTGGTTGAGAGATTCAACCGGACCCTCAAAGGCATGATTATGGGTCTTGAGGAACCCATGAGGCGTAAGTGGGACGTCCTCTTACCATGCCTTCTCTTAGCTTACCGTGAGGTGCCACAGAAATCTCTAGGGTTCAGTCCCTTTGAGCTTCTCTATGGACACCCCGTGAGAGGACCTTTGAGTTTGGTCAAGGAAGGCTGGGAGCAATCTCCTAGGAAACCTCCCCAGGATGTATATAGCTACATGCTGGCCTTTAGGAACCAAACTAGGTGATTCAGAAAACTCGCTGAGGCGAATCTGGAAGCCAGCCAGGAGGAGATGAAGCGGTGGTACGACCAGAATGCCACTCTGGTTGAGCTTCAGCCTGGTCAGAAAGTGTGGGTCATGGCCCCAGTGGAGCCCTGTGCGCTCCAGGATAAGTGGACCGGACCATTTGAGGTGGTGGAGCGCAAGAGTCCGGTTAACTACTTGGTGGACTTGCGGTCTCCCAGGAACCCCTTACGGGTCCTGCATGTCAACCGCCTGAAGCCCCACTTAGAGAGGTCCGAAGTGGGCATGCTCCTAGCAACAGATGCTGGAATGGAGGAGGAGACTGAGCCTCTTCCTGACCTCCTGTCTGCAACCGAGCAAGATGGGTCGGTGGATGGAGTGAACCTCTCTTCCACCCTGACCCCTGAGCAACAGAATGACTGTCACCAGTTGCTGGGACAGTTTTCTGACCTGTTCTCCCTGATTCCCAGTGTCACTGATTGGTGCGTCCATGATGTAGACACTGGGGACAGTCCTCCTGTCAAGCACAAAACTTACAGGGTGACTGACAGGGTGAGAGCTTGCATCAAGGAGGAGGTCTCCAAGATGCTTGCGTTGGGGGTGATTGAGTCCTCTAACAGTCCTTGGGCCAGCCCAGTGGTCTTGGTCCCAAAGGCTGCCGCACCGGGTGTCTCACCAGAACTGCGGTTCTGTGTGGACTACTGAGGGCTCAATTCAGTCACCAGGACTGACGCGCACCCCATCCCCAGAGCTGATGAGCTCATTGATTGGTTAGGGGCTGCCCGGTACCTCAGCACGTTTGATTTAATGTCTGGGTACTGGCAGATCGCCTTGACTGATGGGGCAAGAGAGAGGTCAGCATTCTCCACACCAGATGGGCACTACCAATTCCGGGTTATGCCCTTTGGGATGAAGAATGCCCCTGTCACCTTTCAGAGGTTGGTCAACCAGGTGTTGGCTGGACTGGAAGAGTTCAGTGCCGCCTACCTGGATGACATTGCAGTGTTCAGCGCCAGTTGGGAAGAACATCTGCCCCACCTCTGGGAAGTGTTGATGGCGCTGCGGAGAGCAGGCCTCACGATCAAGGCGAGTAAGTGCCAGATCGGGCAGGGTTCCGTGGTGTACTTGGGACACCAGGTTGGGAGCGGCCAGGTGGCGCCCCTACAACCCAAGATTGAGACCATCCTGACTTGGGAACCCCCAAGACCCAGACAGAGGTGAGAGCCTTTTTAGGACTCACTGGGTATTACAGGAGGTTTGTCAAGGGGTATGGCAGCATTGTTGCACCCTTGACAGAGCTGACTTCCAGGAAGCAGCCCAAGAGAGTGATTTGGACTGACACCTGTCAGAGAGCTTTTGATGCCCTGAAGACTGCCATGTGCACGGCGCCCGTGCTCCTGGCACCCAACTTCTCAAAAGAGTTTATTGTGCAAACAGACGCCTCAGAGCATGGTGTGGGGGCTGTTCTATCACAGATTAATGAGGAGGGCCTAGACCAACCTGTAGCCTTCATCAGTAGGAGGTTACTTCCACGGGAACAGAGGTGAAGTGCAATTGAGCGTGAGGCATTTGCTGTGGTCTGGGCACTGAAGAAGTTGAGACCATACTTGTTTGGGACTCACTTCCGGGTTCAGACAGACCACAGGCCCCTCAGATGGCTGATGCAGATGAGGGGTGAGAATCCAAAGCTGTTGAGGTGGTCCATATTCCTACAGGGGATGGACTTTACGGTGGAACACCGCCCTAGTACAGAACACGCCAATGCTGATGGTCTGTCCAGATTTTTCCGCCTTAGTGATGAGAACTCCCCGGAGGTAGGGTAGTTCTCCCCACATTTCAGCTGGAGGGGACACGTGTTAGACCTGGCACCATTGGCGTGGGTCTCCCTTCCATTTTTTGCTGTTGCCTCTTATGTTTTTGCTGGTTTTAGATGCTTTTGGGCACTGTGCCACTGCTGTTCAGTGCCACAGTGCAAGTGCTCCCTATGGTAAATTGATGTATGGATTAGTGACTCCATGATTGGCTTGTTTGGCTTACTGTCAGACCCTAGTACAGTGCACTGCGTGTGCCCAGGGCTTGTAAATCAAATGCTGCTGGTGGGCTTGCAGCACTGGTTGTGCCACCCACCGGAGCAGCTTGTAAAGTGTGTCTCAGGCCTGCCATTGCAGAGTCTGTGGGCAGTCTGGTACTGCCATGTTGACTGGGCAAGTGTACCCACTTGCCAGTCCCTAAACCTTCCCTTTTATACATATTAGTCACCCCTAAGGTAGGCCCAAGGGCAGGGTGCATTGTAGGTAAAGGTAGGACATGCCCTGGTGTGTGTGGCATGTCCTAATAGTGAATTACAGCCATTTTCGTTTTCCACTATTGCAAGGCTACCTGTTCCCCATAGGCCAGAATGGGCAGTTAGATTATTACATTTTATAATCCTAACTGACTCAGGGAACCAGGTAGAAATTCGAGTTTAGTACGCCTGAACTCAGAATGATAAAATACATCTTTTAGTGAAGTTGGTTTTAACATTCTGTGTTTGAAAATACCACTTTTAGAAAGTAGGTATTTTCTTGCCTAACTATCCAAGCCTGCCTCTGCTAGGTTGAGTATTCCTTGTCTGGAGTTTGAGAGACAGGCGCTGGGGGTGGCTACAGGAGACAGGGTGAGTCAGCGCAGGGCTGAATAGAAAGATCTGCATCCAGAGTGGAGGGAGGAGTTGCACCTGGGTCTGAATAGGGCTGTGCCTGCCTTCCACAATGCTGGCTCCACCTCCTGCCGGGCGGCTGAGCACTCTGCCCCACATTCTGAAAGGAAAGAAGGAGTCAGAAAAACAAAGTGCTCCAGGACTGACCAGAACTGGTTTTGGACTAGGCAGAGGCCTCTCTGCCTTCAGAGAACAAAGAGAAACTGTGTATAAAAGGGGACCCAGACCCCTAGGAAATTAGATCACTTCTGGGAATCAAGACGAACCTTTGCTGAGGAGAAGAACCAGGAAGCTGAAGGAGGAGACTACCCCTGTGCTGTGTGTTTGGGGGTTGGCCTGCAGTGGTTACTTCATTGCCAAAGAAAGGAGAAAAGGACTGAGTGTGCTTTCTATCAACTTGAAGAAGAATCTCCAAGGGCTTGAACTAGAGCTTGCCTCCTGCCTGAAGTCTCAGGGATACAAGACTTCACCAACCAGCTCCCCCTGAATTCCCTTGCTGGGAATTGAAGTGCCTGCTGCTGTGCTGGGCCTTCTGAGAGACTGCGTGTCGCTGGGAGCTGGAAGCGCGACGCAACAACGAGAAGCGTGTCGCCGCTGCAGCCGCTGTCATCGCATCGCCGAGGAAGCGAGACGCCGCTGCCGCTGTCATCATCGCATCGCCGAAGCGCGGCTCATCGCCGGAGAAGCGGGACGCTGCCACAGAGGACATCGTCGCATCACCGGAGAAGCGCGTCGCAGGGCCTGTCGCGGCTCCCAAAATCAACGAGTCGCCGCACGGCCGTCGGGCATGCACGCATCGCACCAACGTTGTCGCATCGCAGCCAAGACGCCATTTTTATCGCATCGCACCGGAGAAGAGTATCGCATCGAGGTGCCATCTGTCGCATCGCACCGGAGAGCAGTAAGAAACCGACGCATCAACTCCCCACACAGTAAGGAAGCGAGCATCAACTCCCCTGCGCAGCAGTAAGGAACCGACGCATCCACTCCTCTGAGTGTACGGAACCGACGCATCACCTTCCCTACGACCCTTTTGTTTTCTTTGCGTTACGCATTCAAGGTACATTGAGAGTAAAGTGTCGCATCTACAACTTGAGAGAACTGAACTATTTTATAACCTTTTCAAGTCTATTTTTGAGTACAGTATTGTGGATTTTTGTTGTTTGGTCTTGTGTTAAGTCTATATAAAAATACTATTTTTATAATACAACCTGTGTGGTGTCCATCTGTAGTGTTGTCACTGTATTACTGTATGTGTTCACAAATGCTTTACACACTGCCTCTGAGATAAGCCTGCCTGCTCGTGCCAAGCTACCAAGGGGGTGAGCAGGGGTTATTTTAGGAGTGTAGCCCCTCACCCTGACTAGACGCAAGGGTCCCTATTTGTCACAGGTACCTACCTATGCCAACTAGAGACCCCCAAATCTAACATTCCTTATTACATTTCTCACATTATTGAAGCATAAGTTAATTGTATTTCGTGGTTATTTACTTAATACTTAATTCAGAGTAATATCATGGAATATTAAGGGTTTAGGTAACCCAATTAAGTGGCAAAGAGTTCTGTGACCTTTGGCAAGATTACATGCTGATATTGCTCTCTTGCAAGAGACCCATTTACCTGAATCAGAAGTGTTAAAACTTCACAAATGTCAGTTCGGGCCTGTCTTTGTATTCCCAGCTTTACAAAAGAAAAATGGTACTATCATTCTTATTAACAAACGTTTGAAGGTTCAAGTTTTATCACAGTCCCAAGATACTGAGAGTAGATGGCATGTAGTTGAACTGCTGATCTACCAGATCTCACTCACCATTTTAATGTTTATGGTCCCACAGCAGTAGGAAATTCATTTTTAGATTATATCACCACTCAAATTCTGAGCCTTAGTGGTGATATTTTATTTTTGGTGGAGACTGTAACCAGGTAGTTGATCCTATTCTGAATGGAAATTCTAAAGTGAAATACATCCCTGACAAAATGTGCAAGACATTCTGTTCTACTATTTCTCGAAAATCTTCAATTGGTACATGGAGATCTTGCAATCCATCTACAAGAGATTACAGTTTCTATTTCCAATGCACCACACACAACCAAGAATTAATTATATCTTTACAAATAAAGCTTGGACTGAGAACCTTCTCCACGCAGAAATAGGCTCCATACTTATTTCTGACCGTGTACCCATTATCACTGATTTAGACTTAATTCCATTTCAAACACTTTCTAGAAGATGGTGGTTTAGCAAATCCCTCCTTTTAGATTTTTCTTTTAATAACCAATTTAAGGTATTCGCTAATAATTTTTTTCACTCAATAAGGTAACCCTTTACTATCTATTTTGGATGCGTTTAAACAAGTGAGAGAGGATTTATCATTGAATATGTTAAACATACGAAGAAGAAATGTGAGAAACAACCAATTTCTTTATTGAAAGAGATTAAAATATAGGAATAGAAATTCTACCACTCCAATCCCAAGTATCACTCAATAAATGAATTGAAGCAAAATTACATTTTAAATAAGCAAGCTTAATTTTGTTTATTACAATGAAATGCTAGATATTATAGTGTACAAAATGAAAAAGGAAAACCTTTGGCTAACTATCTGAAAGCTAGACAAGAACTAATTAAAATTGACTATATTAAAACTTGGGCTATTCAAACAGTGTGCAAAGATTAGGATATATTACACAAATTTGTGAGAGTTTATGTCACTCTGTACACTCCTGAGCTTACATCGCCACTCTCACAAATTAAAGATTAACTTTCCAAATTCTAACCTAGACAATGTAAATTTCTCCCAACTGAAAGGTTATATTGCTCATAAAGAAATTGTAGAAGCAGTTAACAAATTAAAAATAGGCAAAACACCAAGACCAGATGGTTTTGCAGTTGAATTTTGCTCCCATTTTTGTGTACTTTTGTTTCAATTTTTTGCTGAATCTCAATCGGCTTTTAGTATCTTCCAAGGACAATAATTTGCTTGATACCTGAAAAAAATTGTGACATGCAAAAATATAAAAATTGTCACCCCATTTCATTGGTTAATGTGGATTATAAGATCTTTGCAAATATTTCAGCAGTTCGTATAGAAACAATGCTTCTTGAACTGATGAGTTTAGAACAAGATGGCTTTATTAAAAGACGATTGTCTTCTGATAACACTAGATGCCTTTTTGATATAATAGAGGAAAAAATTATCCCATGAATTAGTAGCCATTACTTTAGATGCTGAAAAAGTGTTTGATCGTGTTGGCTGGCAGTCTGCACATGAATCCCTGGAATGGTTCAGACTCGGTTCTAAAATATTAAGCTTAATTTCATTATTACTTAAATTCAGCCTTATAGCACACGCTGCAATAAACAAGAAGTCCAGTCTTCCAGCGTTGTACTTGATCTTCAACGTTTATGAGTTGCTTTATTAAGGGATCAACTGTAATCCAACTTGTCTTTTCTTACACTAGAAAGCTTTATTTCCAAAATTTGACACAAGGCTGATTTTTCCAGTTTAGTTATAATAATTATAATAATAGATGGTATTCGTCTGTAACTGTCAAATCCAAGTAAATCTATACCTGCTTTCCAAATGGAAGTTCAAGCCTTTTGCCTCATTTTGGGTTATAAATAGATCTCAGATAAATCTGAAATATTACCACTGAATACATTTTGCACCAAGGAGCCTTTCATTTTCCTTGGATTTACTTGAAACTCAGCTAAAATTAAATACATAGGGATATGGTTCACAAATTTGATTAAAGATACCATTAAAATACGTTTTGAAGAGGTAACACAGAGATTAGAAACTATTTCTTCCAAACGTGACCCTTTATTTTTATCCTGGTGGGGCAGGATCAGCACCCGAGCTCTTCCTTGTGGTATAATATACATATTCAAGTCAAAACTAAAGTAATTTATTGAAAATCCTAGCAAGACAAAGGTGTTAATTGGATTACACAGTTATTAATCAATAAAGAATTTATACCCTTTTCTATGGCCCAGTCTTTCTTTCATTTGCCAAATTCCTTGAGGGATAAATACACTGTATTAGTCCAAACAATCCCGGACTCTATTTCACAACTACACAATGAAAGCATTTCAGATCCTGGTGATAAAAAGATACTCTCTTTGTTGAAAATTAATTCAAAGCATTCCTGATATATAAACATCTTCTTTATCCTTCTGGAGATAGAGTAAAACCTACTATGGAGCTTCAATGGGAAAATAATTTACAGGTTGATTGGCCTACCTACCGCATGTTGGAATAGAATATGTAATTTTATACATCAAACCTTTAGAGCGGCTAACACCATGCAAGCACTATATTTTGTATACAATAGATTGTTAACAACTCCCGCATCTTTAGTGAAGTGGAAACTCATTTCTCAAGATAATTGTTGGTCGTGTGATGCACCCCACAGTGGTACATATGTTATATATATATGTCTACTTATACATACATTTTGGTTGCAGGTTTGGTGTTGGACTTGGCCCTTTTTGCAGGGTCATCCCTGAACTTTTTGCCTTCCTCTTGTACTTTCTCTGACCTGTTTTTGTTGGTTTTATGACTCTGGGCACTTTACCCCTGCTGATCAGTGCTAAAGTGCATATGCTCTCTGTTATAAATTGATGTATGGATTAGTGACTCCATGATTGGCTTATTTGATTTACTGTCAGACCCTAGTACAGTGCACCGCGTGTGCCCAGGGCCTGTAAATCAAATGCTGCTGGTGGGCTTGCAGCACTGGTTGTGCCACCCACCGGAGCAGCTTGGAAAGCGTGTCTCAGGCCTGCCATTGTAGAGCCTGTGTGCAGTCTGGTACTGCCATGTCGACTTGGTAAGTGCACCCACTTACCAGTCCCCAAACCTTCCCTTTTCTGCATGTTAGTCACCCCTAAAGTAGGCCTGCGGGCAGGGTGCATTGTATGTAGAGGTAGGACATGCCCTGATGTGTGTGGCATGTCCTGATAGTGAATTACAGCCAATTTCGTTTTTCACTATTGCAAGGCTACCTGTCCCCATAGGCCAGAATGGGCAGTTTGATTATAACATCTTATAATCCTAACTGACCCAGGGAACATGGTAGAAAAACGAATTTAGTATGCCTGAACTCAGAATGATAAAATACATCTTTTAGTGAAATTGGTTTTAACATTCTGTGTTTGAAAATACCAGTTTTAGAAAGTAGGTATTTTCTTGCCTAACCATCCAGCCTGCCTCTGCTAGCTTGTGTATTGTATGTCTGGGTTTGTGAGTGACAGGGGCTGGGGGACTCCAGGAGACAGGGTGAGTCAGCACAGGGCTGAATAGACCTATCTGCATGAGGAGTGGTGGGAGGAGTAGCACCTGGGCCTGAATAGGACTGTGCCTGCCTTCCACAATGCTGGCTCCACCTCCTGTGGTGCGTCTGATGTCCCTGGCCCACATTGACAAAGGAAGAAGGTGTGCACTGGCAGAATGCACCCAGAACTGGTTTGGACTAGGTACAGGACCCTCTGCCTTCAGAGGACAAAGGATTTGCTAGTATAAATATTGGGACCCAAACCCCAAGAGTTTAGATCACTTCTGGGAATCAAGAAGAACCTTTGCTGAGGAGAAGAACCAGGAAGCTGAAGGAGGAGACTACCCCTATGCTGCGTGTTGTTGGGTTTGGCCTGCAGTGGTTACTTTATTTGCCAAAGAAAGGAGAAAAGGACTGAGTGTGCTTTCATCATCTTGAAGAAGATCTCCAAGGGCTTGAACATTGAGCTTGCCTCCTGCCTGAAGTCTCAGAGATACAAGACTTCACCCCCAGCCCCCCTCCTGAATTCCCTTGCTGGGAATTGAAGTGCCTACTGCTGTTGGGCCTTCTGAGAGACTGCGTGTCGCTGGGAGCTGGAAGTGCGACGCAACGAAGAGGAAGCGTGTCGCCGCCGCAGCAGCTGTCGTCGCATCGCAGAGTAAGCGTCCCGCAGCTGTCGCAGCACCGAAGCGCCCCGCATCACCGGAGAAGCGTGCCACCGCAGCAGTTGTCGTTGCATCGCGGAGTAAGCGTGCCGCCGCTGTCGCCATCGCATCACCGAAGCTCCTCGCATCACCGGAGAAGCGTGCCGCCACCACAGAGGACGCCGGCGCATCACCGAAGAAGCGTGTCGCAGGGCCTGTCGCAGCTCAGAAGATCGCCGAGTCGCCACACGGCCATCGGGCGTGCACGCATCCCGTCAACGTTGTCGCACCGTAAGCAAGACGCCATTTTCTCGCATCGCACCGGATCATCATCGCATCGGAACCGGGCCGCAGTAAGAAACCGACGCATCCTCCTTTCTGGTGTAAGGAATCGAAGCATCACCTTCCCTGCAACCCTTTTGTTTGTTTTGCGTTACGCATCCAAAGGTACATTGAGAGTAAAATGTCGCATTTATCATCTCTATTGAACTGAGCTATTTTCTACCATTGACAGTCATATTTTTCGTATTGTATTGTGGATTTTTGTCGTTTTGGGTCTTGTGTTAAGTCTATATAAAAATACTTATTTTTAAACTACAAGCTGTGTGGTGTCCATCTGTAGTGTTGTCACTGGGTTACTGTATGTGTTCACAAATGCTTTACACACTGCCTCTGAGATAAGCTTGCCTGCTCGTGCCAAGCTACCAAGGGGGTGAGCAGGGGTTATTTTAGTAGTGTATCCCCCTTACCCTGACTAGAAGCAAGGGTCCCTATTTGGACAAAGGTACCTACCTCTGCCAACTAGAGACCCCCAGTTCTAACATTTGGAAACAAATTACTATGATTTTTTATGTCGCTGTCAAACCTGTCAGCCGTAGGGAGGCCTTCCTGCAAACATTGTGCCTTTGCGCCTCCTATTTTTCTGAATTAGTTTTTTTGGCCTTAGGATTTTGTGCACTTTATCCAGGGGTGACTGGTATTAATGGGCACAGTGGGCATTTCCCCACTAACAAAACATAAAAACAAATCCACAGAGCTACTTTAACTTTTGGCTTGTTAGTGCTCAGTCTAAGGCAGTAATCTGGAACTCGAGGGGATGCACCTGTGCATGTGCCTGGCCGGGTGAGAGTTTACTCACCCTGGAGTCACAAGGCAGTGTTGTGATGTCAGGGTGGTTGGCGCAGCATTTATTTTATTTTTTTTGTGTTGACATTTTTTATTGAATTTTACAATAAAATACATGGTAATAAGAAAGATGAAGAAACAGCAATAAGTTATTAATAGATACTTGAGAAATACTATAAAATAAAAAATAACATTGGATATATAGCATCTGTTGGTGGATACAAACGTATAAATATGGAATATATAAATAGGCATATTGTAAATATATAGTTAAATAAATAAATAGATAAATAGTGAAAATTGACATAAATAAGAAATTGATAAAGCATATATTATTAATTGATGGAATATAGATAGATCAAATATAAATATGAGACAATGACTATACATAAGATCATCATAATAATAATAGAGAAATGAGTTATCGTAGAAAATACACACCTAGAAGGAGTTTAGGACACAATAGGTTTGAAAGAGAATAGTGGAATGATGTAAGGGAGGGAAAAGGGAAAAGAAGAAGATAGGAAGAAAATAGTAAAATTGAGGAATAATATGAAGAAGTGGAGCCAGAGTACGAAGAAGAAGAGAAAAGGAAGCAGAATGGAGAAAAAAGTAGTTGGAAAAGAATATGGGAAAATGAAAGAAATAAAGCAAGTAATAATGGGAAAACTTAATGTACAAAGATGTAAAACAATGAATTAGTCTGCTTGACTGGATGTAATAGGAGAGACAGAGGAATTATCAGTATCATCAATATCATCAATTTTAGCTTTTAGAAAAGGTGACCAGGTCTGGAGAAACATATCAGCTTGATCCTGAAGGTTATAGATCGTTCGTTCATGTGAAGCCGTCTGTATCATTGCCACTAACCATTCTTCCTGTGATGGTGGGAATGATGACTTACAATGTCGTAAGACACAAATTTTAGCTGTAGCTAAAGCAGTGTGGAAGAGACGGAGTTGTGATTTAGAAAGTTTTGGAGAGTGACGTAAATCATGTAAAATAATGTTAGCAGGTGTAAGTGGTAAATATAAGGGCATTGTAGAATGTAAGGTTTTACCAACATAGTTCCAAAAAGGTTGTATTCTTGAGCACTCACAAATAATATGAGTTGTGTCACAACCAGAGATGGAACATCTCCAACAATCGGCGTGCGAAAGTAAACCAGCTTTATTGCAGTTTGACCGGTGACCAATGCCAGTCATGGAGAATTTTAAACAGACAAAATTTAAGTCTAGCTTCACGGACTCCTTTATGCAGACCCTCCAGTATCTGTTCCCATTCAATAACTGTATAAGGGATTGACAAACGGGATTGCCATTTAAGTTGAAGATTATGAGAGAGGGTTTGTGAAAAGAGGTGAAGCGTAAAGGTTTTATAAAGGCCAGAAGTCAAGTCAAGTCAAAGATAGCTTTATTCGATAGCAGGTATCTTAAAAGCATTAACATTCATACAATCAACAATAAAAATACGAGTTATCAAATAAGCGACAGTTAAAAATATACAAATCCATAAACACAAATTATTCTCATTTCCAAGGGATAGTAAGGACAAGCCATTGCAGATAAAAACTTGATACAACAATGAAATTAATTCAGTTCCAACTTGTGTGCCTGGTAATATATAAAGTGACAGTGCAATATAAATAAGCAGACCAATTGAGCTCGGGATGAAAATAATATAAAAACATGATAATTCATTGGGATGTCCCACGTAAGAATTTAAACCTTACTATCCAAACACGGCCAAGGTACTTGGCCACGCCACAGGCAAAGAGGGTCCTTGCATCCGACTTCAGAATGCGCAAAGCAGCGCTATGTTCATGAGTGCCCAATTGGCTGCAGATGGGTTTAAGGCATCTTGTTCTAGCCCTCTTATAGGCGGGGCAAGCAAACATAAGGTGGGCCACACTCTCAGTCGGCGCCTTACAGCAGGGGCAGTCCGCTGTTGTCTGGTATGGGGCACTCCACTTTACAGTTAGCTCTCGTACCGGGAGTGAGCCTACCCTAAACTGTATGTAAAGTGCCCTATCTCGTGGCGTCTGGATAAAATCTAAATATGGTTCTAAAAGTATGCGCTGTTTGTGGAGATAAAATTCTTCTGTGAGCCTTCCCAATCTCGAATTGCTAAGCTCTTGGGCATCAACCCATGCCCAGTATCGCCTATTGAGATCAGCCTTACTAGGTGGGATTTGGGTATCCCACGCATCCTTAAAACCAAGCGCAAGAATTGTTGTCTTGACATTAAGCAACCAACTAATTCTTTGATTGCCATCTAAGACCAACAATTCTGTGAACGCAGAGGCGTAGCTGGCAAGCTCAGGAGTCCGTCGCAGGCGGGCCCAAAATAGCAAGGTCCGCAACCTGGCTATGTCTCTAAAAGAACGCCTGCCCATGTCGCTCATCAGGGGTTTCAGTGGTACATTGCAGGGGAGCGTCACTAGATCTCTTAAGAATTTATGTTCAGATCTGGTGATTCCATCTACATTGTCGAAGCCCCATAGTTCAGCACCATAAAGGGCTGAACTAACTGCTTTAGCTGCATAGATCGTAAGAGCAGGAGCCACAGGTCTGCTCTGCGAGGAGCGATGTTCCCTAGCTAGTGCTCCTGCCGCACGTTTGTGGCTCAAAAGCATTTTGTCGATGTGGTATCTCCAATGCATTTTCTCAGCGAGCCGAATGCCTAGATAATCAAACGTTGTGACTCGTTCTAAGAGGGTTCCATCTAAAGTAAAATTACCTCTATATGGCCTGTAGGGGTTAAACACCATAAGCTTGGTTTTAGAGTTGTTGACAATCAGCCCCCTAGACTCACAAAAAAGATGAAATCTGTCTAGGAGTTTTTGGAGCCCAACCGGAGTCTTAGATATAAGAAGTGTGTCATCTGCGAAGAGCAGGGTAGGAACCAGGGCAGGGGCATCAGATGGAAATTCTTGGAGGAAGCTAACCACCCCGTTCATATATAGGGAGAACAGGGTGGGCGCCATGACACAACCCTGGCGTACTCCTCTGTTTACAGGGATCCTATCTGTCTTCTGTTCTTGGGACCCCCACCTGACTTGGGCATAATTGCCCTCATGAAGACGAATCAACAGATTCAGAACCATTGGTGGGATCCCCATATCATCTAGTAGATGCCACAACCGCTCACGGGGGACCAGGTCGAAGGCAGTCTTTAGGTCAATAAAGGCCAAATAAAGACTGCCCTTGCCAATTACAACAACCTTCCAGTAGATTAAAAGCAACCTAAATGCTTGATCCACCGTCCCTGTACAGGCCCTGAATCCCGCTTGATACTGAGAGAGAATATTCTCATCATCCACCCAATGAAGGCCAGAAGTCACTCCTTTATGTTTCCCCCATATATTTAAGTAGGATAATATTGGAGATGTTTGAAGCAACCAAGGGGGTGACCCTAAATGTTTTTTCAAACATTGTTGGAGTTGAAGGTATTTAAAAGAATGTTGCATAGGAAGATTAAATTCCTCCCTTAGTTGTGAGAAGGATTTGAAGTCGCCATTATGAAGAAGTTGATCTGGAGAATGGATGCCCGCTGCTTGCCATAAAGGCCAAGATAATGTACGACCATTAATATGTATACCTGAGTTATTCCACAAGGGAGCCTTGACATGAATACGTGAGTTTGAATCTAATAAACGATGTCCTCTTTGCCAAGATTTATGCATAACTGATAAAATCGGGTTTTTGGGATCAGAACGAGTAGTGCCGCTGCCATACAGAAGAGAAAGACCTGAATCCATGGATAAAAGATGGCGCTCTATATGAACCCATTGCGGAATGTCCTTGATTCCTGGTAAAAAATAAGAGAATTGAGAGATGTGCAATGCTAGGGAATAATGTTCAATGGATGGGAGACCCATTCCTCCATATAGTTGGTGGGCTTTAAGTTTTGCCATTGCAAGGCGAGGCCTAGCTGAACCCCATATAAAGGTCTTGATCTTGGAATCTATTGATCGAAGCATAGATAGAGGGATCTGAAGAGGAAGCATACCTAAAATATAGATGAAACGCGGAAGAGTGACCATTTTAATAGCTTGGACTCTGCCCCAAAGGGATAGCCCTAAAGTCTTCCATTTGTCAAAATCACGCTGCATTTGAGAAAGCAGAGGAGCCAAATTGTCTGTAACCATGCTATCCAAGCCCTTATTGACTAAAATTCCTAGGTACTTAAGGCGTGAAGACTGCCAATGAAAAGGAAAACCGTATATAGCTGCCTTTGTAGTTCCATCAGAAATGGGCAAAGCCTCACTCTTGTCCCAATTAATTTTATAACCTGAAAAGGAAGAGAAGTCATCAATGATTTGAAGTAGAGACAAAAGAGATCGGGGAAGATTTGTAAGAGTAAGTAGGATATCATCTGCATATAAGTAGATTTTAGAGTGTCCAATTGGGAGGGGAACACCTGTAATTTCAGCAGATTGGCGGATTGTGGCAGCTAGTAGCTCCATTGCTAAAAGAAAAAGAAGGGGGGATAAAGGGCAACTCTGGCACGTTCCCCTCCGAATCGGAAATGTATCAGATAGAAAACCACCGCAATTCCCTTGAGCAGAAGGATTGTCGTATAATAAACGTACTTTGGTTATAAATTGGTCACCTAACCCAAAGCGTTGCATTATTGTAAAAAGATATTCCCATTCAATGCGATCAAATGCTTTTTCTGCGTCAAGTGAGAGGGCTAATGCATCCTCTGAGAGGTGTTTAGCAGACCACAATGTATGGGCTAGTGTACGGAGATGATTCTGAGAAGAATGCCCTGGGACAAAGCCCACCTGGGTGTAGTGAATTAGAGAAGGTAAGACTTTACGGAGACGGGACGCTAGGATGCTGGCTAATATTTTGATATCACAGTTTAATAACGAGATGGGACGGTAACTACTGCATAGCAGAAGATCTTTACCAGGCTTGGGTAGCACGGCGATAACTGCCTTGTTAGAAAGAGGGCCCAATGAAGATTCACTATCTGCCTCCTGAAATGCAGCATGTAAAGTATCAATAATATTGTGTCCTGTCCATCGGTAGAATTCAGCAGGGAATCCATCTTCTCCAGGAGCTTTGTGGTATGGTAGGGCAGAAATGGCTCTGGAAATCTCATCCCTGGTGATTTCACCTTCAAGTAGGGCTCTACCCTCATCAGAGAGGCGGAGAAGGGTCACCCCTGTGAGGAAGGAAGCCATCTTATCTAGATCTATTTGGTTGCCTGGAGTATAAAGGGATTGGTAGAAAGAGGCGAATGCATTGACAATCTCTTGAGGTCTCGTGAGTATGTCACCTTGTGCTGATCGAATAGCCGGAATGGCCATGGCTGCCTCCCTTTGACGCAGTTGTGCAGCTAACAATCTCCCTGCCTTTTCTCCCTGTTCGTAATGTCGCCCCTTCATTCTCTGCAGAGCATACTCAGGTTTTGAAGTAAAAAGGCTGTTTAAGGCCATACGTGCTTGCTGTAGTGATTTACGATTTTGCAAGGTTGGGGTTTTTGTGTATAGTCGAGAGTAAGATTGAATGTCGCGTTCTAGCTCTATTTGTCGGACAGCATTCTGCTTATTAGCGAGTGCTGCGTCACGCATTAGCTGACCCTAATAGAGGCTTTAGCCGCAGCCCAAATAGTCCTGTTGGAAGTTACAGAACCCTGATTAATGGAAAGATAATCTTGGAGATGGGATTGCAGTTGAAGTTTACCCTTGGGAGTCCTATGCCTTTGGATGTTCATACGCCATGGTTTGCGCCCTGGCCGAGAGAGTCCTAGATCAAGAGACAAAAGGACAGGAGAGTGGTCAGACAAAGCTGCTTCTAATATGCGAGACTCCGTGACCAATTGAACCGCTTTATGTGATGTCAGAAAGTAATCTAAGCGAGAGAATGTGCTATGAGTGGGAGAAAAGAATGTGTATTCTGTGTCTGTTGGATGACTAAGACGCCAATGATCAACTAATCCGTTGTCTGAAATCATATCATCTAGTATAGCTCTATCCGCCGCATTTCCATTAACTAGCGGACCTGTTTTGTCTAGAATTGGGTCTCGTACCAAATTCCAATCCCCGCCAATGAGATATTGTGAGGCATCAATCTCCGTTAGTAGATGGTTCAACTGGAGGAAGAATGATTTTTTAGTTCCTGTCGGAGCATAAACTGATCCAAGGCAGATGTAAGAATTCCCAATACGTAATTTAGCAAATACATATCGACCATCAGGATCTGACCATGTTTTGGAGACTGTGACTGGGAGGGATTTGCGAATAAGGATTGCAAGTCCACATTTGCGGATAGGACTAGTATCTGTGGGATCACCTTTTCGAATGCTGCTGTGGATGACCTTTCCCACCCAATCCCTGCAGAGTTTATCAGATTCTAGTGTATCTAAATGAATCTCTTGTAATAGAGCCACATCTACGTGTTTGGATTGGAGATAAGAAAGTACTTTCTTCCTTTTAATGTAGTGGGTGAGGCCATGGACATTCCATGTAATGGTACATAGAGGGTGAGTGCTCGTCATGCTGAAGTAATGTCAAAATGAGTTAGTGGTTTGAGATTCAATATATTTGTCAAAGTAGAGAGAGCAATAAATAAGAGAGAAAACAATAAGAGGGGAAAAGGCAGTATAAGAAAAGAGTACTCTGGCTTACCACAGAGACACCAGTATGTTGATATTAGGAGAACAATCAAGAAGAGAAAAGAAATAGCCTAGATAAATAATATAGTGTGGTGGGGGGGGAAGGAAAATAAGAGAATACTATTAAAATAACTTGTTAAACAATAAGATTTAGTAGGAGAAAATTACAAAGAGAAAAATATCAGAAATAAGAAAGATAAACAAAAAAGAGTGTGACAATGGAAAGTGTAAAGGAAAACAAGAAATTTTAAACTTTAGCCGCGGGTCTGGGCTCACTAGAGCACCACCACGGGTAGGAACTCCGTCCAGAGGGTTGAGACTTAATGAGGACTGTGTATGAAAATAAAGTAAAGATCTGAAGAGCCAAGTGCGCGAAAAGAAGATGAAAAGAGCCAAGCATGTATTAAAATGACTGCTGAAAGGAAGAGACAAAGATTAACAGAATACATAAATATAAATATTAAAAAATATATATGAATTCAAGATTACCTAAATATAATCCATAATATAGAACAAGTTACTAAATATTGGCAACTGGTAATAAGATATATTGAACAATAAATATATAAATATTAAAAATGGTGAGAAAAAAGTAAATACAAATATAGATATAAATAGTATCGAGGAGAATGGGGGAAGCATCTGTAAAAGGAGAGGACAAACGCTAATAGAATATATAAATATACATTAGAAAGATGCATGGGTTCATTAATGTAAAAGTATAAAATGTTGAACACTTGACTGATAATTTATAACATTAAATAAGATACAGCAAGCAATAAATATGTTGAATTAAGAATAATAGTATAAACTAAGAGATGAATGAATAATAATAGAGAAATGAGTGAAAAAGGTGAAGGAGAAGAATTACCAAATAGGATAGGTAGTGAGACACCAGATATATATAAATTCAACAACAAATAAGTATAAGCATAGAGGATGGAAAAAAGTAAGTAAGAATGTATAACTATAAATAAAATACAGCAGATAATAAGTACATATTATATTAAGATTAGTAGTATAAACTTAGATACAAATATAAATATAAATATTATTAAATAAATAATGGGAAGGATGAAACGCATTAATAAATAGAAATATTATCTAATATATAATAATAACATATTTAATATTTACTTATTAAAAGGGAGAAGATCAAAGCTAATAAGACGTGAAAGGATACAGTAAAATCTCTATGACTCTAAAAACGTAAAGAGGAGTAGATAAATTGCATGTTGAAAGTTAAACAATAAATTAGAGTACTGAGTATCAGATAGAATAAATGCTACGCAAGGCAAAATCTGATAGTACATTGCAATAAATGACAGGTAATAAATAATCCTGTAACCATTCTAAGTTGAGAAACAATTACGTGGATAAGACAGAAAACCCCCACTACAGGAGGTAAACTCTGACGTGAAGAACTAGAAAAGAGTTATAAAAAGGATATGAACTATCCACCATATCTGTAGCAAAATCCGAAGCAGATTTTAAGGGAGATCGGGATTTGTCCCTATGCAGATCTTGAGTGAAGGTAGATACAGACTGAAGGGCAGAGATTTTGTCTTCATGGTTACGAATTGATCGTTCAGTGTCTCTGCCTCGAGGACGAACTTCACTAGCATTACGTCGCCGGGTATCTGAGAACTGTGGAGGATGTTGAGAACCATGGGAAGACTGTTCAATAGGGGTATATTGTACGTCCATGTCCTGAATGCGTTGTTCATCTATAAAGTGTTGTAGGTCTTCAGGATTGTAAAAGTCTTTGGATTCACCATTTTTGGTGATGCGAAAACGGGCAGGGTCAAACAAACCATATTAAATGTCCAATCTCCGCAACTGTGGCCTCATAGAGAGGAAAGCCTTTCTCCTTTCATTAGTTTCTCGCGAAAAGTCAGCTGCAATGCGGATTTCAAGGCCAGTATAGATATATGAGCCTTGGGTGCGTGCTGCCATTAATATTTGTCGTACTTGCTCATGCCTCAAGAAGCAAGCAATAAGAGGTCGTGGTCGAGAATCTGAGGCAGTGCGTGGAGCACCGATTCGATGAGCATGCTGGATTTCAAGCGGTGGACTGAAGGTGATGCCCAGGAGCTTAGGAAGGACATTATATAAGAAGAGTCTGGCATTCTGACCTTCAATCTTTTCAGGAAAACAAAAAAAACAGACATTGTCTCGTCGGCTACGGTCTTCTAAATCAACTAGCTTACTGCGAAGAAACAAGAGATCCTGATCCTTGTTTTGTGTGGAGTGAAGTTTGGATTCTACCACTGATAAGCGTTGGTCTAGTTCATCCGTCTTAGTGTTAAATTGTACAATCTCTGCTCGGATGGATTTGGCCTCTGCGGCGAGAGAAGAAATATTAATTTCCATATCTGTCAAACGACAACTGATAGTTGATATTTCTTGTAAAATACGATCCATAGTTTCTCCTGACATTGCAGAGGAGGTGGCCAAAGACGGATTAGACATTGATGAGGCTGAGCCTTTCGTTGCAACACTTTGTGATTGTTTGAGAACTTCTGCGAAGAGAGGTTGCTAGGAAGTTTTGTGCTCACTCTTATGATTGCAAAAACAACAATTGATGGACAGAATGCAGAACAATGTCATACAATCACCCCAGTACAGAGATCTGGGCCTAAATCCATCGTTTTTTTGCTCACCATGCCATTCCAGTTTGGACCCAGCCATATGCAAATCAGTCTTGACCCTGCATAAACAATATAATGACTACCAAATGGAAAAACATGCAATGATACTGATATTATCAAATTTATTTATTAAATATATTTTTTTCTTCTTTAGAACACATTATTTGTTAATAAATATAAACAATTTTGTGAAAAACATTACATGTATCGAAAAATATCCACAAATATACCCAAAATATTGTACCTGTTGTCACAAATTTTCAGTGAATACAAATTTCATACATCAATCCTAAATTTGTTTTGATGATTTGTTTTTATCAATGAAGTCATATCAAGAGATTAGACAACCATATCTTGTGTGATATACATTCAAGATGTCATAGTAAAATAGAACAACTGGCGGTATGTTGGCACTACGCGCGTTTCGGCGAAGCCTTCGTCAGGGACATGTAATGTTTTTCACAAAATTGTTTATATTTATTAACAAATAATGTGTTCTAAAGAAGAAAAAAACATATTTTATAAATAAATTTGATAATATCAGTATCATCGCATGTTTTTCCATTTGGTAGTCATTATAGTGTTTATGTACTAGGTTTTTCTGCCCACATTTGCATTGTTTATCGCCTTGCCTAGGCTTTCCTTTTCAATTGTATTGACTACTTGTTCATAATTTGATTGTTGTTCTACTGTGCACTCCACTCTCTAAATGTGCATTTTCTTGTGTGTGTGTTAGTCTTTGCTGGTGATTCACATGTGAATTCTGGTTATACACGCACTCTCTGTTTTCTTGCATGTTTTGACTACTTGTTCACATAATTTGATTGTTGTTACACTGTGCACCCCGCTCTCAAAATGCGCATTTTCTTGTGTGCGCGTTAATCTTTGGGGGTTCTTCACATGTGAATTCTAGTCATACGTGCACTCTCTGCTTTCGTGTGCATATTGACCTTATGTTCCTAATTTAATTTTCATCACACGCGCCCACCTTGGGTCTTTCAAGATGCGCACTCTCTTGGGTACACGTGATTCCTCGAGTGTTGCTTTATGTGTCCTGCTGATACGCGCACTCTGCGTTCTCGTGCGCACCTTCTTTTGTTATATCCTGTGCCTTTCTGTCCGGTCACCAGCCTCTGTCCTTACTAACATAAAGCAAAGAAAGTTTTTTACTGTCTTGAAATGTTTATGATTGTATGCATGTAAAAAGTACTTTTTGATTACCATTGTATTGCCTAAGGTTGAAAAGAAAACTGCTTTTTTCAACACAGGTTTTAGCCGCTAGCTCCCGACAAGACACGCCCCAGCAGACCTGCCCACTCCAAACCCTGCCCATTCAGACCACCAGGGCACCACTGAACGCCCACATCATCACCAACCAGGGTCAAGCCCAGGCCCATCTCATGGCCCCTCAAACTACCAAAGTGTGCAATCCTCTGGAGCACATGCAGAGAGCCTTCTCCAACGAAAAGGCAAAAATTAGCAAACATTGCCAAGAGTGGCACTTGCAAACCAAAGCACACATGTACACATGGCTTAAGGAGGGAACAATCGAATCCAAAATATTTGAGCATGCCAAAACAAACATAATTACCAACCACAAAGGACATAAGAGGGAAAGGAAGGAGTCAACCCTTAACCTCTGGACTCTGTTCGAAGAAAGGGCAATAAAGGACCCCACAGCCCAGCCCACTGTTGAGGCTCAGCGCCTCTGCCTCCATACACCAACATGCGTGTGGTTACCCCTGCAACACCAGCCTTGGGGCACTGTAATCCCCCCCATACTAGAAGCAGAGGAACCACCCACAAAAAGGGGATCCTGTGCAAATGGAGTTACCACAAACGTAGGAGGATCCCAATCACCCTCACCCCTAACCACTCCACATAGCTTAGGCCTGCCCCAGTCCAAGGGCACCCGACTTAGATAACCAACTTGCAGTGCACCACAGCGGAGCCGGACCTCAGTCCCTCCAGGGTCACATGAGGCAGGGTAGCTATTTGGGCAGTTCTTAGCCGTTCTAGATAGGGATCCCGCAAGTTTGGGCGACGAAGGAAGCTCTGGCTCCCCGGGGTCAGAAAGTGAAGGCGGAGCTGTAGGGGGCATAAGAGTGACAGAAGAAGAGACACCCAGTGGGGGAAGCACATGAAGGTCTTGGACAAAGATAGACAGATCCGAACGCAGGACGAAGCTAGGAGACTTCTGGAGGAGAGGAGAACTACCTGCTCTCTGAAAGAGGAAAAGAGAAGTGAGGCCAGGCGCAGGGAGTGAAGGGAGAAGGAATTGGATGATGAGAGGCTACTCGAGAGCCTAGGGTCACCGTGCAGCGGGCTACCACCTATGTCCAAATCCCTGTGACATAGGGCAGATGAAGAGATAAGGAGGCAAGGACATTTGATCCTCACTGAACCTTGATGCTCCAAAAATAAGATACTAATAGCATAGAGACGTGGCCCCTCCCCAGAAACAGCAACAAATGGCACGACACAGGCACTTTGGAAGGGTAACTACACCCCAAAGGAGATAATTGCACTGAGGGAAGGCAAATTTTACGTGAACCCTTTTTGTAATTTGCTAGCCCAATGGACAAGGGGAGAGGTGAGTACGCTAGGCCCTGGCCACGAGACGGGTCATTTGAGCCACAGGACAAGGCCATGGCAGAGGATTGCATTAGGCATAAGGGGGGGGAAACACAGATTGGGACTTCTTCTACATACAGCAATGTCTTAGAAAGTGGGAAAATACGTCAAGGACAGGCCCACCACCCCTTCAGCAGCAAGGCAATTTCTCTTGCTCCAGGCGAGGGGGCGCAGGGATTGTTTATGTCCCTTGGGCCCAAATGGGCAAGGAAGGGCTTAGGACTAAGCTTCCATCCCTATTAGAAGGGGCAGGGAAGTGGATAACCTGCTTTGAAAAGAACACAGCAGGTATCACGCTCGCTATAGGTGACATTAAAAGCCTACTACGTAGCCTGATAAGCGACCAGACTAACGCCGTGTTCATCCTAGCCCACATACCAGCAATAATTCTGACCAATACCCAACACAATGGGGTTAGTATTAAACACATTTAGACATCAGATCTGGACGGCCCTGAGAGAAATGCTCCCCTGACAGCCTGGACATAGGGGGACTGATGGCAGAGATTATTAAGCCTGACAAAGGGATAAACGACTATCTCAGCAGAATGAAGGAAAGATGGGGCCAGGAGACAGGACAGCCATGGGTAAATGCAGGCCCGCAGCTCACCTTTTTCTTCAATATCCATAAAAAGGGACTGCCCACCAAAGTACAAAACGGACTAGACAACATAGTTGGGTTGGACACAAAACTATGACCAGAAATACAGGCCCATATCATACATTATTATTAGAAGGAAATAGAAAAAGACAAAGACAGGCAGGGCCAAGTACAGAGGGACACAGCCAAGTTGGTAAATCAGAAATTAAAAAAGGCAACGTTGGAGGGAGTAATTGTAGCCGCAGCCACACTGATATCCACGATCCATATATGAAGAGACACACAGAACTTCCAGGAATTCCAAACTAATGATCAAAGGGCAAGAGGAGGTTCCATAAAAAGAGGAAGGGGAGGCCCAATGAAAGACAATAGAGAATGTTTCTACTGCCGTAAGACGGGACACCTTGTAGGAGATTGCAGGACCAGAATGTATCACAAACAACAGAGATCCAGATGGGAGGCAAGGAACACATACAACACCCAGCCCCAGCCCTCAAATGCAGAACACTTATGCCCCCCAGTGGGGCCCACCCCAAGGAGGGCATCTAGGAGCCCCTCCTCACCACAACTACAGATGTATGGGCCACATCTATGGCAGGATCAGCAAACAGCAGGGAACCCATCCCAAAAATTAGCAAAGGCCTTTACGGGTGATACCATGAAGTCTTTTGACCAGTGTAAGGTGGATTACCACCTCCCAGACACAACACGGCTTGAAAATTGCCAACGGAGGCACTGGGGGTTACACCCCTCGGTCTACCCTACAGCCATCCAACATTACACCCCCTTTGAGAAGCTAGTACGGGCCTATGCCAGCTCAAGAGGCCTAATCTCCAACACCTACCTTGCGCTCCAACACTCCACACCGGTGCCCACCCACACTTACCAATCCGCATGGCACAGCACCACCCAGGAAGACATGACACCCAAACAATGGGAGACACTGTGGCGGGACATACCTAAGACCTACTCTAGTCTCTCTCTCCAAGAAACGGCTTATAAAATAATGTTCCAGTGGTATTATATGCCGGCCTCTCTCTCCACTATCAATCCGGGTCCCTCCCCTCTGTGCTGGCGATGTCAAGAGGCTGTGGGAGATATTTGTCATATTTGGTGGTCTCGCAAAGTACTCGCCACATACTGGAAGGAGATAGTGGGACATATTAAGGTCATAGTTTGCTACCCGCTTCCTACCTCCTATATCATGGTTATTCTGGGTGTTCGACCTCTGGACTTAGCCGCAATGACCCATGCGGATTGGAAGCTTATTAGTTACTTGCTTCTAGCAGCGCGTCAACTCATAGCACTCATGTGGAAGCAGACAACCCCTCCCTTGATGGCTCAATGGTTTACCTGTATGTGGCACATCCTAGCAATGGAACGACTGGCCTATAATCTAACTAAAACAGAGACGAAATTCCAACGTGTTTGGAGGCCCTTGATCCAATATCTTACCCATAAGCTTAGAATGCTCCAGCTCTTTGAATGACACTGCTTTTAGTACCTTGCCTGAATGTAACAAACACTATTAGATCAACGGGAACACTACACCCTTTGCCACAGCGTGATAGTTCCACCCCTACGCATGCCCCCCGTCAGCTGACCCTGACCTGTAATTGTTATGTTTGTTTTTGTTTCTTAGGTTTTTGTTAAAACAGCTCTCTCAGCTATGTGCTATGTCACATTGTATCTTCAGGCACAGTATCATTTCTGCATCTGATGTTGCTTCCTCGCTACTTAGTCTTTGTCACAGACATATATGCAGCTACTCTGTTATCCCCACAGGATTGCGCGTTATGCCTGAGTGCAGTTGTTTGCATTGCTGTGTACATGTTCTGCTACTTTGCTATATGATACTTAGAACGTGAGTAAAGGGTCAGCATTATACAAGCCTTTGCCCACGCTCTATCCAGCTCCTTCATAGGAGTGAGTTTGTACACCTTAAGCCTTCCCTTTTTCCAGAAGACTTGGACACTTGTGTTGGAATCCTAGCATAAGATCCTAGGTGCACTATTATTGCTATGTAATTGTCTAATGAAGGCCATTTCCTTTTCAACTGCATTTATACTGTAATGTTGTCTTGGAAACATTCAATAAACAAAACTTGAGTAAGAAAACATTAGCAAAGGGCCCATGGTTCCCCGCTGCACCAGGAGGACCAACAGTATGGGGGAGGGAGATCACTGTTACAGCCCCAGAACAAGTACTGGGTCCAATGAAGGTGCCAAGGAAACTCCATGTGTCCTGTATAGTCAGTCATGTATGAATTACATTGCGCGCGCTGCATCGCCGATTGCGATGCAGCGTGCGCATTGTAATTCATTTTATTTATGTATTTATGTACTTAACTCAGTTTGGCCGTAAGCCGGAGTTTACTACCCCCCACCCCGACCCTCCCCCGCCCCGCCCCACCGCCCCGCAGCACTCCCTCCAGGAGCCGCTACTGAGGTTGGCTCTTTATGTTTCTGTCAATCGCTGCCCCTGCTTAAACCTCTGTTGGGGTCTGCTTCTGTTCTCTGCAGGAGCTGACTGGCGTGCCTTGTGCATCTGTTTAGGCACGGGTCCCCTGTGACGATCACGTTGTTTAATTCCCCTGGCTAGGGATGCCTTTTCGGTGATTGTAGGCCTAGGAGGCGGAGCTTCTCACCTCGCTCCTAGGGTCTACGTCTCTGTTTGCCCCCTCACCGGAGCTTCCCCTAGGTCTCCATTTCTAATTCCGGGGGCCGCCATTTCAGAATCCCTACTAGCCTCTAAAGCCCTTTCTTAAGATGGTGGTCGCAGGAAAGCTGAAATTGAAGAAGGACTATTCCCCCTGCAGCTCCTCTTGAATTGAGAATGAAAATGGCTCTATTTCTTTCCCTGGAAAGCTGTAATGGTAAAAGGACTACCTTTCCCCGCAGTCCACGTAAAATAGTTAATAATGTAATGACTATCTACTCTGCAGTTCCCTTTAAGAGATTCTCGTCTCTTAGGCCTCCCAGAGCTCTATGGGGATAGTAAAAGACTTCCAATAAATCATATCTGATCTTTGATGTCACAATTGTGGTCATTTCGGAATAATCTCTGCCTACACTGTCTCTCTCACATACTTTCTTCCGCATTATCAGATCAGCCTCATTTTCCTCCACTTGACCTACTCCTCTTATGTCACTAGACTATTGTTTTATGCGGCCCTTAGTCCTCCTATCATATCACTCTCACATATTGATTCCTATTCCATCTCTGTCCATCACCTCTCCACCCCAGTCACTACCCCCTCCCCCCATCTCCCTGTTCAGTCAGACGCCTGGCTAGTTGGGTGCTGCCTCATCTCATCCTTTCCCCTAGTTCCCTAGGGTCTTCCCTCGCCTTCTACCTTCCCGGCGCCTCCGGGACCAGCTTCTTGCACTCCTCATTTTTGTAACTCCTTTCCTGTGACACTGCACTCACAAGTAACTTAGCAATCACACTTTTATTTCCACCTTCCTCCAGCTCCACTAAGCTCAATATGGATACCAATTTATCCACAGCCTCACTCTCGCACCTGGAGCCTACAGACCTTAACGCATATAAAATCATGTATCCTCCCAACTTGTCTAAGAACGCAGCTAAAAACTTTAAACATATACTCCTTAAATCACACCAAAAAACCCTTATCTCGGATCCTTTTTTCTGCATAAAAAGAGGAGCTTTAATCTGTGATCTTATCTTCTATACCCAAAGACGCGCCCAATGGAGAAGCGCTCTATTCTCACTACTCACAATCACCACATCCAAAAAAACTCCCCATGGTCTAAGAATCACGGTTGCTCACTCACCAGCCTATACGTTTGAAGCTACTATCTCCCTCTACCATCATGGAAATATCCTTATCCAAACCTCTGCTCACAACCTTGACCTGTTCTCTGACTTTTTCCCCATCATAAAAAACTCGGTGAACAACACAAAATCCGCCCCCTCCCGAAACTATCCGACCCCCTCTGCCAATCCCTTGGTCCCTCACCCCATGTCCATCCCCAACCTCAATGGCCTTCCTGTCCCTTCCCTCTCCACCCCCACACATCTAATGATATCTGCTTACCTGACACTAACCCATCATCTCCTTCTACTGGGTCTGAGCAGCCCCCTATCATGCGCCAAACCTGCCCTCACTCCCACTGCTCTCCCAGAGTAGCTAGCCCTGAGATACACACCTCTGACAATCTCATTATCACCCCTTCCTTACCCCTGACCTACCACAACTCTAGCAATGGGCCCAAAACCCTCATCATAGACTCATCTTCCTCACAGTCTGGTACTGAACTTCCAACCCCTGATATCAGTCAGACCCCTCACTCGCCAGTGTCCTCATATAGCCACTTAATGTGTCCTCCTTTATTGCCCATCAAAACTCGCTCCTCCCATAACCCTTCCTCGCCTCAGATGGCTCTCACTGGCCAACCTCTTCCAGGGACTATCCCATTGAACACCCCCCTCCCACACAACTTTCTGCCTCAAGTCTCTGATCCTCACACCTACTCCTCTCTCTCGGTTCCAAGTTGGAGGAGATCACCCTGGCCATCCTGTAACTCAAGTCTGACGTTAAAAGCATTCTACTCCTCACCTCGGAACTAGCGAAGAAGGGGCGTCTAAGCAATTCTTTCGATTCAAACATTCATAACCACGCCTTTTCCACATACCTCGACACTAGGCCTCCAGCACGTCACCCCCTCCCAAAGCTCTCTACAAATCTCATTCCCCCCCACCTCAAATGGAAAACTTTTCCCCTCCCCAATGACCCTTCCAGACCCATTAGATCAACTCATCCACTGACTGACATGGATATTCTCTTGCTCCTACGCTCCTATGACTCAACATTCGTCGACAATAGTCCCTATCACTGTCAAATCAAGGCAATTAAAGCTGACCCGCACAGAGAACCCACGACTAATCCCAGAGCCTCAAACAACAATAACCTCACACTAGTCTCCACCTCCCACAAATCCCCGGTCAACACCAATTCAAAGCTCAAATGCATCCTGCTCAATTGCAGATCCGCTGTAAAACACGGAGCAGATATCACTGCCCTCATTCTCGACCAAGAGCCCGATCTCTTAATGCCTACCGAAACCTGGCTAAATGTCTCCTCTGCTCCTATCCTTGACCTACTTGTCCCGCCTAACTATGACATTATTAGGCTAGACAAATCTTGCGGGCAAGGGGGGAGGGGTATTGCTTGCATCTATTGCAGCAATCTGGTGGTTGCACAACTCCGTTCTGCTGCTCTCCCTGCGTATGAATACCTTTGCATCGAGGCTGCAAGCAAAACCAGACAAGTCTGCAAATTCCACTTGTTCTATCAACCCCCCAGAGATAACATTTCCTTTATTGAACAGATTATGGAAATTATCTCCACCAACGCAGATCATCACGGCACTCAGATCTTCCTTGGAGATTTTAACCTCCACTGGAATGACTTTAATGACCTTTCCGTAGATAGTCTCAAATCTTTCCTCACCGAATTTCATCTAACCCAGATATGTGATGGCCCCACGCATGTCAAAGGAGCTACCCTAGACCTAATCATTGGCAATACGAAATCCTTCCAACTTGACTCTATCGTCCCTTGTGACTGGACTGATCACCACTGCATCACATTCCTCATCTCAGATTACGTCAGCACGAGCAAAACTCAACCAAAAAAACCCAAGCATTGGCAAAGATCACTGCAAAACATTAACCTTGATGCCTTGACAACTCTCAATAATAACATACTGCCCCCCCGATGCTATGACCGACGTCCACGAATCTCACTAATCACTACAATGGGTCCATGACAACCATTCTAGACACGGTACCCCCTTTACAGCTAAAAAGAATACCTTCCAAAGTCTCCAAACCCTGGTACAACGGCAGTCTAAACGCTGAGAGAAGAAACCTGCGACAAGCGGAGAGACTGTGGAGATCCTCGCCATCCCTTGCTCACCTCAAACATCTTAGATCACTTAGGAACATCTATAACAAATGCATAAGGCTATGCAAAGCAAACTTTTTCACAAATCAACTGAACCTAGCAAAAAATCGACCCAAAAAACTATTTGAAATTGTTAAATCTCAATCGAACAGCAATATCAACATCCCCCCGATCGGATCACGCCCCTTGCCGAATTGTGAAGATTTCTCCTCTTTCTTCATCGGAAAGGCATCCAAGATGGACATTGAGTTGCAGACTGCTTTGGAGCTCTTGCCTATCTCTCCTCCTATCAGTTCATACCCCACTCAATGTCTGGCACCATCGCTCACGCCAGCTCTTACCCTCATGAACAATGCATCTTTGAGCGCTTTCAAAATCTTGGACGATAACCTCATTCTCCAAACGCTCTCAACACTGAAACCATCCAATCACTTCAACGACCCTCTTCCATCGAATTTCTTCAAGGAGATCAAATTATCCCTACTCCCGCTTTGGGCCAAGATTGTCAATGCCACACTGATTCAAGGCTCTATCCCAGACTGTCTTAAAGCTGGACAGGTTACCCCCATTCTTAAAAAACCATCTGCAGATCAAGCCAATCTTAACGATTTCCGCCCAATCTCCAACATTTCGACCTTGGCCAAGCTCATCGAGAAATGTGTGCAACCACATAGATCGCTTCCAACTACTAGACCAATTCCAATCTGGCTTCCGTCACGGTCATAGTACTGAATCCACCATCACCCACATTGTTGATGATGCTCTCAAAATGCTGGATGAGAACGACTCCTGCCTTCCGTCAGCTTTTGACACAGTCAAACATGACTGCTTACTCAACCTTCTGGAACATAGGATGGGGTTTTCAGGGCCCGTCCTTAATTGGTTTGCATCCTTTCTCCACAATAGAACTCAAAGATTCAAGGTCAACCAATCTCTTTCTTACCCTTCCTCAGTCAATATCGGGGTTCCGCAAGGGTCCACACTCTCTCCAACTCTCTTCAACCTGTTCATGGAGCCTCTAACTGAAATCTTAAAACTATCCAATATCCACTATCATATGTATGCTGACGATACCCAACTGTACCTCAAAGTCTCCTCCCCTGATGATATCAGCGCCCTCAACACTACCCTACTGAAAGCCCAAATCTGGTTAACTTTAAACCATCTCAAACTTAATGCTCTGAAAACTGAATTTCTTTTAATCGCCCCACCCAACCACTCTCCTGTCATCTCTGAATGGATGAATCAGCTAACAGCTCTTAACTGCATACCACACATCATTGACTCCACGAGTTCTTTGGGCATAATGCTCGACAAAAGCCTGAACATGCAGAAACATATTGCGGCCCTCACCAAGGGAGCTAATTTCCAAATGAGCATCCTAAAGAAAATTAAACCTTTTCTCCCCCCCAACGACTTCAAATCCGCAGTGCAAGCTCTGGTGATCTCCAAGTTGGACTACGGTAGTGCAACCCTCTGCGGTCTCCCGAGATCGAAGATGTTACCACTCAGGGCCTCTCTTAATTCTGCTGCTAGACTCATCACCGGCTCAAAAAGATACCACCATATTACACCGAAGCTTAAAACCCTAAATTGGCTCCCTTACGAAGCAAGGATACAACTAAAAATTGCTTGCATGACTCATAAAGCCTTACACTACAACACCCCATTATACCTCGCACAAAAACTTGTTCTATCGGGGGGCTCCAGGTCCTCTAGAAGTACCAGCACCCTTCTGCTGAAGCCTAAGAAATTCCGTAAATCAAAAACTTATGATCGAGTCTTCTCAGGTCTCGCGCCGAGAATTTGGAACTCCCTGCCTCCGGAAATCAGGACGATCCCTTCTATCATTAACTTCAAAAAGGAAGTTAAAGGGCTTCTGATGAACACATTTTTGCCTTAAATTTCCGTGCCCTATACGCACTCAAAGACTTCGTCCCTCTCTGGTTTTTACCTGTCTTTACTTTTATTGTACTTTTATTGCATTGTTTTAGATGCACTTTTGTACTCTTTTTATGCTCAGTTTTTCCCCTGCCACTCCTTCAGGTCCTTGTAACATGCTTTGTTTAGTTTTGTTTCTTTTATTCCCCATACGCTAGACCGTTTATGTTTATGTATTCCATGCCGATATAGAGGTTTCCCTGCCCTCGCACTCCTTACCCCCCTGTTGTTTGAGTGTTAGGTCTCTTCTCTCTTTTTCACTCACCTGTAAAGCGCTCTGATACCCTCATGGGTCTTGTTCGCGCTATATAAAACTTTAAAAATAAAAATAAATAAATCCCCTACCAACCTTCCGGGAAGAGATCTAATGGCAAAACTAAACATGACCATCCACTTTTCAGAAGATGGAACCATGACTTGCTCAACCCCCAGGATCTCCCCCTTACGACTTATTACCTTAAGACCCAACTCTGGTAAGGGGGACACAGTCCAGGCATCAACAATAGACCAGGCCGCATTCTTCAAGGCAGTCCTGACCCTCATCGCCAACGCCCCAACGCTATTAGGGAGACACGTACTGCTGCCCAAGGAATTCTTATTCTGTACCAAGAGCTGGAGCCCCAGGAGGAGGAAAAAGTGACAGTTGAGGCAGTGGAGATCAGACCCACTTATGAGGTTGATAGCCTCTGATGACAATCAAGTCACATGGGCATGCGTCATTTTCTTAGACCCAGGTCTCCACGTACAGGACACATCGAATTAACAACTGTTCGCCAACTACCCAGAAATATCAACAATCATCTTTGAAGATCCCATAGACATCAGAGTCAAACTGCAGCTCATTGCCTCGGCGCCTGTCACCACGGCAACATCCCTCCGGGATCAAGATAATACACATGCACCCCCACAGCTATGGGCAACTGATCCACATGATGTGGGGCTCTGCTGAACCAGTTAGGATCACACTCAGGGAAGGAGCCATCCTCCCCAGAGTAAAACAGTACCCACTGTCCAGGGAAGCAGAGGAAGGCATAGCCCGAACGATACAGGCCCTCATCTATCAGGGAGTGCTCCGTGTGGGGGTGTCACCCTGTAATACCCCCATACTCCATGAAGAAGGCAAACAGGGGGAACTTGGCGCCTAGTACAGGACCTACGCTCCCTAAATGATATAGTGGTTCCAGAGTTCCCTGTGGTACCAGACCCCTCCATCATACTGACCAACATCCCAACCGATGCTGTGTACTTCTCAGTCACAGATGTTAAAGATGCTTTCTTCAGCATTTCGCTTTACCCAGACAGCCAGTACTTAACGGCATCCACATTTAGGGGAGCTCAACTGCTCTTTCAAAGGTTGCCTAAAGGGTACTGTGAGTCACCAAGTATCTTTAATATGATCTTGAGGTGTGACATTTCCAATTTCCAATGTAACAGCACCCTGTTACAATATGCTGATGATATGCTGATGGACAGCCCCACTGAACTGACATGCAGACAAGACACTGTAGCCCTCCTCACTACGTTAGCAGAGAGCAGCTACAAAGTGGACAAAGAGAAAGTGTTATATATACTACAGGAGGTCAGCTGTTTGATTTAGCTGCTCTCAGCCTCAGGAAGATGGGTCACACCGAGCGAACACACACCATTAGAGCAATCACACCACCCCAGACAAAGAGGGAGATGCAAAAATTCCTCTGGCTCTGTAACTACGCCAGGCAATGGGTCTTTGACTACAGAACCCTCGTAGCCCCCTTGCTGTCCGCAATGAAGAATGCAAAGTCCAGTTGTACCCAACTGACATGGGCGCCTGAGATATAGGATGCTTTCACCCAATTAAAAGAAGAAATCACAAACTCACCCATACTTGGGACCCCAGACTATAACAAGGAGTACTTCCTGTTCTACCATAGCGATAGATGGGTGATGACGGCAGTGCTCACCCAGAAGTACCCCTTAGGGCACAAACCCACTGCGTATTACAGTAGTCAACTTGACTCTGTAATGCAGGGACATTTGCCTTGTGAGCAGGCCCTGGCCGCCGCAGCCTTTGTGGTGGACAAAAGCACCTCCATTGTCATGTGGGCACCCCTCACACTGTACATCGAACATGCAGTGTTCGCGATCATACAGAAAGGAAAAGGCACCCTGACTATCCAACTAGTCTCAGGATATGAGCTTATGTTATCCAGACCAGCACTCAACATAGTGCAGTGCCATATCGTCAATCCAGCCACCTTCATTGACTATGAAGTACAAGAAGGACAGGAAGTCCACGACTGCCGGTGCAGGCACCAGATGAATCCACCAGGGCAGAAGAAGACCCAATCCCCAATAGTAAAGTCATGTTCATAGATGGTTCCTCTGTCATAGATCAAGAAACTGGTGTTAGGCACACAGGGGCAGCAGTGGTCACAAGACATAGTCAGATATCCTCAGATTCTCGGCAAATTGCAGCACAGCTGACATTGTTCCGGCGCCTCTCTGCATAAGCAGCCAAATTGGTGGCACTCATTAAGGCCCTCACACAAGGCACAGGGGACACCATCACAGTATATTCTGACTCAGCCTAAGTTACAACTACCGTGCATTCCAGTATTAGTAGATGGAAGAGTAGGGGCTTCCTCAAATATGACGGCACACCAGTAATGCGCAGGGATCTGTTAGAGCTCCTCATCAATGCATTGACGCTGCCGAAACGAGTAGCAGCCGTCAAGAGCACCTCCCATACAGGACTTTATCTCCAGGGGCAACACACTTGCTGACGGAACCACAGGAGCCATCCACGAGTTCCCAGTACAGGAGCCTGAAAAGCAACCTCCAGAGGACTCCTCACCACCTTCGGACCTACCATACACCAAGACGGCTAGATTATACCTCAGGAAAATACAGGAAGTGGTTCTCCCACATGCACAAGAACTCTGGGAATCTAGGGGATGCACACAGACCCCCCCACAATCTCATCTACAGAGACACATTTACAGGGAGACCCGTTATCCCCCAAAGCCTACTCTACACCGCCCTAACCGGCTCCCCCGGGCACACACCCCTGAAGAAAGCATGCTCACCCACTTTACAGCTAGACTGGTTGTAGGAAAGGAGGATCTGCTTCTATGGTTACCCCCACTTTTTGCCTGTTGCTAAGCTGTATTTGACTAGTCTGACTGGGATCCTGCTAATCAGGACCCCAGTCTATCTGCTTTCTCCCTAAATTCTTATGTTCAGTACCTAGGTACATCCCCATATTGGATACTGGGGTACCCTTATAAGTCCTTAGTATATATTACCCATGTACCCAGGGCATAGGTACCCCAGAGGTCTCCCATGGACTGAAGCATGTATTATGCCACCCATGAGAGACCATTCAAAATGGAATTACAGGCCTGCCATTGCAGCCTGTGTAAGTTGGTGCTTGCACCACTTACTAAAGATATAAGTTTCCTATATCCAGGGTCACTGCACTTAAAACCTATAAGTCACCCCTATAGCAGGCCTTTGCAATCCTGAAGGCAGCATGCTTGGTTCTAAGTGAGAGGGTGCCCCTGCATGAGCAGGACACCACTGCAGCCTACGGAGTCCATTCTCCCGGGTTGTCAGTGAAGCAGCCATATACTATATAGAGGGGCACAGCGTAATTACGCGATGACCATCTCGAAAATGGTTGCAACGAATCCTAACATGTTTGGCATCAAACATGTTGGAATCATACCCCCACACCGTAAACGGTGTGGGAGGTATGATTCCAAGCACTGGAAGAGCCCTCCATTAGGCTCTCAGTGTTCCCAGTACCAGCCTTCTTGACCCGGACAGCACAAAATGGTTGCTGCCGACAAGAGACATGATTCTGCCCTCCTGCTGCTGAGCTAAGCTCGAGCAGGGGAAGGCAGAACAGTAGGCATCCTGTCACAGGGAGGTGTGGCCACCTCCCAGACAGGATTTAGTGTATTGGGGTGGGGTGGGTGCGCTTGCCAGTGCCACTCAGTCTGTATGAGGTGCACATTTGGTTTCCCTGTGCATAGTCCAGTTAAAACCAGTCCTGGGAGCCGTTGGCTCCCGCTCTGGCGCGAAACTGGACAAAGAACATGGGAGTAACCATCCCCCTGTCCAGACCCTCCCATGGGAGGGTCCCCTGAATCTTCCCAACCCTTTCCCTAGGGTACTTAAGGGCTTACCTGGGTGTAGGTCCCTATATTTGTCATGGGATAAGATTCAGATCAGACACCACTTCTACTTCTACAGTCTGTGCACTCTGGACTTCGCTGGGGCCTGACTCAGTCTCCCTTCCAGTCTGCTGCATCGTCTGCACCTGTGCATCATACAGAAACCTTCCAAAGCCTGTGAAGCATCAAAGACACTTGAAGGAATCTCCCTTGGAGTGAAGGAGTCTCTCCCCTGCATTCGCAGGCACCGCAACTAAGTGGACCGGTCTGCTGATCCTGAGCTCCTCTGGACTCCGTAACGTTTTGCAACACAGGTGGTGGTTTTCCACAGCCCCCGAGGCCTGCCCTGCCCTCTCACCAAGTTTGATGCCAGTATCCCTCGTGGGGTTGCATTAACCGAACCCCTGTGCACCGCGTCCAACTTGCAGTTGCAAAGGCTTGTTGACTTCCTTCCAAGAAGATCTTCGGGCTCCAAGTAGCCCCAACCTCGAGCACCTCCAGTGACCAGAATCTTCAGCCACACCGCGTGCATCGTGGCCTGCATCTTTTGGTGAGCTGCTTGAGGTCCTCTCGCGACTCCAGTGCCTCCGGCCTGTGGGTCCACTTGAGGGTCACACTTGTTTCTTTTGGGCTCCCCTGATTGCTCGGGGCCTGCCCTGACTCCCCTGCTTTTGGTGAGTCCCCTGGACCTTGCTGATCCCGACGTTGCTCCTTCTTTGATTCCTGCGTTGGTTGCATTTGCCAAGGCTTTTTGGTGCTCCCGCCGGACATCGACCCCTCAGCACCCGACATCCTTCGTGGGACAGCTCGTGCATGGCTCCTGGTCCTCCTCAGCGTCACCTGGTCCTCACAGCTGCAGAGTCAAGGTCATCGTCATCCATCCTGCAACACCCGACATCGGAGGGCATTTGTCTTCCAAGTCTCCTGGTTACTCCTGAGTGACATAGACTCTGTCCCCTCTGCTTGCAGGTACCTCTCATCTAGAATCCACCTTTGGATTTCACCGGACACTTTCTCCTTCTGCAACAGCGGCACTTTCCTGAAGTCCTCCATTGGGTTCGACAGCGGTTTCCGACACCACTTCACACGTATGCACCCGGCTTCCCTGGTGTAGGTAACGTGGGTACTAGGGTATCCACCAGCGGGGTGGCTCTCCAACCTTCTGTCTTCCACAGGGTTTCTTCAGGGTCCACTGGGAAGGTTCCTTAATCTTTAAAAAACCAACCACGACTTGCACATAGAATTGTACGGAGCACGCGGTCGTGTTTCCACACTGCACACGCTCTCCATGGGGTCCCTATCTACTCACCTTGAGTGGTTCCTTGGGGTCCCAGCACTTCTATGTCCTCTCGACCCTGTCTTGATCCGAGTTGTGGTTCTTATACCACTTTCTTAGTATATGGTTTGGTCCCCCCCTGGGGTCCACTGTGTATTTCGTGTTTTTTACTGTGTTTCTTTGCTAAATTATTGTGTGCATTGTGTTTATCTCCGTGTAGGAGATATTTGAACGTACTAGAGAGTATTATATAATAAATACATATTTTTATAAATAGTTGGTGTGGTTCTTTTCACTTAATCTATACTAGAAGATTGCATTCTTGTAAAACAAGCTGCTTTACACTCCTTCTGGACTAAGCCTGAACGCTGCTCCCCATAGCTACCATTTAGAGAGCTTTCTAAGGTTGTCTAAGACCTTTCAAATCACCATAAGGGTTGTCTGGACTGGTGCAAGGTGCCCAATTACATTAGTGGACATCACATACCAGGCCAGCTTCTCACACTGGTTTATTCCCTACACTGCAAAAAATGATCTCTATGTACCTAAATGAGTGCACAGCATGCCAGCTGCACTCACCCACACCGAAGGCCATAGCCTCATCTATCCCGAGACCCTCTGGGTCATTCCAGGCACCACACATAGATTTCATAGATATGATTGCCTGGTGTGCCACTTATCAATATTTAATCGTGGTTGTACGCCCCATCTCTAGGTGGATAGAAGCGGGCTTCTACTCACACTGCAACGCTAAAGCCAAATCTACCTTTCTGATTCAAAAAGTCATACCCAAGTGGGGGGTACCAGAGGTCATCTGAACAGACAATTGGCGACATTTCGTAAAAGAAATGCTCAAAAACGTCTGTACTCTGATGGGCATAACCCACAAGCTGGTCTCAGTATACCACCCCCAAAGCAATGGCATAGTAGAACGCCTCAACGGCCTTCTAAAGAACAAGCTCAGCAAACTGTGCACCACCACAAGTAAGAAATGACTGCATTCCTTGTCCCTAGCCCTGTTTGCTCTAAGGAACATCCCAATTAGAGACCACTACCTGACCCCCATCAGCTAGTCACTGGTAGGTCAAATCAGACACCAATACCTCAGAGTAAGAACCAAACTAAGTGCAGAATCCAGCTCCATGGCCTTAGGTAATGAAATGTATATATATCTATCTGAATTGACCAAAGCTTGCAGACTCCTCCCTAAACAGGTTACCCAAAGGAAGGCGGTGTGCACCTCTGTGGACCTACCCTACACCATCCTGCAGCCTGGCGACCGAGACCTGATCTGCAACTTTCATTGCCAGTGGAGAGGCAGCAAGTTTGAACGGCCCTTCAAAGTAATCTTTTCAACTCCTTTTACAGCTCTCAAGGTCGAAGGGAAAGGTTCATGGTACCACTTGTCAGATATGCGCTTGGACCCATCACTATCACCACCACCAAAAGAATCACCATCACAGACTTTTCCAATATGAACTATGAACACTTTGGGAATAGAAGCACCCGTAGGTCTTCCCCCCGGACTTTGTGAACACTTTGCAGATAGGAGCGCCCATACGGCTCCTCCCAGACTTTGTGAACACTTTGCAGATAGGTGCGCTCATTTGGCTCCCCCCGTACTTTACATCGACTCTTTCATACCACGTCTAAAAATATTCACCTGTGTATTGTCTTTTGCCCTGTGTGCTTTGATGTTTTTTCAGCTATGTGTCACTGTACAGGAACAGATCATGTTTTAACCAAGGTCACCAGGTAAAGTGGTCCAGCGTGAGTCCCAGGATCTAACTTACTTGACATACAACTTCCCCTCACACAACAATGGCATCCCACGTGCATTACATAGCGCACTATTACACAACACCTGGCATCAGCACATGACCTCAGTGCAGAGCCAAGCATCTTCCAGCTCCTGCTATGTTTGCTTGTTGATACCCATGCAGTAGGTTCAGATAGACTATACCTGTCCCAGGAGGTACCGCCCAACAAAACCTCATGCCTCATACACTTATACCTATGCCGAATAAAAGCCAAACTCCAGCCCAACATTATAGCACCACAGGAAGTCACAGTGAACCTAGCCATGTATGATATCATACCCAAAGTCCTTTACATCCTGACAGAGCAGGATGAGATCCAGTTCGAGTTAGACAAACTCAAGTAAAAGGGGCCAACATGGTAATGGAACACAAGGCCTAAAACCAGCCCCCACAAGGGTTTCTTAGAGTTCACCAAGCTCTCAGCCCAATGCAATAACGTGTCCGCTCAAGTACCAGCCTGTGGACCAAGGCTAGCCCTTAGTGTAACGGGAGCCGTATTTATGAACAACAAGTGCACCCTACAACTTATATATGCCTGTGTGAAGAAGGTACCTTGAAAATAGGGGGAATATACCTGGTTAGGACATCCAGTGCCAAGGGAAACACGTACACCACAAGCCAGAAACAGGAACGCCCATGCGTAAGACACGGACACAAACAGCCAGGGTAGTAGTTGGTAACTCAACTATAGTGGGGAGTGTTAACAACTTATCAATTTATAGAAAGGTTCCACTCTTAGGAGTCCAGCACACTACAGAACAACTGTTGCCTGCGCTACCCTAATGCACCATAAAACACTTGTTACGACTTCAGAGTGGCCCTTTATCAGATGAGCATAACACAGCTGCCCTCTGTTCACCCCTAGCACTTCCTGTAATGGAAACACCAGATATGGAACAAGCTCAAACACACCTGGAAGATTGCAGCATTAAATCACATATGGCTCCAGGATGAAATATTTAAAGAAACGAGTCAGATGCACACACACTCATAAACACAAATAAATGCACAGCAGAGGGCCTACATTGGGTCCAATCACATGATGCCAGAGCCATGCTTGCTGCAGGGCCTGGTGGTAGGGAATGCACCCCCCATTGAATTAGACCCCCTGCAGGGGAAAGATCGACGACGAGTTATGCCTCGGGCCTACTATAGCCTAACTGGGGTGAGCCAGAAGTGAGGGGGGGGAGGGTTGATCGGGGATGTTTTTTGAGTGTTTGTGTTTCATATTGACATTGATTGACAACCAAACTGCAATAGATCCATAGTAGCTTGTGGATGCCAAAATACTAATGCCTCGCACAGGCAGTCGCCTGGGTCCTGAATGTACCTTATATGTATAGAGTTATCCATGCTAACTCGTTACTTGCTGAATCGTCTATGTAGCGACCATATTCATGCCCACGCGTGACGCTGCACTTTGTAAAATCAATAAACTATGTTTAAAAAAATCACATGATGCCAGAGCAGCCAGTCAGTTGCATTAATCCGATAAAGATCAAATAATGATTAGTAAACGTCACCTTAGATAACACACATGATCCACCCAGCCACCTGGACTATCTCAGAATGTGACCTCTAATTGGTATTTATGGCCCCTTCTCTCACAGTGGGATCAAGCATCTAAACATGCAATTTGTGACTCACTGTACCAGTATTTCCTGCCCAAAGGGGGACGAGCTTTACTTTATTGCACCCACTGTACAGTATAAAGCATGCCATGTACCTAATGCAAATTGAATTCCAGCACCAGCTGTAAGAGATGTGGCTGCTAATCTTGCCCATTATTGTTTAATTCAACTTAAACTGTTCTTGATTGCCAAGCCTCGCTGTTCTCCTTTTTGATAATCAGAACCTGCTTTAACAGCATCATGAAGGGCCCATACATTGATTAGCACTGGATTGGACCCTGGCTGCAACCCCAGCCCGCCCTTCTCTACTCTATTGATCTGCTGATGAGACCCAGACAATAAATATACCTAGAGAACTTCATGAAAAGCAATTTATATTCATTTGTAACTTGACCTTTCTATTTTCCTTTACTTAGGGATGATTACTGCAGCTTTAGAGCATGTTTTAAAGTGCTTTCTTCTTTCTGCAATTTGAAGTATGTACTAGGAGAAAAATACCGGCTTTCAGTGATTTTTCTTCTGGCCAGGCCTTTAAAATGGGAGTAGAAAATGGGCAGTTGGTAGTCCTATACGTAGGTGACAGGCCCTGAGTGGCTAAAAGCTTTGCGTTTACAGCCCCCTCCCCCATTATCATCAAAAAGGCTCGGGCGTCTGCAGTACCAGAAGGGGAGGGAGGCTGCCAGAAGGCAGAACATTCCTGCTTTACCCTGAACTGGAGGTTGTCATCTATGTGACCTCTTACAACCTTGATGTTCCCTGGACTTATTCCCCAGCTTGGCTGCCACAACAACACCCCCTCCCCAACACACTACAGGAGAGTACTCTTACTCTGCTTGAGTGATTGGGGGCAGAGATGTTTAGTGCTGCTGCACCTGGGGTCTGTGTTTGTGTGTATGTGCAGGGTGGATGGTGAGTGCTGTGACTGTACGAGTGCAGGGTGAGTGATGTGCCTTTGTGACTGCAGTGAGAGTTGTGTGACTTAATGAGTGGGGGAGAGTGGTGTGCATGTATGAGTGCATGGGTCATAGTTGACAAGTTTCCAAGTTCCATGCGTGAATAGCTAGGCCAGCCCCTTTTTTTCCTTAGAATTCTGGGACTTGTAGTCTTATTTAGTCCACTATAAATCCAGGACCACAATTCCCAGAATTCTAAGAAAAAACTCGCACTTTCTTAACTAGTAACGCATGGAACTGGGAAACTTGGCAGCTATGCAAGGTGAGTAATGAGAGTCCACTGGGTGAGTGGTAAGACTGTATGAGTGCAGGATGAAGGGTGTGGCTTTGTGAGTGTTGTGAATGGTATGCCTGTCTGAGCGAAGAGTGGGATGTGTGACTGTATGAGTATAGAGCAATGACCTTTCATGTGTGCAGGGTGTGGGGTGTGAATGCACTGGATAAGAGGTGTGACCTTGTGAGCAGTATGCTTGTGTGAGCGTAGGGTGAATTAAACAATGTGGTCTGAGCGCAGGGTGAGCAGAACAATGTTTTTGTGTGACTGATGTGTCTGCTTCAGTGCACGGAGAGTGGAATGTCTTTGTGAGCCCATTTATACCTTTTTTTCAGAAAATTGTAGCACGTTTTCTTGAAATATATGTGAAAAATCCACCATTTGCACCCAAGGCCTGGGCGTAGTTCACGGAGGTTTGCTACGTGGAACTCCGCGAAGTTACAAAAAAAACTGCGAAGTTCCGCGAGTGGCGGAGCGCAGTGCGAACTGCAGTTTGTGCTGGTATTCCTGCAGCTCGGGTAGAAAGTCTACTTACAGTTCGCAATCGCGAGCGGGGAAAAAAACTCTGCTGCACATCACAAAGCGGAGTGCGGAGTGCAGAAAACTCCGCGAACGGAGCGAAGTTCACTGCCCAGGCCTAATTTTTCTCAACTTTTCTTGCAGGAGAAGAACCCCTCCCCCCACAGTTCCCCTGTATGTTTGTTTCCAGTTCACCTACATTTTATATTCAGTTTAAACATTTCTGCCTCGCTACTTTTAAAATACGCCAGCCGCCACTGACTTTATCACAGTGCTTGAGCTTACTCCCTAAACCATGGTCAAATTGGCTTACACCTGAATGGAATATTTAATTTACTTAATAGTCCCTAGTTAAGTGGTATACTATATACCCAGGGTTGGTAAATTAAAGGCTACTAGTAGCCCTGCAGCCCATATTGTGCCACCCATCTAAGTAACCCTTAAAACATGTCCCAGGTCTGCTATTGCAGCCTGTTGGCAGTTTTAAACTGCCTATGCGACCCGGCAAAAAACCCCATTGCCAAGCCTTAAACTCCTTTTTATTATATATAGGTCACCACTAAAGTAGGCCCTAGACAGCCCAAAGGGCGGTGTGCATTCTATTTAAAAAGTTGGACATGTACTTTTAAGTTGGAAGTTCGGCTGAACTGCTCCTATGAGGAGCAGAGTCAAGAGTGATTTGCATATGGCTCGGTCCAAACTGAGGTGGCATGGTGGGCAAAAAATGATGTATTGGGTTGCGGCCCAGAGCAATTGCCAGTGACTAAGATGAATTGAAGCATTCCATTCATCACCTTATTGTTTTTAACTTTTGATTGGGAACAGGTTGGAAAGTCATGTTTGGTGTCTCAGGAGTTGTAATTCAAAATCCTCTTTAATGGTAAAGTTGGATTTTAAGTCACAATTCTGAAAATGCCGCTATAAGAAAGTTGACATTTTCTTGTTGTAACCATTTGGTGCCTCAAGCCTGTTCCTGGGTCACAATATAGGGACTAGGTGTACCTGGATGGGCAACCAAAGGCCAGATGGGGGGGGCGAGCTGTGCACAGTCCCACTTGCACTACAAATGACTGTCCCTGCTCTCACATAAAGAACTTCACACTAGCCTATTGTACCTTCCGACACTGGGACCATGGCAGGGAGGGACGAAATTCAAGGGAATTTCAGACACTTCTATGAAGAGAATCCTCCAGAAGTTTCTCCTACTTCAAAAAAGGCACCGGGTATTAAAAATATGATTCTCAGACCCTCTCTTCAGATCACTTCTGGACCTGTGGAAGACTCAGAAGAAGGACTGCTCTGCTGCTTGCTACCTGACGAAAAAGGACTGGACCTGCACCTTGAACCCAGGACCACCAGAATGACTCGAAGGACTAGGTGACTGGTCTCCAGTTATAAGCTACAGGGAACCAACAATCTCTGATACCCTTGAACCCTGCACCTGGACTCTGCCTGCTGTGAATCCTACTCCCCCAAGTGAAGCCGTCGTAGTCCTTGACAATTGGAAGAAGGCATAAAGGTGCTCTGCCAGTCCAGCTGTGGGCCCAATACTGAACTGACGCAACCCGACGCAGCCTTCGCAGCTCCTCATCGGAACAGACGCAGCACAATGCAACTCAGCACGGACCTCTCATCCTAACCTTCACAGCTCCTTATCGGAACTGAGGCAGTGCGGCAGAACTTGACATGGACCTCACCTCACAGCCATCGCAGCTCCTCATCGGAACCAACACAGTGCGACGTAATTCGATGCAGGCGCCCGCATTGCTCCTCGGAATCGCTGCTGCGCTGTGCAACGCCCCACATTAAGCACATAAGGTAAAACTATGAGCAGGCCTAACTGGTCCCTGTATCTGGCCCACACTCCATCACAGTCGGCCTGAACTTGTGCCTTTGTCCTGGCCCGGAGCGAATAAATGCCCACAATTGGCACTTTGTGCTTTTAAACACTATTTTTACCTAAACCTTTAAAATTGCATATCTCCGGTTCTACCAATTGGATTTCTATTGTTTTGGTGTCAAATAATTTATTAAAATCTACTCAATGTTTCTAAATTGATGTGGGATTTTTCTGGTGTTGTGTTTTTTACTTTATTACTGTTTTTGTGTCCAGCATAAATACTTTACACATTGCCTCTAAGTTAAACCTAATTGCTTTCGTGCTAAGCTACCAGAGGATTAAGTGTAGGTTAATTTAGTGACTTCGCCATGATAAGGATCGTGGTTGTTGCTTGAGTAGTGTTTTCACCCTTCCCCCACACCAACAAGCAAATTTCTCACAGTCACTATTCCTTTTTCTATACTGATCATATTTTTAGGTAGTGTTTCTTCTAATTGAGAAATACTGCCTCATCCACCTAAGGTGATTGATATTTTGATTGCTGTAACATTTCATCAAATTACTTCACATTTGAAAAATTCTATGGATGTTACATATATATAAAGCTTGGTGGTATGCAGTTTGTTTCCATCATAGACTTGAAAGAGCATATATAACTCCTCTTACTTTATCTCTTAAAAGGGAACAGTTGTGGTTACCTCTAACAACATTCCTTAACAACTCTAATTTTGATTGTTAGATATTATTTTTACAGAAGTTACTAAACCTACTTTGAATAGGTTTATCAACTGTATTCCAATAATTGTATGAAGATTTAAAGTATTTTATTATACATGCTTACAATTTATTATTGATATAATCTTGTCTTATTATACTTATTATACTATGTTTATCTTTGCATTGTACAGATCATAAACCAGTTTTATTGCTAATTATAATTACATTATATGACTTTGATCATTCTGTTCTGTATATGGCATTGCACTAATTTTTCTCAATAAAGCATGTTTAAACTTTAAAAAAGTTGACAAAGATAGTAGTGCACAAGCACACACTTGTTTTCATGGCCCAAACTATTTGAGGCCACTGAGCTAAATGTATCAGCCAATTTGAGGCAGGCTAGCACAATGAGCCAAAGCAGTCCCTCCTGTCACCTTGGTAAGGATGACAACCTTCAAGATCACTTCATCCAGGGGCGTAGCTTAGTCAATAATATTAGGGGGTTGTGAGCTGATAGGGCGCATCGCGGCCCCAGGACGTTGGTTTGAAGAGGTGGGGTGGTCTTCAGAGGCCCTCAAGATGCTGCGGGCTTGGGCACATGGGACATACGGATCGCGGCGCTGTATGCCTTAACGAGCCGTATCTGTAAGGTGGAGTAGCACGCTTGGAGGACCGGATGCAAGTGACTGGGATGAATATGGTGAGGACGAATTGGTGTTGGATCATGAGGAGGGCAGTGACAAATAAGCGGACGGTGAGATGCGAGATGACGAAGGGATGGGTGAACAGGTGACATGGAAGGATGGTGGAGGTGAGGCCCTGGAGGGCGCAGTTGGTGTCTTTCAGAAGGGAAGAGTGTACCAGAAAGGCACTGCCGGCAAGCAGCCCGGGACAGGCGGTGGATGCCGCAAGGAGAGAGGTGACGTGGCGGATTGCCCACAGGTATGAAGGAATGGTGGTCGATATGGGAAGGTGGAGATGATAAGGCGATAGGCCCGAAGGGTTGCAAATCAGTGAGAGTGGGGGATGGGGTAATTGAGGGTGCAGGTGAGAAGGCAAAAGAGGGATGGCCAGTGCAGCTGACAATACAAGAGGCTACGAATGCCAAGAAAAAGGACCATAAAGGGAGAGTGCAGACTGACAACACTTTAGCGGACGCCAAGATAGGGGAGGACAGCAAGGAGGTAGATCAGTATAGGAAAAGGCTCCATATTTGGGATTAGTGATGCCTCTGGGTTCCCACATATCGGAAAAAACTTAAAGCAGGATTTGGAAACACAAGTATGTGGATGTCTTTAAACTACTACATAGGGACACTCAGGCTAAGGAGAGATCTAAGGAAGATTAGTGGGAGCTGGCACACTGGCCCAGGGTACCCATTAACATGAAAGACTGGATGTCGGCTTTTCTATTATACGCCAGCATCTATTGCGAGAAACATTTGGACAGGGCCATTGCGCTGTTCAAATACATGAATATTATTTGGAAGGCGCAGATGCATATTGGGGGTTATGTATGGCTTAGTTATGATGAGGAATTCAGGGCTAGAGTCAGCATCAGTCCGGACAAATCATGGGGGAGATGTGGATTCTGAATTTTGGCTGCAATGGATGTTTTCCACCCAGCTACCAGCCACTACTCACACTGCTGGTGGCCTCCCACCACTAACCGGCCCTTTCAGCCCCGCTCAACAGGGTGTGGGGTATGTGCCAAAAAGTACAGGACCCAATGTGGGGGCATGCAGAAACTTTAGTAAAGGTTTCTGCTCGAGACACCCCTTCAAATTCAAACATGAGTGCTCCAAATATAGGGGGAGACACCCATTAAGCAGTGTTTTACCTTGACCAGCCCTGTTGAACAATGGCAGGCGCCGAGGGTGAGGGGGCATCAGAGACCAGCTAGGCATAAGGGCTCCTATGCCAGTTAGGGTGAAGAGATTGATCCCCTGGCTGGGGTCATACTCAGATAGGGTGGCAGCTTTGAGATTGGAGTGGAGCTTAAAGGAAGGTTTTCGGGTTGGATACCAAGGGCCAAGGGGACGCAGGTGGGTAGAGAAATTACAATCGGTGAAGGCTTTGCCGAGAGTAGTGGCAGCTAAACTGGAGAAAGAGGTTTAGGCAGGGAGAATCGTAGACCCTTTTTAAGAATGGCCCTTAGCGAATTTGATCATATACCCCCTGGAGGTGGTACCCAAAAAAACGGAAGAGGAGTTCAGGATGATACATCACCTGTACTGGCTTGAGGGAGCCACAGTGAATGATTTCATTGCCACGGAAGACACGAAAATGGTGTATGCCTCTGTGGAAGTTGCAGTGCACTTGGTGAGGCAATGTGGGAGGGGGTGGAGCTAGCCAAATGTGATATCAAATCTGCCTTTTGGATTTTGCCCATAAACCTGGAGGATTTTCCATTGTTGGGCATACAATTTGGTTGGGCTATCTATGTAGACAGAGTTTCACCAATAGGCTGTGCCATATCCTGTGCACTGTTTGATGCTTTCAGAACTTTTCTGCAGTGGGTCTTCTCGAAAAAAAGTGGGCACAAGGCAGTGTCTCATTATCTAGATGATTTTCTGTTTGTAGAAAGAAGGAACACAGGTGAGTGTCTCAAGGTGTTGAGGCAATTTGAGGAGTTGGCAGGTGAAGTGGGGATACCCTTAGCCCCGGAGAAAACAGAAGGCCCCAGTACGGTTTTGACATTTTTGGGCATTGAATTGGACACAGAGGAGTTGGTGGCAAGGTTGCCACGAGATAAGGGCAGGAAATTCATCACTTTTTGGATGAAGTGATTGGTTTGAGGTGACTGGAGTTGAGGAGCGTGCTAAAGCTGTTCGGTTTCTTGAATTTCGCATGTAGGGTGGTGAGAGGTGGAAGGACTTTTTGCAGGAGGATGGGCATGGCGATGTCCGGTGAGATTTTACCGCATCACAGAGTGCGGATTTCTTTGGTGATGCATGCGGACCTCTGTATCTGGAGGACCTTTTTGGAGAGCTTCAATTGAGTGTCTATGCTGTTTCTGGAAGATAACACGATTTGGCAGGTTCTGATATTTTCAGATGCGGATGGAACTCACGGTTTTGGCCTTTTCTGGGAAGGGAGGTTGTGTGTGGAAAGGTGGCGGCCACACTACTTGAGTAAGGGGAGAAGCATTGCCTTTCTGGAGTCATTCCTATTGCTGGTGGCACTAGCAGTGTGGGGCGGGGAATTGGGCAAGAGAACAGTGATGTTCAACGTAGACAACATGACAGTAGTGGACTTGGTGAACAGACAGAGAGCATGAGGCCTTAGGGTTGAGACAGTTTACGCTGCATTGCTTACAACAGAACATTATTTTCAGTGTGAAACATGTGCCATGGGTGAACAATTACATAGCAGACTCCTTATCTCATTCACAGTGCAACGTTTCCGCATTATGGCATCAGGAGCAGAGGACAGGAAGACTCCACTACCACAAGATATTTGGGAGTGGGGGGGATGTGAGTGATTGGACTGGTGGAGAGTTCTTTTGCGGAGTCCTTGAGGAAAAGTTAGCAACTGGCATGGAAAGAGATCGAGAGTTTTGAAGGGAATTCACAGATGTCAACGCTGCAGGAGAACAGAAGCAGGGAAAAAAAGAGTTATACATTTTGTGTTGTCTTTAATTGATAAATGTTTATCTCCCACAACCATTGGAGGCAAATTGGCTGGTATTTCGTTTTACGGCAAGTTGTAATGGGGTTTTGACCCAGTGTGGGATGAGATTTTGGGGAGGATTCTAAAAGGGTGGGGTAGAGAGCGGGTCGGGGGTCTGGTTTAAGGTAAGTGATAAGCAGCCGTGGTCCGTGCAGGTAGCAGCGGTGAGGCCGTGTAAGGGGGGATTCCGAGGGACGATGCAGAGCGAAAATTAAATAAATAATAAATTTTCCCTCCGCATCGTCCCTCGGAATCCCCCCTTACACGGCCCCACGCCCCACCGCTGCTACCAGCACGGATCGCGGCTGGTGATAAGGTTTGTTGTTATGATCAGTTTGAGGTTGCAATTTTGAGATTATGCATGCCGTTGATGTTTTCTGGCACGTTCAGGGTCTCAGAGTTGCTAGAGTCTGCCCAGAAGGCAGGAGTTGTGCATAGCGAGATACATCTGGAGCAGGCGCAATTGAGGATCTGGTTGAGGAGCTCAAAGACAGGCCAGGCAGGTAAGGGGAGATGGGTGTGGCTTCAATAGGGGGGCAAGGCCGAGATGTGCCTGGTCGAGATGTGCCTGGTGAGGGAGTGGAGTAAGTTTCAGGTGTGGCTGGGGTGTAGTCAGAATGCTGTATTTTGCTATGAGGGGGGAAAGGGTTACTGCTTTCCATCTTCTGGCAGTGCTGCACATGTCTTTGTGAAAACTGGGAGTGGACCCTGACAAATTTGGGACGCATTAATTTAGGATTGGTGCAGCCACAGCTGCGGTGCAGCTGGGATGGGATTGGAGCCAAATTCGGAAAATAGGGAGATGGAGATCTAGATGCTGTGTGCAAAAATAGGGGAGTTAGTGGTTGAGGGACATCAGGGCACGTGACCAATTACTAACTTCTTGTTTTTCACCGTAGGGTATGTAAGCGGTCCAGGGAGGAGTAAGCTGGTGACTTCGATAGTTGGACATTCTTTTGTACGATGGGCAGCTAAGTATGTGGGATGGCAGATCTATGCACGGAGCCTTGGATTATCCAGTAGCTAGCATGAGGTGCTATGGTACGGTAGGAGCGGGATGCGATGGGGCAATTTATTGCTTTTCCTAGCGAAGCTGGATCTGCAGAGGGGTTGCCCTTATATACTCCTTGTACCTTTAGGGGGAAATTATCTGGTCAAATTGTTTGGTCTGATGCGTCTGCAGCACATGCAGCAGGATTTGCAGTTATTAAGAGGAATTTTGCAGTCACATGTCTGTTTTGGACAAAGTTTGTCCCTAGGAGACATATTAGAAGAGCATTGAAGCATTCAGCTAGTGACAAAGCCAGGAAAAAGCTGAACAGAGCGATGAGGGTTTTTTGCATGGCAACGGACATTAAGGTGATATCTCATGGGGCCATTAAAGAGGAGGAGCAGTTTCTTTTTGGGAATGATGGGGTGCATCTTTCACAGTTTGGGACTGCATACTACATTATGGAAACAAGGGACGTGGTTGGTAAGCTGTGGATCGAGAAAATATGGTGCAGAGGAGTGTACGAATAGTCACCCGTGGTTGGAGCTATGCTGGGGATGGGGGGGGGGAGGGCAGTAAAACGCCCTACAGTGTTTTCATGGCTGCTGGTAGTTGGGGGAATGGAGAGTCACATGCAGGCATATCCACCCCTGGGGGGAAGGGATCACAGTGGAGGGAAAGACAGTGTGCGGGGTTTCGGAACAAGACAAGGAGGCTTCATTGGAGAATGTTTGGGAGGGTAAGTGAGAGAGAGACTGGGGAATGTAAGGAGGTCAGTGAGTGAAATGGGAAGGAATGAGGCCAAGTTATGGGGTGCTGAGGGGGGAAGGCTTGGTGCGCGGTCAGAATTGTTGGGTGAAGAAGGGGATGATGTATTGAAAAAGTTGACATTATGTTAAAGTTGTATTGAAGTTAACAAACAGTATTACAAACCTGTCCTAATGAATGGCCGTTTACGCTTCATGATGGTGTATGATTATTTCACGAGATGAGGCCCATTTGCCCAATAAAAGTGCTCTAAACTAGCCAGAGGGAGCCATGTCAAAGCTTAACAAAGCAACTAATAATGCTGACACTAGGGGGCTCATTGCAAGTCCTGTGAAATCCGGTTAATAGCACACCTAGTAGATCCCAATATCGCTTGGTGAGTTATTTACCTGACGTGAAACTCCAGCAGATTCATACTTGTACACATTCCCAGGCACCAGACTGGATAAAAAAAACAAATTCAAAACCATTTTTCATCACCGGCATCATGGGGCACTTTCCAGCATCAACAATGGCTTCATATTGCTCCACCAAATATGACATTTTGACCGCCACATGTGGTACGAAGGCTAGAAGTGACTTCAGTTCCTTTTTTCCACACCTCGAACGGATATGGGATCCTGAGCTGTTGTGTTTATGCAGTATTTCTTGCAACCCTTTTGTCATTATTTCTTTGATATGCTTGACATCATATATAACACTAAGTCCTCTTGTTCTTGTTTCAATCGTGGAAGAATTGTAGGCGGCATATGCCAATTGTGGACTCTCATGGCCTTTTCATTTGGTGTCCTGGCAAGGAAAATGATTTTGAGATATGTGCTCTATGCCAAAGGATGCTCCCTGGAGAACTGAGAGAGAGTCAGACCAAGCTTTGTATGCCATTCTCTCTCTAGTCTGTGAAATGTGCTAATAAATTTAAATAAATTAATAAAAAAATAAATTATACCCCCCCCCCCCTTAAAGGACAAGTTCAAGTCTTGGCATGGATAAGCAATGGAGGGAGACAGGAATCATCTTCTTCTTCGTTGGAGCCTCTGCCAGTTTGCAAGCCTATCTTCAAACACCTTAGCTTCCCAAAGCCTGGATATGTCAAAGGGGTGAACAGGTTGAGGCATTTGAAAAGCAAAGCTCCATCTGAGACACCATGGTCGGCTCACTAGGAGATTGATGTGATGTCTTTGGCATCGAGCAGCACAGCTGCAGTGCCGGCAGCTTCAGTCTCAGAACCAGCTCTGGTGGTGGCTCCCCGGCCTTCGATTCTGAATATCTGAAGTTGGTCTTAATACCAGTCTGAAAGCAGGTTCCGGCTACCCTGTCAAAAGTGGAGCCAGTGACACCCTTTTTGACTTTGGTCGGATTGCTTCTGAGTCTCCTTTGGGAGTATGTTTCATTCCATTTCATTTCATTTTTATTTACGCTATTTTATATAACAGGAATATGGCTCAAGGGCTTAATAGCACTGCACAACGTATAAAATAAGGAAAAAAATCCTATCTTGCAAGAGATCATGCAACCTGTTATACTATAACACAAGGAAGCAATAACAGTGTGTGACAAAAGTAGTATACATTAGTAGTGAAGCATTTGGGGGAGTTCAAAACAAAATAAATAAAATACAATTAAGAGCATTCAGGCAGGAGGAGGGTAAATGGATTCCTTCAACGATGAGGTAAAGATGTCAGCGAAAGATTGAAACCTTGGGGCATATTAGCAAGGGCACTATCGCCGCTTTAGCGGCACTTTTGCCGCTAAAGCGGCGATATTTATATCGCCCTATCAGCAAACTGTCTCTAACAGCAGTTAGCGACAGTTTGCGGGCATTAGCGCCCGTTTTTACCGCTTTGCATGTCAGCGATATTTATCGCTAATGACATGCAAAGTGGGCGTTCCCGACGAACAAACCTGGGAAACACTCGCTAACAGGCCTATCGCCTATTAGCAAGGTGGCCATGGCCCCAGTTAGCGACGTGAAAAGTCGCGCTAACCGGGTCATCGCCATTTATTTAACACCTGCAATTAGCAGGTGTTAGCCATACCTAACATGGGGGTGGATTATGCTGATACGACCACAGGGTCGTATCAGCAAGGTGTTCTCCCTTCTCCATGCAACATCGCTGGTTTTTCAGCGATGTTGGCCCATTTCTCCGCTATCGCTGGAATATTCATCGCCATAGCGCTAATCGTTGCTAATACAGCGTTAGCGTGGCGATATATTCCAGCGATAGCCGGCGATATAAAAAATCACGCTAAGCAGGGTTAGCGATGATTATCGCCTCTTCTTGCTAATATGCCCCCTAGTTTCTTCATTACATGATTACAAGGACGATTTTAGTGCTAGTGGTGCCCGATGCGACAATAAGTCTTAGCGCCTCCCCCCTCCCGAGCCTCCTTGGATTCCCTCACTACTACCGGGCAAAACTGCCCCTCATCTCTCCTCCATAGACCCTCTCTTACTTTAATTTAATTTGTTTGAAAGAACTGGTAAAGGCTGACTTTACTAGTAAGAATGTATATCTACCCAAACTAACCCTTTTTAGCAACATTATGAATAGATAATAAATGACTCGGGGGGGGGGGACAGCATCCATTAATACAGCAGCTAGACTGCTCACTGGTTCAAAAAGAAATGAGCACATCTCCCCAGCCCTCAAATCCCTAAACTGGCTGCCATACGAAGCCAGAATTCAGCTAAAGATAGCCTGCATGACTCACAGAGCCCTACATCTCAAGACTCCCACGTATCTGGCTCAAAAACTAGAACTGTCTGGAAGTTGCAGACAGTCAAGAAGTTCAAGGTCATGGCTCTTAAAACCACAGATCTTTCACAAAATGAGAACGAGTCACAGAGCCTTCTCAGGCGCTGCCCCAAAGATCTGGAACTCTCTTCCTCCGTCAGACAAATCTCTTCCACGACTACCTTCAAAAAGGAAGTAAAAAAAGTCCTAATGGCAAGGTTCCTGCCTTAATCAGCTCGGGCCCACTGCTCATTTATTACTGGCAGATTGACAGTAAGATTGCTGGACACCTTTGAATCCCAGTACTCGCCTGCCATGCTCATTTAAGTAGCGAAGATTATCACATTTTCTTCTCCATGGCCTGTATTCCACATACCTTAACTATGATGCACGACTATTTTGTTGTACTATGTATATTCTTGTAATTCCAGCCCAAATTGTAAAGCGCTCTGATACCCGCCTGGGTCAAGTTCGCGCTATAAAAAACGTTCAAATAAATAAATAAATAAATGACAGTTCTTAACAGTCACAGTTCTATATTAGGGTTGTATCTTATGATCTGTGGTAACAAAAGGATCTCTGACAAAAGCAGTAATCCACTCAGCTATGCACATAAAATAAGAATCGGCGATCTGCACGGTACTCGTTCTTTGCAGAAGGCATATTAACCCTCTGTGCTACTTTATGGAGAGTCAAAACTGACACTAGACAAAACTCCGATCTCTCTTTCTAGCAGGAACATTAACCCCAAGAGTTATCTTGACATTTTTATTGGTGCCTGAAATCTGACGCACAAGGAACTCTGCCGCAGGTGTTTTTAAATGGTACTTTATTGCTAAACACAGCACCCCTCTCCCTGAGGTCAACGTCCTCTCCCCAGGTCAGCGCCCAGTGCGACTGCACCATTTGCACTACCCTAAAGCCGGCCCTGTCGCATTAGAATGCAGGGGGTTCTAGTATAAGTGAATTATAACTGTGAAAGTGGCTTTGACTCCCTGAGAGTTTTAGCTTATCAGTCAGATCGCTGGGGGTCACTGTGTGTAGAGATTTGTGAGTGATGCATGCTAACCTGAACCGAGTCCTAGCTTTAATGGCTAGCCATTGTAGTGCTAATAGCAAAGGAGTAATAACTTGCTTCAAGAGACAAAATGAGCTGCAGCCATTAACACTGCTCTGAGAGGGGCAAGGTAGGCTCTCGGTAAGCCACCTGTGAGGGGTGGGTTGCAGTAATCAAGCCTGGACAGGGCAAGAGCTTGCACAAGGGATTTCAGACCTTCTTCGTGAATAAACTGTCCGATACCGCACAGTGTTCTGAGTCGAAAGCAAACACTTCTGGCCATGGCATGGATTTGAGACTGGAGTTTAATTTGTATACTGAGGATGACTCTTGTTGATTTGGCATTGTTAACCATGGTGGAGTGGCATTCAAGGAAGTGGAAATAGTGGATCTACATCTGCACCAATATGTTAGATTTCTTGAATGAAATTAACAAAAATTAGGTTTTTTGACAGTTACATTTTAGAGTGTGGGTGGACATCCAGCTTTGAACGGACTCCGGAGTTTTAGAGAGGACAGTGAGGTTACTAGGGGAAGAAACATGTAGGTACAGCTGACTGTCATCAGCATATAGGTGGAAGAGGTGCCAGAGTTCTTGAGGATGAACATGAGATGTTTAATGTGGAGATTGAACAGGGTGTGTGAAAGGATAGAGCCTTAAGGAACACCTAGTAGGATCTTATCAAAGTTTGAGAGAGAGCTTAACTGCTTATCCCCGATTGGACAGGTAGAAGGGAAACCAATTAAGAACAACTCCTTCAGTGACCATACTCTCTTTGAATGTTGACTAATAGAGAGGAATGGGCCCTGTCAAATGCAGCAAAGATCTTGGAGCACCAGTAGGCATGAGTTTCCAGAGTCAGTGGGTCATAGAATATCATCAACAACTTGGAGCAAGGCGGCATCGACTGGCACTCTGTCAGAAGCAAGCTTGACAATCATTGAGAAGATTACTGATCATGATGTGACACACGAGCTTTAGAGGCTCAACTTTATCGCACCTTTCCTAGAAAGGGTAGGCCAGAGATTGGATGAAAGTTGTTGAAATCGTTTACATCTGTGGAAGGCTTCTTTATAAGAAGTCAGACCTGGCTGATTTTGATGCAGTCAGGGAAAGTGCCTTGTGAGATGGATGGGTTAATTAACAGTGTCCAGTAAGGTAAGATCCAACACGCAAAGTCTTAACAATCTTTCGAGGCACCATATCAGTGAAGTGGTTTGAAGGTTTCTGTAAGGAAGTTACTCTTTTTGCATGTTCACCCCCAACATTTTGGACTGATGCTGCTGGTTTATCGACTCTGCGAATGCACTGAGGCCTGCTAATCAGACCTCAGTGCCAGTGTTCTAGCCCATTACAAAGGATATGTCGATTTGGCTATCACCAATTGGCAAGGACTGACTTACTCATAAGTCCCCAGTATATGGTACCGATGGCATGTAAGGCAGTGTGTCTACCGCGGGCTGCAGCACTGTTTGTGCCACCCTGTGTGTGAAAATGTACAAAATGGCTCCCACCCTGCCACTGCAGACTGGAAGGGCAGTGGTAATACTGCTAATTCGACATTGCCATTTAAACTAATGGCAAAGCCACCACTTACCTTAATAATGTATTTAAGTCTCCTCTAAGGAAGGCCTATAAAGCCCTAAGGTAGGGAGCTGTATATTACTAAGTAGGATATGTATTTTATATATGTCGTATCAACAACACTTCTAAATTGTTTTGCTGTGGAAAGGATAGTAGCCCCATTGGCAATCACAGGCTTACCGGCTGACCCCTCAGCCTGGCTGACTTATGAATGGGACTACCTAGCTTGGTACTGTAAGGTATCAAATTAATCATGGCATTAAACTCGACCTGATGCCCAGGTCTTATTTAATACCACTATTAAAGAAATGCAACGTTTAGAAAGTTGCTACTCTGTGACCCAGTTGTCCTTTAACCTCACACAATCATTGGCCAACAGACAGCATTCTGCCCACCTGGGGAGTAGTATGAATGACTCCCAGGCTTAGGAACAATAGCAGCCTACTACATTTCCTCCCCTTCACAGAAAGTCACTCAGGGTGTTAGCCCAAAAGGCGAGCTTCAAAGGCGAAGCCACATTTGGTGGTCAAATGGCATTCACACTCCTAAGGGGCTGTCCTTTGTTCAGGTAGACAGGCTGGAGACAGCGACAGAGAGTGAAACCCAGTGCCCAAACCAGTTTTCCCATGGGCGTGTAGCCCTCAGGTAGCCCACCCCTACGGTGGGCTACCAAGCTCCTAATATCCGAGGAAGGGTCCCGACATCTTGAGAAGGGACAGAATAATGCACTCTGGCATTGCTAGATGCCACACATAGCCAGAAAGTCATCATCAAGATTGAGGTGACCTGGTAGCTTATTGGCTAATGACGGCATCATCGTCCTAGGGATCTTTCTGTGAATATATATGTTGGCCCTGGTACCCTCCACCTCAGATAATGTCGCAACTCGAACAAGGAGCAAAGAAGGACTTGCCTGCTGCCACCTGGACTGCACAAAGAGAGGTGCACCGTCTGCTGGACTGCACCTGCTGCACCTTGGGCTAGCGAAGAGAGGGCGGTGCCTGTGGCTCCTGGCGCTGGGAAAGTTCATGCCCCAGACCAAAGGAGTGGCTCAAGGTAACAGTGGACTGACCCGCTGGAACCTGCACCAGAGTCAGCACAGCTGAAGTAGGCCACACCGGCAAATTTATAGCCACCGCAGAAGATTTGCTGCTAGCTGCTATTGGGCACCCCAAGAGACCAATCCTCAGTGGCTAAAAGTTGCACCCAAGTCAGCCGGACCCAGAAGTGTCATCTGAGTCCAGATTGGTCAGCCAAGAGTGACATCAGCCCCCACCAAAGAATTTAACAGGGGCCGCTGTCAACGGAGACCAGTAGCCCAGCCGCAGCTGGCCTTCTAACGTTTACAAACTTTTCAAAAGTTTATGAACTTTACGGTTACCAGTGCTAATTTACAATTGGAGTAAAAATTAAGATTTCTTTAAAAATCCGTATCTCTGGAACCCTCGGTTGATTTTGCCCATCTCGCACTTTAAAAATTCATAAAAATATAATCTATTTTTATAAATTAGTGTTGTGTTTCTTTCGTGTTGCGTGCCTTTCTTATTTTGTTGTTTGGTACTGTTAAATGCTTTACAGTAGTTCCTTTGTTCAAGCCTTGCTGCTCTAATCCATAGCTACCCAGGGTTGAGCTTATGGTTGTGCAAACAAGCCTGACTGGACCCACAACAGTTTTTGAAAATGTATTCGAAGGTAAGGCTGCACAGCCATACCATATAATACACCCAAATTTGCACAGTTTCACATTAGGAATGGAGTTCATGCTCAGAGGGCGCCATGAAGTTGGACCAATCCCACTACACTTTGAACATTAGGGTAGGAATATTAGTACTTTCTGTTATTGGAGGAAAAGAGGTCTCAATAGACTTTACATTCTTGTCACAGAAGTGTACAAACGCATCACATTTGCTTTTGGGATCTTCAAAGGCGAGGATAGATGAAGGTGCATTTGATGCATATGTGAAGTAAAAGAGGGATTTTGAGCAATTGTCAGTGTTATCTACAATGATTTGATATGTGTGGATTTTTCAGAGAAAATTCATTTTTTATAGTTATTCCTAGCTCATCTGCGATGATATAGGCTTGCAACAAAGGGAAATGTTCTCCAAATTTTCTCTGAATGGCTGGTAAATTATCTTGTTGTGTAAAGATTCTTGAAGAACCATGGAACTGAAGGCTTTGTTCTCTACTCACCGAAAAGTGCTTCAACGCCCTGTTAGGGGTTCTAAGCCCTATATAAATACAATTACAATTTCAATGGCAATTCTTTTTCTGTTTGAAAAGTGATAGATCATCTAGAAAGACCATCATGCAGTGGTTGTAGTTGATTGCTGAAAGGCTGACACATCAGGCATTCATTGCCTTATCAGTCAAAAGGTCACTTTCAATACTTTTAGAATTTTGAAAGCAGATGGATTCCTTTTTTTCAATCGGCCAAATGTTTTACAATGATTAGGATGCAGTTTGAAAGGGATCAGCAAGTAGTTGGACCAGTCTAAAAGAATAGGTCTATTAACAGATGTGAAAGGCTCCTTAGAACTGATGAGATTAAGAATGGTTCCTTTATTGTTGGTGGGCTTACGACAATGTTGCAGGAAATTGCTATCATACAATACTGAAGAGATTAAGTTAACAGATAAATTGTTGCGATCACCCCAGTGAAGAATCAAGACTTCAAGGAAGATGTTCCAGTTCAAAAACAGAAGTTGATTGGTGAAGCATTCATACATTCCTCCAAGAAGGTGAGTTTGTCACCAGGGGGGGCGGTAGATGCCAGTGAGTCTGATTTTTGGAGAGTTAGAAGAATTTATTTGCAGGAGCAGGTACTGAAAAAAGGGTAATAGTGTGGATCATTTCACGTTTACAGAACTCTTGTGAATGATCACAGTTCTGCTAACACGTCTTTTATCATGATCACACCTGATGATGGCGTAATGTGGTGGCAAAGGAGGTCCATGAAAATATGTGAAATGTCTTTGGGCCAGATTTGGTTACCGCAAGGTTATTAACGTCATAAGAGATGATGCTGTCGTCAACCTCCATTCTATACTTCATGTCTCACCGACAGTTGTGTAAACATATAGTGCAACAGGGAGTCAATTATGCTGGAGAAAGGGGTAACTAGCGGTTGAACAGAGATCTTGATGAGGTTATTTTGTCTTTGCTAGCATAGGGTTGAGCGAATCTATGGCCAGTAAATGTGGCGATAGGCTAAGTGGTGAGAGCCAGTACTCAATAGAGTTTGAAATAGACTTAGAGTAGTTGTAGCTGTCGAGGAACTCCTTAATTTCAGCATCAGTGAGGGAAGTCCAGGATATGTGCAGACATGGGGAATGGTTATTCCTGGGTCTTAGTTTTAATTTACCCATTTTAGAGAGAATCAAGAGAGGTAAGACTGAAATTGGAAGGATGGCAGGAGTTGAGGTTCTCAATGATAAGAGAAAGCTGGTTGATCTTGCGAAGAAGATCAGTTTTTGAGGACAACTGAACCATAAGGTTTTGGTTGACAGAAAACTGACCAGCATTGGCACCATGGAAAGATGACTTGGATAGTGTCTGGAGATTGGGTTGTTGACCAAAAGAGGTGACTTTGACCCATGGAGATTTAAATTAAGGATAAGAGGAGGGGCGAGAGCCTGCCCTGTTTCGGTTGATAGTTCATCCATGTTATTCTGTGAAGCCTTATTCAAGCTACCTTGGGGAGGTGAAAAGTCAAAGACTGGAGATGTACGGTGGAAGTTTTGTGGAAAAGAGAAGGGTATGGGAAGGTTGTAGTTTGAAAGGTTTTTGGGCGAAGTCACAGAGAAGAGGTCTGGGAGGAGGCAAATTCTGTGAGTGTGATAGGTCCAGAAATTGGGGACATAGTGTCTGACAAAAGATGAAGGAGGGGAAAAGTGTGAGGAATTGGGGAGAGAAGTAGTGTGAGGGGCTACTGAAGTAGAATGATACTCAGTTCTGTCAGATCTAGTGGATAAAGAACTTGGTATCAGAATCAGGCAATAAGAAATGAAGAGGGTTAATAGGATGAAATCATGAGGCACATCAAAAGTCCATTCCTGAAAGGGTGAGTTGTGGGTTAAGATGAGTGTCAGAGCGGAGACAGAAGAGCGTAATGAGAAGGCTGAATTAGAAGTTACTGATCAACAGAAGAATCACTCCAGGGACGTATTCTGTTCAGTGGGGGCATTGTTGGGGGGTGGCAGAATTGAGATGATTGGTGGTGTACAGTGGTCAGATCATTGGGAATTGGAGAACTGGGGGCAATATTAAGCAGAGAGATTGAGGACACCTTGAGGTCCTTGAAGGCACAGTGTAGCGGGTGAAAGAGTGAGTCAAAAAAGAGAACGATTCTCATCTGAAATTGTGCCATAATCTTAGACCATTGTTGAAAATGGATAAAGTCAGGTTGGCTTTGAAAACTGGAGAAGCGGAAATAAACTTTCATCTGTATGGGATATTAGATAGTACAGAATTCGGATGTTCTTTGGTGAAGGTTTCCACCTATAAGTCGGTGTGATGTGTGAAAAATAGTAAGTTAGTTTTGTGGGTCCCTTTACGAGCACATGTTTGCACAGTATTGGTCAGCACTAAGTGTGCCTGGGAATTCTTTAGGATCTTACGTTCATTTTTTTTCGCGGAATATTTAGATAACTAACTATGAAGGAGTTAGGGACACTTTTGAATAGACTTTGAGGTACGGTGGGTGTACTGGAGGTTTAACAGTGTTGGAGATTAAGGCAGTACCTGAGAGAAAAAAATGTTAGGGAATTGAGTGATCAATTACTGGAATTCAATGTACGGGGTCATCGGGTATTTTCAAGCGAGAAAACTAACAAATGGACGAAGTCTCAAAAGAAAGGTGGGTGCTAGGCAAGCATCAGAAGTGAGTACGGTCTAATGACAATAACAGTAAATATCATATTCCAGATTACAGTGGTGTGTAAAAAATGAAATAGACCAAGGTTTAGAGCTTAAATTTGTAAGAGTCTGGAGAGGTTGAATATATTCTAATTTGATTGAGCTGTTTGAGGAGCAGGTGACAATACAAGAGCTGATGTACGTTTTCCAGTTTCTCCTTTGGTACTTTAATGATTAGTCTGAAATTTTCGCAGAATCTGGTCTTAAGTAGAGCCATCCTATTTCTTTTTCCACTACGAAGAATGAGTACCTCCAGTAGAGATTATTTCCATTACAATAAAATGACTACCTTGTGTGCGCAGATCAAAGCAGAAGCCCCTCAAAGCAAAGACAGGTTTCAATTTCAGGGAAGCCCCAGTACTTTAATTCGCAAAATATGCTGCTGGACTTTACTTTGTACTCCACAAGTGCACTAATTGTGGTTAGTCTGGGCAACATTTACTGTAAAAACTTTTTTCTGTTTCCTCCATATGGACTCTCATACAAAACAAAACTGGGTCTACCATTCACTCACCAGGGCCCTTGAAGTCCAGGCAACATCTTGTCTGCTTCAAGGTGTCATTCTGCCTGTCTGAGAGAATATAAGTGCAACCACTGCCCCAGCTTTGCAGCAGCAGGACCTGCCATCCTTGTTAGCACTGATCTGTCCCTCCACTCAGAGGTGTGTGTATGTCTTGTCACTAGTTCCCTCCAGGTGCAGCAGCCTCACTCGCTGCTCACCGCTTAGGCTCAGCACTGAAGATGTCAATCATGCATCTAGTGGCGAGCCTAATAACGTGAGACCCAGTCCCATCTCCAACATGTCCTTGGAGCATAAGTAAAGCGCCACCAGCGTCATTTTGTTTCCCACAGCCTAATAAAGGGGGCACCTGACTCTGACAGCACTCAGCAGAACGCAAGGGGCCTTTCAGGAACAGAAAGGCTTGAAGAATTCTGGGTCACTGCCAGCACCAATACCAGTACCCTGAGGAGTAGGCAATAGTTCTGAGAGTATTTGAGGAGTATTTGAAAGAGAAAGAATTAGCTTCTCTCTTTTAGATTCAAGAAAGAATTTCTTTAGGAGGATTTGTTTGGGTCTGACTCAACAGCTTCAACATGTTCTAATACTCCTACTCGGAGCATGGATGACTCAGGGATGGAACATTTTGTGACTCCCTTGGACAGTTATGCTAACCTTTTGATCTATGCAACAATAGCAGATTGGACACGTGTCTTGAATCTGAGTTACCATTCTCAGAAAACTTTGCTTCAGCTAAACAGACTGAATATTCGGCTGTCATTAAAAACATTACAAATACCTTAAATATTCATCTACATCGACAAGAACGTAAATCTTCTCTGTTCATGACTGTTTGACTGTCAATCAGATTTCTGATAAGATCCTTTCATTAGCGATGTGCTCATAGATCAGAGTAAGGAGCCCTAGTCTAAGCCACAATCTATATTGCCAATGTCCCATGCACCATTGATGACGTTTCAGCCTGCTCCTTTTGCTCTTCCCTATTTTTTATCTCATCCCACTCCTCATAGTCTAAATGCGAAGCCTTCGGCCCCTAGACGGAAACAAAATACAATTCTGACTATACTGACCTACAGAGAATCCAAAAACCTATAACTTTGAGATAAAAGATGTTTTCATCTAGTAGCTTGGCCCTAAGATAATCAAATGCTACCTGTCTGTAATCCAGGTATACCCATCTATACTTGGAGACAGCAACTTTGGCTGTTCGTTCCATGCAGTGACACCATAAGTGTCTTTTCATGGAGCTTGTGTATGATGGGATGGATGTGTCAAGGCAAAGTGCGCATATAGGCTTGGACTCTGCATGTGGTGCCTTGATCCATGGTGTCTTGTGTGGTCCTTCGCTTGTACACCTGGATCAGCATATCTGAATTGCTATCTGATGTGCAACTACATAATATTGACATGCCATTTGACAGTCAGAGATTGTTTATTGACAAGGTGGATGTATCTTTACAAAGATTCTAAGATTCCAGCTGCTACAAGGGCCCCTTGACTTTCTTCTCTTTTTTCGTAACTTTCAAAAGTAGTACATGAAGATCTGAAGCTATGCCCACCAGTTTGGACAGGAGCAGCAGACTCTGCAGCAGTTTTGTTTTAACTCTGCCAGGGGAGCTAAGTCAACAAGGCTCAGGGTGTTCCTCATCCTCCTCCACCCTTCTGCAACCAAGCCTCTTCTGTATTTATGCTTCTGACACCTGTAAGGGGTTGGGTGATAGAATTTCTTTGGTGACAGCAGGAGATTACCTCTGACCTGTCTGTCTTGCAGATTGTCAAACAAGGGTACAGTCTGTCATTTACAAAAGAAAACCCTACTGTTTCTCCCACTTCCATCCTCTACATCTCCTCTATACAAACATCTTGATGATGGTGATTTCGGTTCTCTTAGAGAAAGGAGCTATTGAGGTGGTTTTACCTTCTGAGAGAAGGAAAGGTCTATGGTCTCATTATTTTCTGATTTCCAAGAAAGGGGTAGGATTACTTCCTATTGTGGACCTTTGATTCCTAAACAAGCTAATGCAGAAGGAGAAGTTCATGATGTTGACACTGCCTTTTTCTGGCTTTACAAGATTGGATAGTGTGTCTTTGGATCTCAAGATTGACTGTTTCCATATTTCAATATACAAACCTCACATAACACTTTTGAGGTTTGGTGTGGGGGATTGCCTTGTCCAATTAAAGGTATTAGCTTTTGCCCTCTCCTCTTTATTTTTTATTTTATTTTTTATTTATTTAAAGATTTATAAAGCCCGCAGCTACCCAACAGGGTTTCCCGGCACTAAGCAGGACAAGCGAAGTAGAGGTTAGTAGAAATTAAGCCTGACTAAAGAGAAACGTCTTCAGCTTTATTGAGGTTATGGTTGTGTTGGCTGCTTATATTAGGAGGGTTCTAGTGGCAGAGTATCTTTATCTGGAAGACTAGCTGAAAAGAGACGCCTCTCCAACTCTGTTGGCAAAAAATTATGAGGTTTCAACCAACATTTTGCAAGAGCTCAATCTGTCAGTAAATTAGAAGAAACCCTTTATTGACCCCCTAGCTCGACAGTCACTGTTTAGTATCAGTTTTTAACACTTGTCTAATGTGGGAATTTCCTCCTTGATAGAGGGTGGCCAGCATTCAGGATGTGGTGTTCCTCTTCAACACGAATCCTGTTCAGCAGGTAAGAGTGGCATTACCCGTCATGATCATTAGGGCTTTGTACCTTTTTGCCTCAGGTGCCCTTGAATGCATTGGCTGCAGTGATATCTGCTTTGTCAATGGAATGAGTTCTTTGGGAACTTGAAGGACAAGATCAGTCTTGACTGTCAGATGATGAGACAGTTGCAGAGGTGGAAGAGTGTGGATCATCTTTTGAAAGGAAAACACCTTCATCCTCAATGTACGAGGTCACCACAGTCACCAATGCCTGTCTTCTTGGGTCAGGTCTTCATTTACAGGATCTGACTTTCAGCATGCTGTTGTCTCTTCCAGCAAGAGAGATTCAGATCAATGTGTTGGAGTTGAGGGTGATCGGAATTTCCTTGCAGCGGCTCACATTATATTCCAGGAATGTGATTTCCAGAAATAAGCCTGTTTACGACCATGACCACCGTTTGTATCACTTATTTTGCTCAAGGAAGTATATTTCCATTGGAGAATCCCTAGGTGGTACTCTGTCTCTAAAGTGGGACGTCATGCTCCATTATGCTTTTCTTACCTATGCCCCGATATATGAGTGGGATTCACAAGATTCATATTCACAAGCCCCACATGATTTGTATGGCTCTAGTTCGGACTCACTGTCTCTTGGTATCCATGTCTGCTCCTCAATTGTGTTCCCACTTAGCACCTACCTCTAAAGGAAGACCTTCTGACTCAGAATGGGGGGATGTTGTTCTATCCAGATTTCAAGCTTCTCAGGTTTTGAATGTGGAAATAGCAAGGTTACTTCTGTATTCTTATTGACTTAATGAGGAAGTGGTGGGTGTTATAGCTGCTTGTAGACCTAGGAGGGCAGTGTATTTGATCTGATTCTGGTGTTGTGAGCATTCTTTTAATTTGCAGCAATTTTAGACTGCACAGATTTTGCAATTTGTTGTTTGCCTTGTAGAGAACGGATTTAATAACATTTGTATGGTTAAGGATTATTTAGCTGCTGTTTTGGCTTGTTGTTTTCACCTGAGCAAGGCTCAGGTTCCCTGTACTTAATAGATTTCTTAAGATTTTATAAAATAATTTTGCCTGAGGCCCTTACATGTTGTGTGTTGTGACTTGAATTTAGGTATATGCTTTCCAAAGGGTTCTCTTTTCGGAACGTATGCATTCATTTCATATCAAATTTCTGTTTTGGACATTGACTTTTTAGTGACTATCACGTCGGTTTCTTTTCAGTCTTCCTATGCTCCACCTCATCCGTTTAAGGAGGAAAGTCGGCTCTATTGGTTTGAAGGTAGAAGGGCTCTGAAGTTTTATATTCATAGATCTAAGTATTAGGGATTTTTGTAAGGAAGATAACTTGTTTGTATTCTTTGAGGGCAGGAAGATAGACCATGCTGTTTGGAAACAGATGATTTCACACTGAGTCTATCTGACAGTGAATTGTTGTCATGAGTTGGCTTGGCTGGAAAGGCTTCTTCTGAAGGATTCAGGTCTCATTCCACCAGCTGTTTAGATGTGTTCCTGTGCTGTCAATTTGTAATGCTGCTACTTGGTCTTCCTCTGCTCCTTTCCAAAGCATTATTGCCTTGTGATGGGGAGCTGGTGTACAATTTCAGATTGGTAGGGTGGTGCAGTTTTTTCTGATTTTAATTGGAGTGATATCCTGTGTTCGGTATTGCTTTGGAAGTAAGGAATCTGTAGGAGTTAATATCGGTAATGTTCTTACTGATGAATATGATGCCCTCTGCTGATTCTTTACGCACTCCCATCCTCCCCGTTTGAGGATATTCTTATTTCTTGCTGTTTTTGGGTCCATTTTTTTACGTCTGTAAGTCTGGTGGAGGTGCGGAAAAAGGACAGAACTAATGACGCCTCTGCACATGATGCTTTGTGAGGACATCAACCGTCGTTTTCAGGGGACCCACAAGACACCGTTGTCGAAACTGAGCGGTGCCTCATGACGTTTGTGATAGAGAATGGCTACGCAAAAATATCCAGATCCAGCCTGGCGCGTGCGAAGAAGTTCAATTAAGGAATGTGGGGGAGTCATACCCTATCCGAAAAAAGATTACCAAAGGTAAGTAATGGGTTCTGACTTATCTGTTTTATGACTCTGGAAAGGAGATAACACAGAAATACCACATTTCCCTCCGTTCTCGAGTGTGCAAGGATAAGATGTTTAGGGCCTTATTTATGAAAAGTGTTGCATCGCTGCGTGAAAACAGCGATGCAACACTTTTCAGTGCGCCCTCCTTGCGACACCATGGATGCGCCGTATTTACTGTACGGCGCACCATGTCGCAAGGATTTACAGATACGTCAGTATTACTGACGTATATGTAGGCACAACATTGACGCATTGCTGGAGTGTGTCTGAAAACAGACGCAACCCCAGCAATGTGTTCTTTCACATGGGGCAAGCCCCATGTGAAAGGGCCTGCATCAGTCTTACCCCTGCTGTGAGGCAGGCATAAGGATTTGACACAGTGGCGTCCTAGAAGTGGCGTAGTACTGCGCCACTTCTGCGACCCTTTTTTGCGGGGGAACGCCCACCCTGCATACATTATACCTGACGCAGGTATAATGTAGCACAGGGGTTTACAAAGTGACGCATTTGCTTAGATGCGTCACTTCGTAAATATGTCGCAGTGTGGCTCATATTTTACGCTGCCAGTGGGCCACAAAAAGTGACGCACTGGGGGCGCAATGGGCTCATAAATAAGGCCCCTAGTGTTTTCACGTACGATTTGCACCAAGTTATATTTGTCGAAAATCGTGTAAAAAAAAATCCTTTTATTATTATATCAGGTATAATCCTGATTCAGGTGGAAATTACAGTTTGTCCCCGAATCGTGATTGTGGTATCTTGAAATCAGGCTGTATTTCCAATGCCAGTAATGATAATAATGGTATTAACGATGTGATAATTATAATAATCGTGCGTATCATTTAAAATAGTCTTTCAAACATTCCAACTGGCCTTTATCGAAATTTAAAAATGCAGCTCTCAAGGTTTTACGAGTCTTCCATACACACGTTAGATTGGCTTGTGAGTCAAGATGGCCGATGTTTATTAAGATAATTTATGTAAATAACAAAAACTTCATTACTACAAACTAAGCACACATTGAGGGAGGATGTAAACCAGTGAATAACGGCTCTCAAACAACTCATACACCTGCCACAAAAAGGATGTCAAACTCTGTCAGCACGAGACGACATATATCAAGTCTATACAGAAGAAATGAAGACTGTTCCGCCATGTTGTTATCGCGAGTGCAAGGACAAGTTGACCCTCATTCACCTACTCACCGCCTAATGATGCCTGACACTGGGAGCAGCCAAGCCTTAGTTGAGCAATAAATACCTCTTGCTGCTCGGGGAGCAATGCAATGGAAGTTGTCTTTTTGACTCTTAACTAATAAGATCTTAATGTAACCGTGCAAGCTTGAGTTGTGGCTAGTTCTAAGATTACATCTAATTGCACTTGCCAAGGCACAGTTTGACACAGGTCAACTTGTGGTTGTTGAATGTTTGCCATGGGCACAAGGTGCATGTTACAAATAATTGATTTGTGTTTTTTTAATGGGTTCTTGGCTTGGGGAGCCCATTGTGATCTTTTTTTTAAATTCCACAACAGCTACATTCTGAACTTTTCAAGAACACAAGAAAATGGTTTCCATTGACTGCACCATTGGAAACTATGGCAATTAGAAAAATGTGATGCTCTTGTGAATGGCATGCATAGATAATTTTTTATAAATGGACTAGTTCACGGGGAGGGGGGGGTAAACTGGAATATCTCTTAGTGTCAATAGAATTCGACTGGAAACAATAAATCCCAAAGCTCGACTGCCCTAATTAGGGTCCAGTGCATAGTGAGGTGCAAAGAGAGTTTTGCAAATGCAGATATTGGAGTAGAAGAATTCATTTAATGTTGTGTGGATTTTAACATTCATTAATTGAAACTGTTGGCTGTCTCAGAGTGTATAGTTATTGCACCTCAATGAAGGGTAATCACAAAGAGGAATTGATCCAAACGGTACCCCTTCCGTTTTGCGCATGGGTTACTACCCCATCTTGGGGATCAGCAACTTTTGAATGGTTTGCAGCTGGAATTAAGGCTACAGACCATTGATGCATCTCATACCAACACACTATTTACAAGGGACACCCACACCATGCCCCTTCCATATAGCGATTTGGTATGAAGCCGGTTGGGACGGAGAAGTCCTCTGCATGGTAATGGGCATGCACCCCTGCCCTAAGTGCCCAACTGTACTGATGTGTGGATCCCTAATGCTGATTTTTGTTGTTATAGGTGAACACGGATCATCCATGTGCATCATGACATAAGCTTGTCTCACGGATTGTGGTCTTGTTGGACTAGGAGGGGCACCCAAAGTGCTACCGTCATAGTTGTGGAAGGCTTCCTTCACCAGGAACTAAGCAGCACAGGTGTGATGGTGGCAGCATACTGTGTAGTGATCGGTAGGAGAGAACAGGTCCTTTTTAACTTGTATCAGGCCTACAGAGTCGCTCATTTTAAAGTTCCACTGCTGTGTGCTTAATTCACCCTTGGCCTACATCGGTTTGGTGTGTAGTGCTGCGCAGCGCTTGAGTGCTGTACCTCCGCTGGGTGTATGTGTGCCTAGGAAGGGTAAAACACAGGGATAATGTAACACTGAACATTGTGCATGGGGAGTGCTTGTGCTGGGTATATGTGTGCCTATGAGTGGCACAATACATGGAGTATGCAGTGCTGTGAATTACGTGCATGGTAAAGGCATGTGCTGGATGTTTGTGTGCCTATGAGTGGTACAGTACTTGAAGGATACAGTGCTATGCAGTGCATGCATGTTAAATGTATGTGCTGGATGTACGTGTGCCTATGAGAGGTACAGTACATGAAGGATACAGAGCTATGCAGTGTGTGTAGCTTGTATACATGCGCTGGGTGTATCTGTGCTTGTGGATGGTACAATCCATGGAGGGCCCTTGGTTCAATTTTGGGAGACCCGGGAGTGCATGGTGAAACATTGGGAGTACGTAGAGAAATCCCCCCTAACAGATTTGAGTTTTGATGCATTCTTGTATGCTGGGTGAAACACACACTGGAGAGGGAGAGCCAGACCTCCCCTGCACACTTCAATGGGTGCTCTTTGATTCAGTGAGAGGTCACAAGGAAGGGGCCTGGGCATATCTGAGGAAAGAGATGGGACTGATAAGAGAATCATGAAGGGTAGAGCTGGAGCCTTGGGCTAACCTTTTGCTACACATATCACTGTGGCTGACATCCAGGTGTGCGCTCTAGTCACTCACATGGTCTGTATTGTGGGGCTATCAGCTTTGGAGTCACTCCTGCTGTGACAGACTGCTTTCAATAGCAAGAAGAGAGCAGAGGAGTGGGCACTTCAAAAGAAGCAGACCCCCAACATAAACTTCAAACACTCAGACACTAAATTATATTTGATGTCTGGAAATAGACTATAAGAAGGGGAGTGTGAGACCTCAAAACTTGTCATCCTCCAAGCATCCAGATGGGCTGTGTGAGGAAGAGGAAGCTCTGAAAGACTTCTGCCTGCGACCAGGACTAGGGCCACAGCCTGCTAGTCTCCCTGCTTGGTGAGGGGGACATCACCCAGGGAATCCAAAACTACCTGCTCTGGAGCCTGGAGCACCAGCGCCTGCTTGCTTGCAAAGACCAGTGTACCCTGTGAAGAAGAGAAGAGCGTTGGAGGAAGCGAGGTCCAGTGGGGATGCCTTGCTGAGTGGACTCCATGTGCGAAGTGTGCATTCACGACTGTTTCATTGATCGGGTCATTGCCTGTGTGCAGAACAAAGTCGGGGAACCTTGTATGCCAGAGGACAGCTACTGTGAGGGAATCACAGGGACCAGCAAGTCATGTGACCTTGTCTAAGTCATTGCCGAAAGGAGTGAACCCTCTGTGAGTCCCTGCACACCTGCCTGGGAAGAAGAATTCACAACAGGAACTTCATATCACCACCTGCCCACACTTATTGCAGGAGTAACCAGCAGCGCCGTCTGTCCTACACATGTTTATCGCCTTTTTGACTCTTTCCTTGTTGAAATTGACTGCATTTATGGTTATTTTTAGTAGACCCATCTATCATTATATCTGAACTTGGCACTTCTTTACTTTTTCTTGCTCACATCCGAGTTTAAATTGTTATCCACGCAAAGGTTTTTAGTATTGTCAATCCAGTTAGTCAAACTAACATTGTTTAGAGCACTGCCAACATAAATTTTGTCTAATCTGTTATAAAGGATCATAACTGCCTTTGTTCCTTCTTCTTACAAATTGTCATTAATTTAATCCATTGTGATTTTTCATACTTTTTTTGTTTTTCATAGCATGCTCTTACATCTCTTTTTTAGTTCTCAGATCTTTAATAAGGAGGTCCCCATGATAGGGCCTTGTATCAAGTGTCTTAAATCTGACCGCATTGGATTTTGCTTTCTTCTCAAGTGTTTATTAACCAAGCTTTCCTTGTTAGAAGTGCATTTTTATTAGCCTGTATTTCAGTGCATGACATCAGAGCATCACTAAGGTTGGCAGTAGAAACTGACCAATTTCATATCTTTGGTCTCCCTCCAGTACAGGGTAAAATGTATAAACACGACAGTCACTGATTCCTAAGCTTTGTCCAAAATAAATTTACCTTCTACCTTGCAGTTCCGGCGTGGGTCCTGAATATCGAATAGGGAACATTGTTATACATTAATATCAAAGTCATAATATTGAGGCCAAAATTATCGACAGGAACGTATGTATTGATTTTCTATACCTAACTCCATATCAATGTATTTTGATGATATATATGGCCAAGGTACATAGATTGGAGTTAATAATAATAAATCTATATTATATGTACCTACCTTTTGATATTTTTGTCCTCAATATTTTGGCTACAATACTAAGTTATAACCATATTCCCTACTCTATATTTCAGACTACAGCATGCAACATTCAATGAACGCTGCGTAACTGGGATAGCCCATCTTTCACTTTATTTAAAAAAAAAAAAATTATTGAGCAGAAAAAACATCAATGGATACAGCACTGCATTATAATCAGAACAAACGAAGTTTTATACAGGAACTTGAAGACCAGCAGTTAATAATTCGTAACGGAGAAGAAAAAAGAAAAGGAAGACAAAAAAGCCAATTATACTCCATAAAAAATAAAATTTGAATTGAATGACCTAAACGTCTGCATTGCTTAGAATTTTTTTTTTTAAAAGCTATTTAAAGCAGTTTACTGAAACTTCGCATCTGAATATACACAATGAGTGTACATTTATAAAGATATTAGCTTCAGATCATCATCTAATTACACCTGCTATGCCCAGATTTAATTTGCTATATATAACATGCAGCCACCAACATCTGATAACAAACTAAGATAGATTCTATTGATAGAAAGTGCAGGTGTGCTGAAGTGCTTTGAAGGAAGAAGCAAAAATAGATAAATAAATAAATTATTTTTCCTCATTAAATCAGATTTAGTGGTTTGAGTGAATTATCTTACGTTTTCCTAAAATTTCTAAAATTATGAATAATAAGCGTGCCCTTAATCAATATAACGTGAAACAGTGCTAAAGTGCTATTGGTTTATTCTAGCCTGATAATATTAAATAAACTTCCAATTTAATCGTTTAAGTAAGTTATCTTACGTTTTCCTCGAGTTTCTGAAATTATGGATAATAACATTGTAATTAGTCGATATAAAGTGAAAACACTGCTAAAGTGCTTTGATTTTTTCCCTAGTTTAGTAATCTAATTAGATGGTCTAGAGTTTCTCTCATATTTCTAATGTAATATTTAATCAGTTAACTTTCTTCCTTTCTCTCCACCCCCCCCCACCCCCCCAAAGTAGCCAAAAGGAGTGTTTAAATAGTTGCTACCAATCCTCAAGTTAAAAACATTATGATTATGCTCCGGAGTGCTGATCCTAATAACCTGCAAAAGTCCTGAGGCGAACATAAAGTACAATAGTGCTTGTCCATTGTAGACGGAGTTAAAGACCTCCTATAATAGTCTATTCCTGATACCAAAACCCCTTTATCTAGAGAGTGACTTAAGACTTTTAGTAATAAAATACTAGACAAGCTTAATCTTTTATATAAAGTGTGCAAACATGCTTGTAAAATACCATTGCAAAAATAAGAGAGGGGTGGGTGGAATGCTATTCCCTGATAATTTCAAGCTGCTATGTATAGATCTAAGCCGCCTGGCGGCAGAGGAATCATTTCCCCCAATCTTACCCACTTAGTGCCAATATTGCCAAATGTCGTTGAATTTTTTCATTGCCCCTACACGTTTGGCATAGGCCTCTTCAAAATTCATAGTACGAGACATTTTTTTCCTCCATTCTACTATCGAGAAAGTCTTATCTGACCTCCAATTCTGAAGAATAATGGAGTGTGCAATAGATAGAGCTATTGACAAAATATTGTTGGGCTTTTGTTAACGATTGGCTGGCTTTAGAAGCACCAAATAATACTAATGTGGCCTCAGGCATAATCAAATGATTAATAGTGTTGCTGATAGCTGGGAATACTTGGCGCCATGAATTTGTTAGGTGTGGACAAGTAAAAAACGTATGGAGCCAACCAAGGTTCCCTCTAATTTTTTTCCTCTGTGTGCGGCAGTGTGCGCTGCAGCCAAGGCTATGTGCACCAGGAACCAGACCGCTCTTGTGGGTGCAGTGTCTAAAGAAAGGGGCGCGGACAACATTAATGTGAAAATGCCTATGGGGCGCTTTTACACAAAGTGTAATAAAAAGAAAGAAAGAAAGAAAGCTTTTGTAGCGCAGCCGCTAAAGTGAAAGCAGTCGCGCTGTGAATTAAATAAATAAATAAGCGTGGCTGCTAAAGTGAAAGTGGCCCGCGCTGTAAATTAAATAAATAAATAAGCGCAGCTGCTAAAGTGAAAGCGGACCGCGCCGTAAATTAAATAAATAAGCGCAGCCGCTATAGTTAAAGCGGACTGCGCTGGAAATGAAAAAATACATAAATGAATGACATGATATAAAAGGTGGTGGCGTGCTGCAACGTCGTGGGTGAAATAGGGAAGATCATTAAAGAAAACAGTGCTCACCCACTAGATAAAGCAGACCGTGTAACAACACAAGTAAAAAGTCCAGTCGTTATGGGAGGATACAAATGCAGCCAAGGCGGTACTTAGGAGGGACTACTAAGCCTATTCACGAATGAAAAGCAACGATTTCGAAAGGACAGTAACAGGAGCCAAATGAAAAGATGGGCGGGAAATGGGCGTAGCTTCTATGGCATACCTCAATACAGCATGCCTTGCAGAATAGCACATGCGCTGCCCGGGCTCGACCTAAAAACAAACATGCGCTTGGCCTAAAATGATACAGCTCTGTGTGAAGAAAATGGGCACACGTGCCAGTTGGGCCCCCAGGGCACTGGATCTAATATGACCCCCAGGGGCTGTTCCTTTTAAAGGGCAGAGGAGCGTCGCCCTGCCTGCGGGGACTCTCCCCCACCCTTTAGATCATACCATTGTTACTACTTTATAATTATCACAGGCAGTCAGGCAAAAGCACCACGTGTAAAACACACTTCGTGCTTTTGGGCTTGCTGCATTTTATTTCCTGATAGAGTGCGGCTGCGGGCTGTTTGTGGGCCTTTGTGAAAGAATTCCTGTTAATCGCAGCACCATCATGCACTGCAATTAACATAAATATTTTCCCAAGGCCCACAATTAACAGGAATACTTTCACAAAGGCCCACAAACAGCCCGCACTCTATTAAGAAATGAAATGCAGCAAGCCCAAAAGCATGACGTGTGTTTACACGTAGTGCTTTCGAACTTGATGCATGTCTTTTCTTAATGGAGCATGGCTGCGGGCTGTTTGTGGGCCTTTGTGAAAGTATGCAAACACAAGGAGATGATGGACGGAGCACTGAAACTTTTCAGACACTCAACCCCAGTCACAGATCTGGGTTGAATCCATCATTGTTCTTTAGCTCACTTCGCCACCCCAGTTCAGACCCAGCCATATGCAAATCAGTCTTGACCCTGTGCCTCATGGGAACAGTCCAGCCCGAACTGCCAGGCCAGGTCCTTCCTGGACCGGAAACAAGCATCCTGGGACCGGTTTCGGGGTAACACCCCTCATCAGCCAGGCTAGCTTGAATCCAGTGGCAAAGTGAGCAAGGGACCCACGTCTGGGCATACCCTGCCAACTTGGGGCGAACAAAGCAAACACAAGGAGATGAAGGACGGAGCACTGAAACTTTTCAGACACTCACCCCCAGTCACAGATCTGGGTTGAATCTATTATCGTTCTTGAGCTCACTTCGCCACCCCAGTTCAGACCCAGCCATATGCAAATCAGTCTTGACCCTGTGCCTCATGGGAACAGTCCAGCCCGAACTGCCAGGCCAGGTCCTCCCTGGACCGGAAACAAGCATCCTGAGACTGGTTTCTGGGTAACACCCCTCATCAGCCAGGCTAGCTTGAATCCAGTGGCAAAGTGAGCAAGGGACCCATGTCTGGGCATACCCTGCCAACTTAGGGCGAACAAAGCAAACACAAGGAGATGATGAAAGTATTCCTGTTAATAGCAGCACCATCATGCACTGCAATTAACATAAATATTTTCCCAAAGGCCCACAATCAGCCCGCAGCCACACTCCATTAAGAAAGGAAATGCAGCAAGTGCAGGAGTTTCTTATTGCTAGATGCATGTACAGGTTGCCATAAAAAGGAAACTTGCATGCCACTCCCGGCGACGCAAACGCTCTCGAGGGATCTGCTGTGTGCGCGCTTCACATAGGACACTGCACGCTCGGGGTGAAAGAAGTGGCGCACGCACCTTACAGGGAACACTGGAGCCAACCCCCTTGACCTGCTTGATGGCAGCGGAAACAGTTATTAGGCACCATAGGATACATCTTATGAAGATTCTCCGGTGTATAATATGATAGCCATCTAGACAAAAATGCCATTCTTTTAAAATTAGCTGCCTGAAGGGATTTATTTCCTACCTCTGCAATTAATTGCCAATCGCTCGCTGAAACACTACATTCAGTTTTGTCCAGTACCTTTGATAGAAAAGCTGCTAAATCCGGCTTCGCTGAGAGATTCTGCTGGAATCTATACCAATTACCTATTCCTAATAATTGGCTTATAACAAGTGCTCTGCTTATCGAATGAGTCCCTTGATTTACGGGGCATATTAGCAAGACCGGCGATAAAATTATCGCCGTTTTAGCGGCAGGAAACTGCCGCTAAAACGGCGATAATGGGCTTGCTAATATGCGTTATATAATTCCAATAGAAGCCCAGGTTAGATGTGCAGGACATCTAACCTGGGCTTCGATTGGAATTCTATAACACATATTAGCAAGCCCATTATCGCCGGTCTTGCTAATATGCCCCTACATCTTTACATTGAGCCTGGAGAAAATGTGTTATCGCCGGTCTTGCTAATATGCCCCTACATCTTTACATTGAGCCTGGAGAAAATGTGTTATCTTATTAAAACTTAAAAAGTGTTGTACACATTGTGGGCCAGCCCATTCTCATAATTCCTGCCATGAGATAATTTTCACTTGTCTAAAAAAGTCGCCCAATGTTTTGAATCGCACAGAATTCCAGAATCTAATTTCCTTCTCTACATGGAACAAACCCATATATTTACTCTCCTGCAGCTGGACTGGACAAACATTAAAAGGACTTTCAAAGACTTTTGCCAATGCATTCATCCGCCCAGAAATGTCTTGAAGAAATTTATATCTTGTTTTCTTTGGTAACTTTGCTGTTTTTATAAAAACTGGTAAGCTCGTAGCTGATTTGTATCATTTTCTCAAAAAATACTTATCTGATGCGATAACTCGATTTAAATAGCACGAAAGTGCATGAATTAGTCCTGCCTGATAATAAATACAAATATATGGGCATGCCAAACCACCTTGTGATTTATCGAGTTGTAGGACCCCTAGTTTAAGCCTCGCAGATTTTTTGGTCCACATAAAACTCCTCACAGCTGAATCTAGTTCCTGAAAAAAACTATTAGGAACTTTTAAAGGAACATTAGATAATAAAAAAATTAATAGCGGTAGAATTGACATTTTGACCATTGATATACGGCCTATTATAGTCAAGAGGAGCAGAGACCACCTATCAAGCAAACCCTTGATTTTGAATAACATTTTGGTATAGTTCAAATGAAAGAGGCTGGAGAAGTTATTTGTAGCGGCTATACCAAGATATCTAATTGGGAGCCCTACCTTAGCGCGAGACTGTAGTAATAATGGGAGATCGTCAATTACCCCCTATCTTTGTAAAATCTGTAACAATCTGGAAAGCTCGTTCTATATTGTCATTATCGGGGTTGAGATATAGAATCATGTCATCGGCAAATAATTTTAGCTTTGCCATCCCCAACTTTGGGGGCTTTATATTTGCCCTGCTGCAAATTTGTATTGCAAGTGGTTCTATAAAGAAAGTAAATAAAACCGGGGAGAGGGGGCACCCTTGACGTGTGCCTCTTTTGATCCTAATTAATCCTGCTACCCTGGAATTTACCACCAGCTTTGCTTGGGCGCATTATACAGATTGGTTAGCATCAAAATAACCTGGGGAGGAAAACCAAATTTTCTTTCGCTATAAAATAAGGCGTCCCAGTTTACCAGATTGAATGCCTTCTCGGCATCGATCATCATAGCTAGGGCTTTTACATGATTTTCTGAAAAATAATTTATGGCCTCAATCAGAAACTGAGTATTTGAAGATATTAAACGCCCTGCCACAAACCGAGTCTGATCTGGACGTATTAGTTGTTGTGCTGCTGGAGTAACACGACTAGCCCAATGCTTCATTAGCAATTTATAGTCTACATTGATCAGACTGATCGGCCTGTAAGAATGCAGAGATTTTGGATTCTTATACTTTTTAGGAAATGATACTATAATTGCTTCTTGAAAGGTTGAGGGGATCTTGCCCCCACTTTTAATAAAATTAAATAGATCGACTGAAAATGGAAGAAGCTCGCTTGAAACTGTTTTGAATAATTCTGTGGGTAGCCCGTCATTTCCACAGGCTTTTGCGTTGGGCATTAAATTTAGGGCTTGTTGAATCTCCAAAGAAGTTATAGGCTTCAACATCACCTGGAAATTCGATTCGGATAGAAGGGGCAAAGTCAATGAAGCATAATACTGATTAATAAGACTCCTGGATACAGTATATTGTGTCTGATAAATATCAGAATAATGTTGAAGAAAACGTTTTTGAATTTCTTCCTGGTCAGTAACCTTCTGCCCTGTGATTGGATGTCCTAAAGAAATGACCAATTCTTTCTCTTTCTTTAGCTCAGTTGACCACGCAAAAAACTTGCCGGTGTGTTGATTCTCCTCATATATTTTTTGTTGATAATTATTTGACTTTTTGATTTCTTCTAGAGTAAAAAAACCTCTAAGATTTTGCTTTGCAGTGGCAATTGAACCTGGCTCCATCTCGAGTCCGTTATTTTGCTCCCTAACTCTAATTGCATTTTCTAAGGCGGCCTGTAGGCTTGCAATCTGCTCAATGCATTCCCTGTTTTTTCTTGATTTAAGCGCTATGATCCTCCCCCTTAAAGTTGCTATGAAGGCCTCCCAGATAGAGAATAGCTGAGCTGTATTGGAATTAAGGGTAAAAAAACTCCAAAATGAACCTCTTGGTCTCCTCCACCCAATGGGGATCGGTAAGCAGAGATCTGTCAAATTGGCATCTGGATCAATCCCTATCTTTTGACCTGATTTTGACCTCTGAAGAGACCAGGGAATGATCTGAAATGGCATTGGAGAGGATGTCAGTTCGGCCCCTGTTTAGTGACTTAGATATTTTTAAAAACTCAATTTGTGACGCGGTTTTAAATCTGTATGAAAAACATGTATACCGTCTACCTTCTGGGTAGTCCTCTCTCCAGGGGTCAATTAACTGGAAACGCTTTTAATACCTTTTTGGTTTTGGGCATGAGCTGCTTTTTAGGTCTCGCCTAGTGTTGCAGCACGCATGCGCTGCTCGCTCTGCAAGGCATATTGTAGTAGGGTGGGTTTTAGAAGTGGAGTGGAAGCCCCGCCCATATTTTTCATTGGCTGGCGTCATAGTCTATGGTAAACGCTGGCAACCGATTGATAATGAGGCTTCTTAGTCCCTCCTTGTTACCGCCCTGTCTCCTTTTGTGCCCGCCCATCAGGACTGGATCTTTTACCTGCGGCGTTACACGGGCTCCTTCATAAGTCGGTAGGCACTATGTTTTGTCAGTCGCCATTGGCAAAGGCGGCCGCGTGTTTATTTTTGCATCCCGCTTTCACTTTTACAATAGCTGCCGCCCCCCCCCCACCCCCCAGTGCTGTGTGGGGCGGCAGCTATTGTAAAGTGAAAGCGGGATGCAAAAATAGACATGCGGCCGCCTTTGCGCAATGGTGACAGCTTGTTTAAAGAGAAGCTGGTTATTTTTTTAGCCCAATCCGCTAGATATGTTTTTGGGTGAGGACAGATGTGATTATTTTTTTAGGACTTGTGCCCTGAGTAGAACTAAGGTATAGTGAATCGAGCACACAGACTGCTGTGCGTTCAGCCACAGCACAGTCCAAGACATCACAAATGCAAGCATCAAAGGTGTGAATCAGGTGTGCGCAACATAGAAGTTTATGGCACAGTGGTGAAACCATCCTATGAGGCACCCCCAAGGGAGGGTCGGTGTTGTTTCGCATCTTTGGGAGATGGTTTATCGGAGTGGTGTCTGCCTCTGTTTCGTCTGTTGCATCTTGCCGACTGACGGGGAACCCAGCCGGGCCATTTCCTGGGCATGTTTAGCTGTTCCTTGACGTCTTGGGTGCGCCAAATGCGCCCTAACAGGAGCCAGGTCTTCCCACATCTGGAGTCGCAGATGACAAAATGAGGAGTGACAGCTCCCCGGGCAGCGCCTCAGATGCCAGTGGCCTCAAACCGCAGCCAGATGGCTCGAGAGCGCCGAATACAGACTCATAAAACCTGGGTGTCGAAAGTAGGGCTTTCTGATTAAAGGCAGAGAAAAAACCCTGCTCAGTTTGACGACATTTAGAACCACAACCCAGTATCACGCGACAGCAATAGGAATAATAATGACAATTTGTTTTTCAAAGAGCTATGCCGTGGTGAAGTAGGTTCATAGCGGGTATTCGATTGCCCAACGCCATGCCTTTCATTTATTGTCCTCGGAAGAAAGGACGGCTGGTTAAGCCCCGCCAGCACTGGCACATGACGACCACAAACTGTGCACAGATATAGATGACATGTGCATTATCACACCGGCCTCTCACATTTAAAATCATTGATGCAGTTGAACTTCCAATACTGCAAGGCGCCACCTTAAAAAATGACCTCGAGGCGCCTCACGGAGACCTGAAGCACGCGCCCATCAGCCGCACACAGATCTTTGCACCAGATCACCGGGTTTCAAAGGATGTCGCAACAGGGCTCCCATGACGTGGGTCTGTCACACCAGAACTGGTTCCTTCGGCGCAGATGACATCACTTTTTTTTTCAACTAAATGACATCGGCTAACAAAGTTTGGTTTGTAGTAGCACCCAGCCCTGCGCGCCCTCCCATCTCATGACCATGCCAATGATGCCACCTCCCCGAGGAGTCAAGAGTTCCATAAAGCGCCCCCTGGTGGTACAGGAGGGCACTTGCACAAGAACAGCAGAAGCCCCCCGGGGTACCTGCTGCCCCGCACCCCCTGGGTACCTGCTGCCCCGCACGCATCTCCCCTTCTTGTCTAAGGACAGACTGTAGGAAGCGAAGCTGCACGAGTGCCCGCTCTGCACGTCCACGGCTCCTGCGGTGCCCTCCGGCAGACACTCCCTGTGTGAGCCCCCCGGCCCCAGGTCAGCAGAGCTGCTCTAGAGCCAGAGAACCAGGTCAGCAGAGCTGCTCTAGAGCCAGAGAACCAGGTCAGCAGAGCTGCTCTAGAGCCAGAGAGCCAGGTCAGCAGAGCAGCTGTAGAGCCAGAGAACCAGGTCAGCAGAGCTGCTGTAGAGCCAGAGAACCAGGTCAGCAGAGTTGCTGTAGAGCCAGAGAACCAGGTCAGCAGAGCCTCTGTAGAGCCGGAGAACCAGGTTAGCAGAGCCGCTGTAGAGCCGGAGAACCAGGTCAGCAGAGCCGTTGTAGAGCCTGAGACCCAGGTCAGCAGAGCTGCTGTAGAGCCAGAGAATCAGGTCAGCAGAGCCGCTCTAGAGCCAGAGAACCAGGTCAGCAGAGCTGCTGTAGAGCCAGAGAACCAGGTCAGCAAAGCCGCTCAAACCAGGTCAGCAGAGCCGCTTCTAGAGCCAGAGAACCAGGTAAGCAGAGCTGCTGTAGAGCCAGAGAATCAGGTCAGCAGAGCTGCTGTAGAGCAAGAGAACCAGGTCAGCAGAGCTGCTCTAGAGCCAGAGAACCAGGTTAGCAGAGCCGTTGTAGAGCCAGAGAACCAGGTCAGCAGAGCTGCTCCAGAGCCAGAGAACAAGGTCAGCAGAGCGGTTGTAGAGCCTGAGAACCAGGTCAGCAGAGCTGTTGTAGAGCCAGAGAACCAGGTCAGCAGAGCTGCTCTAGAGCCAGAGAACCAGGTCAGCAGAGCTGCTGTAGAGCCAGAGAACCAGGTCAGCAGAGCTGCTGTAGAGCCAGAGAACCAGGTCAGCAGAGCTGCTGTAGAGCCAGAGAACCAGGTCAGCAGAGCTGCTGTAGAGCCAGAGAACCAGGTCAGCAGAGCCGCTGTAGAGCCAGAGAACCAGGTCAGCAGAGCCCCTGTAGAGCCTGAGACCCAGGTCAGCAGAGCCGCTGTAGAGCCAGAGAACTAGGTCAGCAGAGCCGCTCTAGATCCAGAGAACCAGGTCAGGAGAGCTGCTGTAGAGCCAGAGAACCAGGTCAGCAGAGCCCCTGTAGAGCCTGAGACCCAGGTCAGCAGAGCCGCTGTAGAGCCAGAGAACTAGGTCAGCAGAGTCGCTCTAGAGCCTGAGAACCAGGTCAGCAGAGCTGCTGTAGAGTCAGAGAACGAGGTCAGCAGAGCTGCTCTATGGCCAGATAACTGGGCCAGAGAACCAGGTCAGCAGAGCCGTTGTAGAGCCATAGAACCAGGTCAGCAGAGCTGCTGTAGAGCCATAGAACCAGGTCAGCAGACATGCTCTAAAGCCAGAGAACCAGTTCAGCAGAGCCGCTCTAGAGCCTGAGAACCGGGTCAGTAGAGCCGCTCTAGAGCCAGAGAACCAGGTCAGCAGAGCCGCTCTAGAGCCAGAGAACCAGGTCAGCAGAGCCACTTTAGAGCCAGAGAACCAGGCCAGCAAGCTGCTGTAGAGCCTGAGAACCAGGTCAGCAGAGCCGTTGTAGAGCCATAGAACCAGGTCAGCAGAGCTGTTGTAGAGCCATAGAACCAGGCCAGCAGAGCCGCTCTAGACCCAGAGAACCAGGTCAGCAGAGCCACCCTAGAGCCAGAGAACCGGGACAGCAGAGCTGTTGTAAAGCCTGAGAACCAGGTCAGCAGAGCTGCTCTAGAGCCAGAGAACCAGGCCAGGAGAGCTGCTCTAGAGCCAGAGAACCAGGCCAGCAGAGCCGCTCTAGAGCCAGAGAACCAGGTCAGCAGAGCCGCCCTAGAGCCAGAGAACCGGGACAGCAGAGCTGTTGTAAAACCTGAGAACCAGGTCAGCAGAGTTGGTCTAGAGCCAGAGAACCAGGCCAGCAGAGTTGCTCTAGAGCCAGAGAATCAGGTCAGCAGAGCTGCTCTAGATCCAGAGAACCAGGTCAGCAGAGCTTCTCTAGAGCCAGAGAACCAGGTCAGCAGAGCTGCTGTAGAGCCAGAGAACCAGGTCAGCAGAGCTGCTGTAGAGCCAGAGAACCAGGTCAGCAGAGCTGCTGTAGAACCAGAGAACCAGGTCAGCAGAGCCGCTCTAGAGCCAGAGAACCGGGCCAGCAGAGCCACTCTAGAGCCAGAGAACCAGGTCAGCAAGCTGCTGTAGAGCCTGAGAACCAGGTCAGCAGAGCCGTTGTAGAGCCTGAGAACCAGGTCAGCAGAGCCGTTGTAGAGCCAGAGAACCAGGTCAGCAGAGCTGCTGTAGAGCCAGAGAACCAGGTCAGCAGAGCTGCGGTAGAGCCAGAGAACCAGGTCAGCAGAGCTGCTGTAGAGCCAGAAAACCAGGTCAGAAGAGCCGCTCTAGAGCCGGAGAACCAGGTCAGCAGAGCAGCTCTAGAGCCAGAGAACCAGGTCAGCAGAGCTGCTGTAGAGCCAGAGAACCAGGTCAGCAGAGCTGTTGTAGAGCCTGAGACCCAGGTCAGAACAGGTGCTGCAGGGACTGGAGAGGTACAAACGTAATCAGACACAGAAGAGGTGCAATGATGCAGCGTAATATGGCACATTCTGTCACAATATTTTGCTATTTTGTCACTTTACAACACAGTAGCACTGTCTGGGCAAAACTTTCTCCTCATTAGCAGCACTCTAACACCCGAATACAGCCGTCAGCAACGAAATGGTGACAGTTAATCTTTGCAAAGCGTCTGGGGGACCACGTCTGATGCTTTTTAAAGCCTATTTTGATCCATCTGAGATAGAATCAATGTTTGCAACTGATACAGAAGATCTGAATCATGTGGCAAGTGTGGAAAATATGTAAATACTCCAAAAACACTGCGACCACAATATTGCGTTATTCCAGTGGGCCTGCCTATGAGCAAAGTCTTGTAGTGTAATGGCCTTGATTTACTGACTGTGTTGTAAATCCATGGAACTGTCCCCCAGAAGAATATTTGGGCAAAAAATAACCTCGAAGTACTGATTCTGTGGTACTGATAAAGTAAGGGTAAAAGTGGAGACCATGCAAGGTCACTGAAGTCAGGAAGGAATGGGCAGTTCTGGACAGCATTGTCATTCTCCAGGTAGGAATTCCCATGCAGGGCAGCGCCAAGTAGCTGGGATGAAACAAGCATTTGCAATGCAATAGGTCTCTCATTTACGTTAGTTGAAGCTATTGGCATTGTAAATGACAATGTCTTTTATTTATGTTTTAAAAACCAAAACATAAATAAAAGGCATTGTCATTTACAATACCAATAGCTCAAACGTGCGTAAATGCGAGACCTATTGCATTGCAAATGCTTGTTATTCTTGTTGGAGGTATCTTTCACTAACTGTTGTATAAAATGTAAGTCTCCCCCGCAAATCAGGGGGCCTGAAGCTCCCAGGGCAAGATCGTAAATCCGTATAAGGGCATCTGTTTCATCGCTTGTGGGACCATAGTAATTTATAAGATTAATATTTTGCCCATTCATCATTACTTTAACCCATAGCCACCTCCCATATGGATCTCAGATCACTTCCCTCACCTCCCACTCGACTCTATTACTCAAATATATGGCAAATCCCCTGACTGCTGAACTTGCGGACACAAAAAATACATATGAGTACATTCCTGTGATTCTCAACTTTGGTGTGTTACTCTTTAAGTGAGTCTCCTAAAAATAGATAACAACAGGTGTAAAGGAAGCTAGCCAGCCCATCACACTACCATATTTTAGCTTATTGGCTAGCCCATTGATGTTGCATGAAAGAATCTGAATACTACTTTTTAGAGATAAAGACATAATAAGACTTTTTTTGTGCTTTGCTTAGTCACCCTTCTACTGACACTTGTGTTTTGTTGCATAGAGTTTGGTAATTGTTTTCTGACCTCGTTACATCTGCTAATTTTTCCAACTAAAAGTGCTCCCCGCGCCACCCTGGCTGCGCCCCCTGAAAAACCCCAGTGCACCCCAAAAAGAACCCAAATGGGGAGGGGAGAGCCCGTCTTCCTCCCTTCCCTGTGATTTTGAGGCTAATGTGTCTTGGTTTGGCACTTAGGTCGTCACATCGGTGGTGACCGCAATAACCTAGATCAAAAAAAAAAAACGAGAAAAAAGAAAAGACTCAAAGTTTGCTATCCATTCATTCACATCCTGGCCGGATCCCCGCAATTACTGTCTTAATTTTTCTGTTACAGGATTTCTTTCACCTGCCCCACCGAGTGTAGAATCTGAAACTGTCCTTTGACAAGTATTTTTAGTTTTGACTGTTGAACTATGGACGCCTGAAATAAGTGATTCTCCAATGCGTTCAGCATTGTTCTGAATTCATGACGATGCCTTACGGCTGCAGCTGACATATCGGAATAGATGTTGATCAGAAACTTGTCTTCTGTTTGGAAACCCTTTAGTTTGATGGCAGCAGCTAAAATCGACTCCTTTATGCGATAGTCACCAAAATTAACAAGAAATGTGCGTGGATATTTTGCATTAGGCTGCTGATGGAATGGGACGCGATGAGCTCTCATAATCGAGTTAAAGTCTCTACTGGACTGCTCGCCTGGGATCACACACTTTTGGATGAGATCTTAAATTAATTTAATGGAATCTTGCCCAGTTTCCTGCCCTTCCAGGATGCCCACAAAACGCAGATTCGACCTCCTCGACCTATTCTCAAACTCTTCAAGCTTGATCTGGATTTCCTCCAGCTCTCTATTATGTTTCGATTGACAATGTTCAAGTTTTTTCTAGACAGCCTCGCGATCAGAGATTCACTGCTCTGCAAGGGCTAGTTTTTGATTTAACTGCAAGATATTTTCATTAATCCTTTCTAGCTGGCCCTTGACTTCTGTGTGGGCTTTTTCCTGTGCATTTTTTAATGTGGAGTGGAGAGGTGTGGTGCAGCGGCCAGGGCAGCTGACTTCGGAGCACAGGGTTCACGGTTCGATCCCCGGCTCCGGCGGCAGCTAAGCTCAGCACCATGTGACTCTGGGCAATAGCTCACTTAATTTCCACTACGGCCCCCAGCGCCTTGAGACCCGTAAGGGTGAGTAGCTGCGCTATATAAAAACGGACTTACATTTTTTTACTTACATTTTATTGTCTTATTTCCTCAAAAATTTTGCTCCGAGTAACTTGTGTTTGGAGATTATCTACAACTTCTTCTGTTAAGAATTCTTTATTTATCCCCAACTCCGGTTGCAATGATCCTTTGCCTTGTAAGATTGTTTTGGGAGTTGTTTTTCGACTTTCTGACTGACCTTTAGAGATGTTCTGGACCTTTGTCCCAATCGTGGAAAAGTTACTTTCCTCGGGCAATGGACTTGGTGATGGGAGGAATTCAGCTATCTGTTGTGTAGCTTGGACCCCCGCCGGAGACTCAGATACTACCTGTGACTATTGTCTTTGTCGCCTTTAGCCCAAACAGAGGATATGAGAGTTCAGATCCAAGGCTGTCGGCTTGTAAAGTCGCTGGTGCCTCTGGAGTGCGTAGATTTACTTGAGCTCCAACCTCCTCTAGAGAAGGTCTTTTCTGAAAATTTAAGAGCTCATTATCTGGGCTCGGTGAGCAGATTGCTTTTCCCAACACAGGTGAGGCCAGTAATCTGTAACATGAGCTGCTCAGATTTAGACTTTCGTTGCTCTCCTCAGTATTTTCTTCATGGTTCTCTGGGCTCAGTGGGCTTAGTGATTCAATTTGTTTTTTGCCACCCCACGTTTTCGGTGCTTTGTTAGTTCTTGAATTCTTGGCTGGAGTGCGGGCTTTTACTGTCCCATCTTGTGCAGTCAGCCACTTCATGATGCCTGCTTATGGCGAGTTTGAAACCTGTATAAAATCTAGAGCACTAGAGGAGGGTGGCAGGGGGTTGTGCGAGCAGAGTGCTAACAAGCCGCAGCCGACACCTAGGAGGGGCAGCCTCCGCTACCAAACTGGCTCGCTGCCCAGGCTGGCGATATGAGGCACTTTCAAACAAGCTCTAAGCAGGACCCCCCTAAAAAAATGACCCAGAAATCAGAGCTTCATGGTCCGGCTCCAGACAGTTCCAGCTCCAAGCAACTCCAGACAGTCTGAGTTAATCATAATAGCAGGGCTGTATAACAACTGCTACAGCCTATGTCTTGATGGATCTCACTGCTCCTGAGGAGCAGAAGTCAGAGTAAAAGGACTCACGGAAAAAGCCAGAACCCTCATGCCTGGATATCCAATGCCCAGCCTACATAGTCATTCGCAGCTCAGCTCGAAAAGGAATCCCAGGAGTGGCGGCGTGATGCGGACGGCAGCACAAGCCCAGCCTACATCAATGTGTGGCGGCTGCCCGCGATTCCTGCGACCTCGGTAGCATCCGCGCCGTGTAATAGCAAGGAGCTCCTCAGCACCGCTCGGACCTCTCCAGCGCAGCGGTCAGCAAACCGGATGTGACGCGACCCCTAGCCGAAGAGCATGATGGAAAGCTCTTTCCGGCTCCGTCGCACCGACGTCGCTTTCTTTCACTTTCACTTAGTAATTAAGTCTCGTATAAATCCACAAAATGATTTACATCTGTTCACAGTACTGCTCTGATTAAGATTGAAGTATATATTATTCTGCAGGACCCATTGGATGCATTTGCCACCCTGACATGTTGAAACAAGTATCAAATGTAATTGACAGCTAGGGTGGCCGCCTCACTCTAGGTCTTTAAGACACTATCGCCAGTCCTGAACTTTTCATCTTCAAGTCATTGAGTTCAGGTGTGTTAGTGTAATTAGTTCAATGGCAGAAAAGCAAGACTCGGAATACATTAGGCTACCAAACAAAAGTCTATGACTGGAAACAGCATCTGTAAGTCACCTGGAGGGAGGTGGTCACCCTATTTGTATCCTGGTCATTGAGCCCGTCCAAGCCCCTCTACAGTCCATGTTGGAGCACTGATGCAGTGGAAGAGACTTTCAAAACCCTGACACTTCACCGCTTACCCATGTTGACTTCATTCAGGCCGATTACCTCAACAACTTTACTTTCTTAACATAAGTCCTCCGACGGATCTTTTTGTTTGAGCTGATAGGGAATTGGGACACTTGGAGATGCGATCAATTATTCTATGAGGACCCTGAATAGATAATTGATATACCAACCAAATCTACTGAAATCTGTAGTAAACTTTCTTTAGCCACAAATACAAACTCCTAGAGACAACAGATATTACCAAAAGAATGAGACAGAATCGGTATAGATATTTCAAGAAAAACATTTATCTAATGCCTCATCTGATTAGTCGGGTCAAAAAGAACAATCTCGATATTCAATTTAAAGACATTTGTTACTGTAGTACATACACAGTGCAGTACAGATTATGCAAAGACAACCAAATTCAGCCTAAAATAAAGTATTAGAGAGAAAATACAAAATGCATTTGTTAGCATACAAACCAAGCAAGGTAGTTCGCTTCAAGTCTGTCATCAGAGTCCTTTAGTTCAAGTTTGACCTACAGCACCACATGCCATAGCAGAAGTCAGATAAACTATCAGCCGAAAGGTTATGTCTCGCACCTCTGCCAATGGGCAGAGTACAAGATTAGGAGTCGCAGTTCGATTTACAGTTCAGTTTGTTAGACCAAATACTCACGATAGAGTAAAAGTGGGACATCAATGGGTAGGGAAAGTCAAATGTCAGACTGACAGCATGTCAGGCAGAAAAGATGAATGATAGCCAGCCCCCTTCTCCTCCTCCTCCGATGGGGCAATTATACTCCAAATAAGTTCCAGTTCACGCCCCTTAAAGTATCGAATTCATCAGTCCATGGGGTTTCATTGGTCTTTCACGATGGGCTGTTATGTGGTGATCGGTAAATTATACAAAATCCGGAAGAATTAAGCAATCCGTTTCTCATGGGTTTTCTTTAAAATCCTTATATTCCAATTTGTTAGTGTCTGTTGGCATCCTTGGAATAAGGCGGTGCCATTAGTCATCTGTCGTCAGTTCGTTCCCAGGCGCCTTTCCCTGGGTTTTCAACATTGTTCGTTACAGTTCTATCAATCTCACTACTGAGTCCATTGTTAACCTGAATAGAAATTAAGCTTTACAGAAAGTTCTCATAGGGCTTAGATCACTTGTCACGCATGACTTTACATTAGCGAGCAGGAATGAAAAGCTTTGAGGCCTCATGTTAATATCTATTGATGAATTCGATTCACAAATGCAATTAACTATGCTCATTAATACAGTTATAGTTTCTTTTCATGATACACTTCAATATTAGGGACTACTAAAAAATTTTTTTTTTCTTTTTAGTCATATTAGTTCAACACCAGGTATTAGAATTTCTCAACGTAACAATTTCAGCACACGTTTTAATTTTCACATGCGTTCCAAATCTGCATTATCTAAATCAGTTTCTCTTTTTGCATATAAAAGCATTTTTTACATCTTTTTTAATAACACAATGCATTTTAAGTTAAAGCACTTTTAGGAGTTCATTCTTGAAAACTTTCAGCACTTATTTTTCACGTTTCATTATTTTCACAACACATAAACATGTCAGTATTATGTTTTCGATTTTCGTATTCATCTTAAATTCTCATACCATCATTGTCAAACAATTCTGCATGCTTTTACACTGCAGTGTGTGATCTCATGTTTTCGCCTAAAAAGGTGAACATGTCATATTTCGGTAAAAATGTCATAATCCTTCCTTTCAGGTAGAAACTGATAAAGGTAGATGACAATTATCATCCACGCTCCATCAGCACCAAGGATGCGTCCTTCCTTATTTAATTCACTTTGTGTTGTTTTAGAATGATTACTTTCTATATAAGGAATGTCGATTTTTCTCTGAAAGAGCTGTGGATATCCAACTTCAGTGGCGTAGCTAAGGGGGGGCAGTTTTGGGGGTGGCGGCCGGCCCCCCTCCCCTGTTCCTACCCGCGGTCACCGTGGCGGCAAAAATCGGCTGTACCCCCTCAACCCCCCGCTCCTACCTGTGGCCGTTGCATGAATCGCCAGCACCCCCCATCCCCCCCTGCTCTTCGATCTGGCCGCCGCGGACGGCAAATGCAGGGGCCACCACGGGCGGTCTAAGGCCTAGCTACGCCACTGTCCAACTTCTGCCCCCTTCCTTAATGATATCTTCCTTCAATTGCATGATCGGTTGACATCTGGGCCGCTGTATGTAAAGAGAAATATCTCCCCAGGGCTTTTCTGTGCGCACCCAGGAGGTAGTGTGCGTTACGTCTGATGTTTACCGTCAAATGACGTGTGTGAGTGAAGACTCATGGGGAAGGTAATTTCCATACCTGTTGGTGGACTGTGGGATGGTCAGTTACCTAATACTGAATAAAAAGTGCTGGTCAGATCAGAATTAAATCATTGTCAAGGGGTTTGCTATGCATGGTACTGCCTCTGTTTCTAATTATAGGATGGTACAGTATTGATCTCGATTCACCAACATACCAGGAGTTGCAGAAGTGACATCAGATACGCTTTGACCTTAATGATATCATAGGAAGAGACATAATATGACCTTTAACCTTGGATTTTCACAGGAAATCATGTCACATGACCTTAACTCGTATGAGATCACAATGATTGACACTGCTGAAGTTGCATAATAACTACATGCTTAATATAACAACACAACACAAACAGATGTCTATTTTTGATACTACCTATTATAGGAGGCTGGCATGGTATTTGAAGGTGCTGGAGCGTAATAATTTCCCTGAATGGTAACAAGCAAGTAAAACAAGTGAGCCATACCTCTTATAGCAGTGGTTTGTAGGTTTCCCCGATGAAATCAGATCAAGTAGTACATTTTGAAGCATACAGTTCACATATATTAGCTCACAAATCCACTGGATCTGAAAGGGCGCTCATTAAATAGTGAAGCCCTTCCATGGTGTGCCAAGTCAATGAAACTTGATGCTCCCCAAGAGTTGACACCTTTTTCAGACTTTTCCATGGGTGCATCTATGTGTTGAAAACTACCCCCATTGTGCCAGGGCCAGCATTTTGCCCTTGGTAACCCCTTATTCCCAAAATTAAATAAACGATGGGGGACCCTCATGTCCAAAAATACCTCAGTGTGGCAGGGCCATCATTGAGTCATGGTTTCCCCCATATGTCAAGATTTTCTTCAATTATGCCAGCATTTTTCCACTGTTGCACCATATGCACAAACATTCTTCTAGCATGCCAGTACCAGTATTTTACCATGGGTGCCCAGTATATCAAGAAATACCTCTAGTTTGCCAGTCCCATTGTTTTGTCACAGGTGCATGTAATGCTAAGAACAGCCACTAGTATACTAGCACGATTATTTTGCTAAACACTGTCTATAATGCAAGAATTACCTTCAATATGCCAGGACCAATGGCAGACTCACAAGCATACAACACACGAAAAAGGTCACTTGAGGGTACTGAAGTAAAAAAATAACATTCTGTTTTTTGACTTATTCAGGAAGTGTGTCATCAAAAGACTTTTCAGAGGTCATCTCACCCTCAACTTATCGAGGCATGGTTCATTATTTGGCGACCTCTCACACCGGGGTATGGAAAATACCACCCCGGCGGACTCAACCGAGGGAAACTAGTCTATCCCTGGGAGTTTTTATAAATCTATACTCAGGACAATTACAGTGGGTCCTGTTTTTTGGGGGGCAGAATTGAATATAAAATATACCTAGTGGTATACTCAAAAATATTCTATATTCAGCGAGTACCACTGGTATGTTTAAAAACACAAAAAGGGGGGTCATATGGTGAATTACAATGAATCACTAGACCTAAGGATTCTAGTCACCAACATGTTTCGACCACTATATAAGTCTAAAGAGGTCTAGGGTCTTCATCAGGGTAATGTGATAAAAAGCAATGATATACATTCTAACCATGCAATCAGGTAAGTATTTGTACCCTACCAGTCCCTCTTGAAGATCTGTAAAACCTAAGGAAACAGGGAAACAAAGGGAAAAAGGAACAGATTACAATCAATTGGACCCACTAATTTCCCGACCTATATTAGTGGCCAAGGGAGACATATTATAAAATCAGCATCTTAGTGCACTCACCCATCCTCAGACTTATTATGACTAAAGTTTAATGTGAAATTGGTCTTCAGACTCATGCAAATGTGATAACTTATAGTGGTATAGTCGCCTTGTTCTTAAACCATCACTCACAGTATCATTTTTTTAAATGAGTAACACTAGCATTTTTTTGTTGTTTTTGGTTATTTTTTATATATACATATGAAAAAACCCGTACAAAAAATGGAAAAAAGGGAAGAAAAGGGGGGAAAAGGAAGAGAAAAGGGAATGGAAGCTTTCTGTCATATTGTGACACGGTTAACCAGATCTAACTCCTTTTTCGGTGTGCATGCGTAGAGGTGTTGTCACTTACCCCAGTCATACTAAACTACGGGCTTCATGGTAAGGTGTGGGGGACGCCTCCTCCATTGTCACACACTGGTGGTATAAAATCAGTTTTAAGGACAAGACAACACATATACACAGCCAAACCAATTCCAATGTAGCATTCCTTAAAGGAAGACTCCGTAGGAATATTAGGAGTTCCTACTTTTTTCAATGACAGTTCTCACAGAAAAACAACCTTCTTAAGGCCCCTTCTGACTGTTGCACAGCTGTTCAACCATGGGTTAATGTTACTCATATTGTTATGCCATCTAGATACAGGACATGCAAAGTAAAACCTAGATTTTGCCAATCAACATCAGCCTAATGCGACATTAATGGGGTGTATACTGGCATATTTTTCATGTTACTGGCATCAATATGACTCTTGTTTGATGTGATTATGTTGTATAAGATGACATGTTGCTTCTGTGGTGAAGGGTTAAAGTTTTAAATGCAATTGTAGCCACTGCGTGGTATGATGTTTGGGGGCTCACTCAATATATAGCGTGCCTGTCTACAGGGTTGCCTCTGAGTCAACGGCAGTATCTGCCAAATACGAGTGGCGGCAACGTGCATGCTTGCTGTATCAAGTTACGTTATCACCGAGGGGCGTGGCTTAGCCGGCTGCAAAATGGCTGCACCTTGAGTGGGCTCTGCCGGCCAAGCCTAATATCCTTCACAATCCTGCAGGCATATCGCTCATCGCCACTTTGAACTAGCACCACTGCCACTCACGAGCTCTTGTGGCGTGCTCCGAGACCTTTTTCGCCTTCCTGGGTCGCTGCTGAGCCAAGATTTGCTGCTGAGCGAGCCCCGGGCCTTGGTCCTGTGGTCGGTGTGGCCTTCCCGGCCCTCCCGGAGACGTCAGAGAGATCCTGACCTGGACCGGATCATCGCCCAACGCAGCACCTCCGCTCCACGGTCTTAAGAGCCGGTAGGTTCCGCTGCTGCGGGGGCACTTCGCGGCGGGGCTGGGGGCGCGCTCGTCGTACCGCCCGGCCCGGCCTACGCACCCCTGGGCGCCTTCTCTCCTCCTCTGGCGCCCACGGCTCTGACCTCCTTCCTTGGGCCTGGCGAGGTGGGCGGCGCGCTCTCCTATACCCCCCGCTTTGCGCAGCCCCCGCCTGCTGCGACCTCCGGCTCCCCGGCAACGGCAACTGGCGGCCACTGACCCTGCCCTGGAGGCTTCTGGGCCCTCCTGCCGCGGCGGTCCCGGCTTGCCGGACGCGGCGCCTCCCCGGTGTCAGCCGCGCGCTGCTGCCCCGCTTCCTGCCTACCACCTCAACACCTGTTGCCGGGGGCGGCGGACGCCACTACCCGCCGGCCCCTCCTATGCGGATCGGAGTACCATCCTTGCGGCATCAGGCCATCCTCCCTCTGCATCCGGCCGAGGCACGGCCTACTGCATCACACCGGCTGGGTTCTGCTGCTGATTTATAACGTACCCACGGACCTTGTGTGGTGCTGCCCTTCACCTTGACCTCGGCCCAGCGCCCGACTGGCCTGGCCTTTTCTCCTCCTGTGGGCCCAGCCGCCTGCCCCCTGCTTGGTGCCTCTTACCTCCGCTGTGCTGTGGCTCCCCTGTATCTCTTTGGCTCCATCCACGTTTGTGTCGGCGCTGGCTTTAGTTGCTGTTCCTGCTACCTGGGGCGGACTTTGGCTGGTCGGCTGACTGTCCGCGGCGGCCGCCTGGTGCCGGACCGTTCGCCCACTGGATTCCTTCCTCTCCCACAATCAGCCCACCTGTGTTCTGTGCCGCGGCTGCTCGCTGGACCCGTCCTGACGCCTCTCCTCTGCTGGCTGGCCGCACCTCGAGTACACTGGTCTCCTCCTCCTACTTGCGGCCTCCCCCCCTGCTGTCAGGCTGCTCCACTCTCTTGCGACCTCCGGCCATGGGTAGAACCGACCCCAAGCAGCCCAAGATTACCTTCGACCAGCGCCGCCAAACGCGCCAAGAGGGTGCCGGTGCGGACGGAGGTGACCCCCCGGCTACATCTGAAATGGCGCAATCCCGCGAGGACGATCTGAAGGCCATCATGCTTGGTGTTAAATCCACGGTCACCAATATAGCGACACAGCTGGATCAACTGTCGGCCCGCCTGGACACAGTGAAAGCCCGGGTTGACTCCCACGATGCCCCACTCCTTCATGTCGAGACCAGGGTATCTGATGCAGAGGACGCCCCTACCCATGACCGCCAAAAACTGCTGCAGATGGACAAGATACTAGCCGTTATCCGCGACAAAAACGAGGATTTGGAGGCGCGCTCACGTCGAAGTAATTTTCGCATCACTGGAGTACCCGAGTCCACCAACATCTCTCGCATGGAGGACTATGTGGAACAGCTGGCTCGTGAGCTCTTCGGTGACGTTCTTTCACCGGTTTTTATTGTTGAGCGCGCCCACCGATCCCTTGGCCCCTGTCCGGCCCCCGGCCTGCCGGCCCGTCCCATTATAGCCAAAATACTGAACTTCAGGGACCGCGACGCCATCCTCCGGGCGGCCAGGGAAAAAGGGGACATTTGCCACCAGGGCAACAACCTCTCGTTCTACCCGGACTACACCATCGCAGTTCAGGCGGCTCGCCGCGAGTTCCTACCGGCCAAACGGATCCTACAGAAGCATGAGATCTCCTACTCGCTAGCGTACCCGGCCAAACTGCGTGTAAAACAGGGCACAAAGACTCTCACCTTCCCGGATCCAAGAGAGGCGCTGGCGTTTGCTAAAAAACTCGACAAGCCTCACCGTTCTTCGCCTGCCAATTCCCAAGCTGCTGCTGCTGATAACCTCAGTGACAATGACTGATCTATTCTTTGAGCCTTGTTACTGTAGCCTTTGGATTGTTTATTCTCTTGGTCTGCATTCTAATTTAGACCTCTGGCTCCTATGGCCCTCTGAGACATCTCTACTAGTTTGTTTTTTGATGTGCAGTTCCTTTTTCCTTTAAAGGTCACTCCTGATGTTTGCTTACGCTAACGGCCTGGCCACCCTGTCTTTTTGGCAGGGGTGTATGCTGGGCGTCACCATGCCCCCACGGGATAATTCCCATCACGGACACAGACTCGTCCCCTCCAAGTTGTGGGTCCCTGGGGTGGGTCTGGGTGGTGCCTCAGCCTGATTGGGGGGTTGGTGTGGGTGCGGGGTTGGGGGTCCTTTTGGGGTTTTTTGGTTTCGGGGAGGGCTCCGGGGGACAGGTATTCGGGGATTTGGGTTTGTGGCCTCCTTCTGAGGCCTTGATGTTTGTTCTTGCATTGTCGTTTGCTTATGACCTCTCTGTAATCAGGTACCCTCCTCATGTTAGTCAGATTCCTGTCAAGGGGTTTGTTTTGTTTGTTCTACTGGCCCACGCTAGAGATTGTGTGATGTGTCTGATTACACCATGCTAAAATGTTCCCTTGATTATTGCACTGTTCTCCTCTCACACATCCCATTGCACCGCTCATTGTAAATGCACGCAGCTCCCGCTCACTCTGCCACTGTTCCCGGATGTCCCTTCCCTGATTATAGCACCATGACCGACACTACACTTTGGACTTGGAATGTCCGTGGGCTTAATGACCACCGCAAGGCACGCTTGGTACACGCCCAGCTTATTCGACACAAGGTGGACATCTGTTTTTTACAAGAGACCCATCTTATGCAACCCACTGCTTCTAGACTCCTTTCCCGGCATTGGGGTGAAATTCACTCCTCCTTCTATTCTAATTATTCCCGGGGGGTGTCCATACTGCTGCGCAGGGGGCTCCCATGGCAGACCTCCCACATGTTCACTGACCCTGGCGGGCGATTCGTTATACTCCACGGCACCCTGCAAGCTCAGCCCCTGACACTCGCGGCAAAATATGGTCCCAATTGCGACGACCCGGAGTTCTTCGCTCAAGTCTGGCACCGCATCTCATCTCTTGGCCCTGCTGCTCTCCTCTGGGGTGGCAATTTCAATGTGACTTTGTCCGCCGCCCTGGACCGGTCTGGTTCCCATATCTCCCATCCGCGCGCGGCCTCACTCCTGGACAACTCACTGTACGACGTGTGGCGTCATGTTCACCCTGCGGCGCGTGAGGGCACGTGTGTCACTGGTTCTCGTGGCTGTTAGTCCCGGCTGGACTTATGGATCACCACCCCGGACACATTAGTCTGGCTAACCTCAGTAGACCATATGGCGCGCACTCTTTCTGACCACGCTCCCGTCAGCTTATCCCTCCGTTTCCCTCACTCTCCTTGCCGCGCCTTCACATGGCGGCTTCCTCCAAACGCACTCTGCGACTCGGTCTTTTGCGCTGAGATACAGACCGCAATCGTAAATTACTTTGAGCTCAATGAGGGATCGGTGGATTCCCTTTCCACGCTCTGGGAGGGTTTCAAGACAGTTATCCGCGGGGAATGCATATCCAAGCAATCCGGTGTTTTGCGCTCCATCCGTGGCTCTCTGGACAACATTGAAAGGGAGATCAAATTGCTGGACACCTCTCATGCTCAGCGCCCGAATGCTGATACACTTGCTCAGATACGTGAGAAGCTCACCGAATTTTCCGACGAGGCGAATAGGGAGCTGGCTTTTCTCGGTAGAGAGACGCGAGCGCTTCGTTTCGGTGAGGGCGATCGCCCCGGCAAGACTCTTGCCAATCTCCTTAGTCGGCCTCGCGCAGCATCGTATATTACCGCTCTGCAAGATGGCGGGCCTTCCTGCACCACCTCCCCTGAAGAAATCAAAGCGCGCTTCACCGCTTTCTACACGCAACTTTATACGGCCTGCTCGGTCCCACCTTGCGACATACTTGACCAATACGTCGATACTCTTCAACTCCTCTGGCATGGTAATTCACATCGGGAATTCCTGGATGAGCCCTTCTCCAAGGAGGAGATTTTAGCTGCCATAAACAGTATGCCGGGTGACAAGGCCCCTGGCTCCGACGGCCTGCCGGCCTCCTTTTATAAGGCCTTTGCCCCTCTATTGATCCCACATCTTGCTGCTATGTATAACGAGTCCTTTGAATCGGGCCAGTTCCCCCCGTCGCTGCGTGAGGCACTCTTAACCCTACTTCTCAAGCCGGATAAGCCCCCCGAGCAGAGGGATTCCTATCGTCCCCTTTCACTTATCAACACGGACAACAAAATCTTTGCCAAGTTGCTCGCCTCCCGCTTACTTCCACTCATGCCACTCATTGCCCGCCCAGACCAATCCGGTTTTATTCCCGGCCGCGCCACCTCTCACAACCTCCGGACCATCTTCTCCGTCCTGCATCAAATTAATCCGTCGCTTCCTGCAGTGGCAGCTTTACTCGACGCTACCAAGGCCTTCGACACCTTGGAATGGCCCTTTTTGTTTTACCTCCTCCCCCGCCTGGGCTTCAGTCAGGTCTTCATACGCAAGGTGTTACTTCTGTACACTCTTCCCACCGCTCGTCTCCGTATCAACGGCCAGATCTCCGAGCCCATTCCTATCGGGCGCGGCACCCGACAGGGTTGCCCTCTTTCCCCCATGCTCTTTGCTGTCGCTATGGAGCCTCTTGCAGCTCGTCTCCGGCAGCATCATACTCAGAGAGGCATTGGTTTCGCGGCTCGGGCTCTGCTGGTTTCCATGTATGCGGACGAAATCACTCTTTATGTTCGCCACCCTCAGGAGAATCTCAGCCCTCTTGTCCGGGAGGTGATACGCTTCGGTGGCTATTCCGGTATTCAGGTTAACTGGAACAAATCCGTATTATTTCCTCTTACGGCTGCCACGACTCCCTTTGATTCTGACTACCCTTTCGTGTGGGCCTCAGAGCCAACTAGGTATTTGGGCGTTTGGTTGAGCAGGGACGTGGATGAACTCTGGAGAGCCAACTTTGGCCGCGCTGTGGATTGGTTGGAGTCCAAGATCCCTCTTTGGACCCGGCTGCCGCTCTCATTGGCCGGGCGCATAGCGATCGCCAAAATGGTGGTGCTCCCAAAATTCTTATATCTCTTCGTCAACATCCCCATCCCTCTTACTGCTGATGGAGCAGGATAAATAAAAAAAATTTAACCTCCTAATAATTTTCGTAAAATAATTAATAAACATGTTCGTTTAAGTAAATAACCAACAATGTATGTTACATGTAAAGGGTTAAAGGTAACACGCTATTTTTGTGTGCAAATTAATCTACTTATAATTGTTGATGTGTCTAACATAATTTAATATTTGCGTACTAATCAGATAATAAACGCATGATTTGTGCTTTGAAAATAAAATGTGTGGTGGCAAAATAAAGCGATGGTAAGTAAGGGACGGCTTTATATGTTGCTTTTTGCTAGGTAATACCTAATTGGGGTACGTAGAAAGACGGGAGGGAAACAAAAGGGTTTATATTCTTTATTTTAACAATATTTTGTTTATCTTTGAAAATAGTGCGCTTAGGCCTGTTGAGCATCGATATAAAATGGCCGCCATAAGCTAGAGTACGCATGTCCAAGAAGCCGTGGGGAAAAAAGGAGAAAGGCTGTGAAAAAGAATGACCAGGTGTTCGTGCTGAGAGCCTAAGATGGAAGTATGGTCAAGGCTATTGTGACCTTTCTGAGCAAATGTGTGCCAAGATGATCAGCAAGAAGCGTGAGAAGTCAAATGGACGGAACTGTTGAATCTAAAAAGTATCAGAAAAAGATACAAATTGGACTGATCGAAACTGATGAGTAATGTCATGAACTGTGGGAAACGATGCAAGCATGGACATTCCACAAAGAACTGGTTAAGACAAGGAAGTTTGATTAAAATGTATATGGGCTTGAATGAACCAATGAGAGAGAATCACGCCATAGAGATGCAACATTTTTATTCAGTAAGCTAGAATTAGGGTATAAGAAGACCTACTCTTGGTGGGGAGGGGTTAGATGCTGGAGAGAGGAGATGCTGTAGATGGGTGAAGTTGCGGTTGCTGATGCTGACGAGCTGATGCTGCTGCTGCTATTTTATATTTTTAGTTGAGTATAAGATGCTGCTTTTGGAGAACCTTTTTACTCCTGATAGTTTTTTCATTTAAAGCTATTAGATTTTCCAAGATAGATAGATTGGTCTTTTGGAGTTCTTGCTGTGACAAACTTTATCTTCCATCCAATAGGTATGCATTGTATTTTCAATTTATTCTTATAATGATGATAAATGTAATAAACTGAGTGATAAACTTAAACTTATGCATTGTTTCTAAAAACTTTATATAAACTTTATTATCTTTAAACAAATGACTCAGTGATTCTTTAGCTCAATAATTAAGGTAAAATGTTAAAGAGTTTATTGTGATTGAGCTGGTCTTAATCACCATCAACTGATTCCTACTAGTTGGTCCATCGACCAATGAGCGGAATACCTTAAAAGCAATGAGAAACGTTATGTCGTGTTAAAAAGAGGTATCCCGTCTCCTTCCAGCGAATCGTTTTTCTCCTAGGTTAAGGACGGAGGTAATCCAGGGAAATAAATGAGTAAGTGAATATATATGCGGTGTCAATGGGCCCCACCGTCATATGGATATAATCTGTGTATTGGAGAGATAGTTGTACCTGGATGACCGAGTCATATAGGAGAAGAATATTTATTGTTAGCGCTGGATCAGTTTTCTTGGTAGCAGAGTTATGGTTACTATAGATTAGTTTGGTGATTATTGATTATTGATAAGTTCATGTCTAACACTTTATGTTGAGTCGCGTTATGTTATATGTAAGTTTTCACGCTTCCGGGAAGTAGGAAGTGGAACACGTGTGGCAAGAGAAGTCACATGGAATAGTGCATTGTCTGAGTTCATATTGGTGATAACACAGGTTGTGTTATGATAGGGACATTTTCCGCATAAAAGGTGTGTAAGTGAAATAGTGACCGGTTTTCTTGTGAAACTCTGGCCTTAATTCTCAGGAGCAGTATAGTCTCCACATGTGTTTTATCCCCAGAGAAACGGGTTTACCGCTTGCTTGAAAGAAGGGTAAGGTAGAGGGAAGTGCTACTTTATCGGCGAAACGGAAAAATTCTGTGGTAGGGTAGAGGTAAGCGCTGCCTACTGGAAAATACAGAATTCTTGTGTAAATGGACAAAGCTATCTCTTTTGTTTAGTGAATCAGACAATGGAAATGTGTTTTAAATGTTGTAACTAACGAAGAATTGTTGAAAAAGAAATTGCCGATAAATTTTGTAAAGGAGGGGTCAAGAGCAGAACTGACGTAGACAAAAGCTGCGCTAGGATTGGACAGTGCGCTAGTCATACAGAGACAGGAGCAGAACTGACGTAGACAAAAGCCGCGCTGGGATTGGACAGTGCGCTGTAGACAGAAACCGCTCTGATTGGAGTGTTGGTGTGAGTCGCGCTAGTATTGGTCGAATAAGACTAGTGACGTGGAAGTTTGTGATTGGAGTATTAGTGTGAGTCGCGCTAATATTGGTTGGAATAACGCATAGAGAACAGTGTTGAATTGCGGATCATTTGAGGAGAGAAAGCGATTGTGAATCATGTCGTATTATGAATATGGTAGAGAGAAAACGTCATGGATGTCCAAAGTTAAGAACTTCTTTAAGAAAGACAAAAAGGTAGTGACTAGAGAGGGACAAATAATTCCTCCGCCGAAATCACCAGCTTCGCATATGATGCTGAAATATGGATATCATACATGCATATGGTTAGAAAATTGGACAAAATATACCAAGAATGATGGAGCATTGGCTTTCCCTGAGAATGGTTCATTTAATGTAGCTGTACTACGGAATTTGAGAGAAAAGATGGCAATGTTAGAACCTAGACCTAGACCGACACAGTTTGAAGCTTTAACTGAATGGGAAGATGAGATGTATGAACGAGAGAGATTCAGAGGATTAAAGAATCATGAGTTTGTGCCTGGAAGGTTATGGGGAGTAAATCATGAGGACAGAATAAAGCGTTGGAGATGTGCTAATATGACAGGAGGTTTGTTTCCAGCTTTTACAGTTGAGGAAGAAGCAAAGAGAAAGTGTACAGAGAAAAAGAAACATGTAGTTATAGAAAAGTATGGGTATGGTGGTACTGAAACGGACGATGAATTGCTGGAAGATATTTTAAACAGAAACCCGCCTCCATACCAACAGACTTCGGCGGTGGTGACACCTAATGCACCGCCAATGGAAACTGGGAGGAATAAAAATCCCGAACGAAGAGATGAGATAAATAGGTCACAAGATCAATTAAAAACTTCACAAAATGAAGAGATAGAAAGTGACAATGCAACTGAATTAGCAAAAACCACAAGAGAATTGACTGAGAAAATAAGAGAATTGACAAAGAATATGGAGGCTGTAACTGTACCAGTAACGATAGGTCCAGTAATGCCAATTTTTGAGAATCAGAAAATTGATGAACGTTCTTTAGTGATTCCCATGAATTCACATTTGCAAAGAAAAAGAGAAGGGATGGAACTGAATAATGAAGATGCACACCATTTGGTTAGTACCTATAGACCAAGCCCACCTACTAATTTGACGATAAACGAGAATGAGTTCAGGAGAATACCCATGGTAACGGAGTCTGCATCAGGGACACCAGAAAGAAGTAACAATTGGATAGAATTAAATAGTACGCCTGTAGGTCCGACTCCAGATGAGTTAAATGAATGGATGAAAACGCTAAAAACGAAAGAAACAGAAGTAAAACCATTAGATGTAATTAGGTTAAAAATAGACATGGAAGAATTGATTTTAGGAACGATTGGTACAGAAAAATTTAAAAATTATCAGGATGATGAGATTATGTTTTTGTGCAAAAGTCTTACATGGAGAGCTAGAAATTTACATGACAAATTAGAAGAGACAGCAAGTGAACTAGGAGTAGAATTTGCAAAAGTGAGAACGTTGCAGAAACCATACAGAGTAGATTTTTGTGAGAAAGATATAGAAAATCTGAACACATCAGGAAGATTGACCCAAATAAAAGAATTCATTGTTTTACTGAGAAAATGGGGTGATGTGGATAGATGGAGAAGTAGATGGATAAAAAAGAGTGAGAAAGTAACAGATAAAGCATCTTTGGCTTTTGCAGTGACAGATAAGGAACCAGTTGTAAGGAGTACCCGATGAGAGAGACTCCAGGAGGTAGTTATGTGCATGTTCCATGGACTAGACAGGATATACTGTCATTTACAAATGACTTCCCAAAGTTGAGAGAGAAGCCAGTAGAATGGTACAGACAAGTGGAGAGATTTGTTAAGGTTTCAAAGGTGTTGTGGATAGACTTGGATGGATTGTTTGATATAGTAGTGCCAGCTGATTTGTGGACAGAATGTAAGATTACTATTGATTGGCCAACTGTAGAATATCCAAGGGATGTTAAAACAGGAGCGCCAGGACCAGAAGTGATGAGAAAGTATGATCAAGTAATTACCTTTTTGAAGAATAAGATTCCACCTAAAGAAACAGATTGGGTAAAAATAGACAGAACCACGCAGGAAAGTAAAGAATCAGTGCATGCTTATTATGAAAGGCTGTTGTTAGTGTTTAAATAGTATAGTGGCTATGAGACACTAAATGAGAAGGATATGAGTCATTTTGTATATAGATTTGTGTATGGATTAAAACCGGAGATAAGTGAAATGATTAAGCAGCATATGATTTGCTGGCAGAATAGCACAGTTGATGAGGTTTTGAGATATGCTAAGTATTGCAGTGATGATATTGAGAGTAGACAGCGTAAATTGAAAGAGAAAGCCATGTGGGCACAGGTGAAAGTTGCAGAGAAGCAAGAAGCTCAATTGAGTAATACAGGTAATGAAGCAGGACAGGCTAGATCTCGACCAAATATAGGTAAAGGAAAAGGACAAATGAGCATAGATGAGGCAAAGAAAAAGTGGCCATGCCACAACTGCGGAAAGCTAGGGCATTGGAGAAACAAGTGTAAATTTCCTCCAAAACTTAATGTGGAAAATCAATCATTAAATTCACAGGTGCAGAGTGAGGTAGTTACTCAACAGAGTCAGGTGCCACAACCACCACTTCCCAAGAGTGTTAACCAACAGAAATACAGTGCAGAAACAGGATTCTACGGAGGAGAGCAGGTAACACAGTTGCCGCGTGCAGCTGCCATTTCTCAATATTGGTTACGACAGGATGAGGATGAAACGGATGAAAGCTTCTGACGGTGCCTAGGAGAGGGGGAAGAGTGCGTGCTTGGCGCAACTCTAGAGGTAGATCAGTCTGGTCCATTTGTGGATGGAGAAGTGAATGGTGCAAATGTAACATTCCTTGTGGACACTGGAGCTACCCGTTCTACTGTTAGGTCAGTAGAAATTCCAAACCTTCCTCTCTCAGGTGAACATATCCAAGTAGTTGGAGTTTTGAATCAGCAAATTAAGACGCCTCTTACTAAGTTAGTGGAAGTAAAGATTGGTCCATTTAGTGAAATGCACCGATTTGTGGTATGCGATTGTAGTCCCGTGAACCTATTAGGACGCGATCTATTGTGCAAAATGAATTGCACTATTTATTGTACTCCAGATGGAATTGCATTTCAGACCCCAGATGAAGATGTATTGTATAAAATGACACTGGTGAATTTAGAACCAGAAGTAAATGATTTGTTTCCTGTATTTGATGCAGAGAAAATCCCAATTGAACTGAAAAAGACAGTGAAAGAAGAAGTGTGGGACTTTACAGGAGAAGATATAGGATTAATGAAAGAAGTAGATCCTGTTAAAATAACTCTAAAAGAGGGAACGAGTTACCCAAATACGCCCCAGTATAAATTGACACCAGAAATAATTGAAGGAATAACGCCAGTAATAAATAAAATGATTGAACAAGGGATTCTAAAAGAAATAATGAGCAGTCCATGGAATTCGCCAATAATGGGACTGAAAAAGCCAAACGGAACATATAGAATTGTACAGGATTTGAGGAAGGTAAACAAAATTGTAGTGCCTTGTTGCCCAATAGTACCGAACCCTGCTGTGATTCTATACCAGATTCCACGTGAAGCAGAATGGTACACAGTAATTGATTTATGTCATGCATTTTTCTCTATTCCATTGCATCCAGATAGCCAGCCATTATTTGCGTTCCGGTTTGGAGAGCGTATTTTGGCATGGTGCCGAATTCCTCAAGGGTACACAGAAAGCCCCTCACTCTTTAATCAGATTCTAAAGAAATCCTTGGAAGATTTAAAAATGCCAGAAAAGTCAGTGATGGTTCAGTATATTGATGACCTACTGGTGGCATCAAAAACGAAGGAAGCATGTGTCAATGATACAATTGCTTTGCTGAATCATTTAGCCAAAAGAGGACATAAAGTGTCCCCGTCAAAATTGCAGTTTTGTCAACAAGAAGTCCAATATTTAGGGCATAAAATTGAGAAAGGAGTGCGAAAGGTAACGACTGAAAGAATAAAGATGATTCAAGGAATGAGAGCTCCAATGACGCAAAGAGAGGTAAGAATGTTTCTGGGAATGGTTGGATATTGTCGACAATGGATAAGCGGTTTTTCGTTGATTGCTAAACCGTTGCAAAAACTGACAAAGAAGGATGTTAAAGATCCTTTTGAAATGAATGATGAGGAAATGAAAGCATTCAGAGAGCTGAAAAAGAAATTGTGCAAAGCTCCAGCATTGGGAATGCCTGACTATGAGAAAGATTTTGAGTTGTATTGCAGTGAAAGAGATGGATGTGCATTTTCAGTCTTGGTACAGAGACATGGAACCATGAAAAGACCCATTGCATATTTTTCAGCTGTTTTAGACCCTGTAGCGAAAGCGTTGCCTGGATGTTTGAAAGCAGTTGCTGCTACTTGTGTGAGTCTGGAACAGAGTGAAGGCATAGTGATGGGATATCCACTGAGAGTATATGTTCCCCATTCTGTGGAAATTCTCTTGACAAGAACGAAAACCCAATACATGACACATAGTCGGCTGACTAGGTATGAAAAAGTAATTTTGAGTGCAGATAATGTGACCATTGACAGATGTATGAATGTGAATCCTTCGACATCATTGCCAGATGAAGAGAGTGTGATTGAAATGGATGAAGTAGATCACGATTGTCTGAATGTGCTTGAATATTGTACAAAACCGAGATCAGACATACGAGATGAGCCCTTAAAGGAATCAGATTATATTCTGTTTGTGGATGGCTCATGCTTGAGAACGAATGATGGAGTTCTAAGTGCAGCATATGCAGTTTGCACAGTAGCAACTGTAATGGAAGCATCTTGTCTGAAAGGGATACGGTCTGCCCAAGTCGCAGAACTAGTAGCTCTGATTCAAGCATGCAAGTTGGGAAGAAATGTACGGGTTACGATTGTGACAGATAGCCAGTACGGCTTTGGAGTGGTGCATGATTTCAGTCAGATTTGGTCACAAAGAGGTTTCTTGACATCTGCAGGAACGCCAATTAGAAATGGAGATTTTGTGAAAAAGTTGCTTGAGGCGATACAGCTGCCTAAACAGATTGCTGTTGTGAAGTGCAATGCACATAAAAATGGGGAATATAACTGTCGGCAATAAATATGCTGACGAGATTGCACAGTACTGTGCAAAGAATGTGGTTTCTTTGAATAGGAACCGAGAGAGAGAGCATATTTCTTGTCCTTTGCTTTTTACTAACCCTGTTGAGACATGGGATGAGGTGAGACAGTTACCGGAAGCAGCAGATGATGAGGAAAAGATACATGGATAAAAGCAGGATGTAGAAAACATGAGGAAAATGATGTTTGGGTTTACAGAGATGAAAGACCAGTTATGCCTGATAGCATGATTTCTGACATGGCACGGATGTACCATGGACAAGCCCATATTGGGAGAGATTCAATGATCAGACTTTTTAGACAAACATGGTATAATCCAAAATTCAGAGCCATAGCTGAGAGTCTTTGTCAAAGATGTCTTATTTGTCAACAGTTAAATCCAGGAAGGAAGACAGTAGTGAGTCTAGGAACAATAGGACGAGAAGGAGGTCCGTTCACTAGAATGCAAATGGATTTTATCGAAATGCTCCCGAGCAACAGACTAAGGTATGTCCTCGTAGTCGTCTGTTTGTTTTCCCGTTGGGTGGAAGCATACCCGACCAGAAGGAATGATGGAATCACGGTAGCAAAACTTATGCTGCGAGAATTCATTCCGAGGTATTGTTTTCCAGTCACGATTGAAACAGATAGAGGAACACATTTCCAAAATGAATGAATTAAGCTAATTTGTGAAGCACTTAGTATGAAACAGAAACTGCATTGTGCATACAGACCAGAGGCTTCTGGAATAGTAGAGCAAGTGAATGGAACAATTAAGAACAGGTTAGGAAAAATGTGTCAAGCTACAGGACTCAAATGGCCAGATGCCTTGCCATTAGTTTTAATGACAATCAGAAGTATTCCGGAAAGGAAAACTGGACTCAGTCCCCATGAGATAATTATGGGACGAGCAATGAGACAAGCACATGTACCTGTCAACAAACTACTGACTATAACTGATGATCTGGTGCTGGATTATTGCAAAGGATTGGCTGATGTGGTGCGTTCTGTGTTTCATCAGGTTGGACCGGATGCGACCACTCTTGAAAGAAAACCAGCTCACAACTTGAATCCAGGAGATTGGGTCCGCATAAAAGTCCACAGGAGAAGAAACTGTTTGGTTCCTCGCTGGGACGAACCACGACAAGTGATCCTGGTGACAACCACTGCAGTCAAATGTGCAGGAGTAAAACACTGGGTGCATGCCAGTCACACCATCAGAGTTCCAGAACCTGAAGATCGACATGTGAGTCGACATCTGGAAGTGTTGGATAACAGTTCAGCATCAGAAGCAGAAGAAGAAACAAACAGGGTGCCAGAATCTGAAGATCGACCTGTAAGTCGACATCTGGAAGACCCAACTACAAGTGCAACGACAGAAGAAGTAGAGGAAATAGCTGAAGTTCCAGAACTTGAAGATCGACATGTGAGTCAACATCTGGAAATATCAGATACCAGTTCAGAATCTGATACAGATCATTCGGATTGTGAGGAAATTCTGAAAAGAAATTGGAAATTTGAAAGCATAAGAGAAGAAACTGAGCACGAAGATAGTAACAGTGAGCAACCAAGTACAAGTTGTGGTAAAAATCCTTTGAAGATAATATTAATAGATGAAGAAGGGAGAGTTTCAAACAGAAAGCTAGAAAAATCGGAAGATCCCCGAGGAGCAATAGGGACAGATAGCCAAACAAAAGAACAGGGAAATTTAGAAGCAGATAGAGAGATTGACACAAATTCGGAAGAACCTCGAGGAGGGACAGTAATAGGTGAACGAAGGAAGATAAGAAAAGAACCACAAGTAGAGGAAGAAAATGAAATTATAAGATTCAAAATAAGAGACAATAAAGAAAAAACTGAAACAGAGTCTGAAGAAAGTGGAGAGGAAAGAAACCAAAAACTAGAGTCAAGAAAAAGGAATTGGAAAACAGAAAGAGAGGAAAAAGAAAGTGAGGCAAAAAGGCCAAGAAAAGGAGACAATTGGCCCAACGAAGTAAGAAAATTAAGATACAGGATCATAAGGTTAGATGGAAAAAGTGCTGAACAAGTGAATGAAATAACAAGTCAGAAAGAGCAAGAAAAACAAGGTGGAAAACACCTGCAGAAAACGAAAAGAGTAAAGAAGGTAAATCCGAAGTATAGATCGCCTGAATGGTTGTATCTTGCTTTGACTGATATCAAAGAAGAAAAGAACACTCACGAGAACCCAGAACAAAGAAACCTAATGGGTGAAGGTGAGGTGCAACAAACTTGAAGAAATTTAAACAATTTCTACCGGACTTGACAAAACACTGGATCTGACGAATTTCTACCGGATTTGACAAAATACTGGATTTGACAAAGAAAGAATTCTGAAAAGAATTAAAAGAAAGTACCAAGCAAAGACAAAAACATTGGAGTGCAGAGTGGCTAATAAGTCATTTCTGAGGTGTAGTGACACAATTTTCTTGAAAATAAATAAATAAGGTTATAAAACAAAATGGAGGATACTAGAGATAGAAAATGTAAATGTGAGTTTCTAAGTAGATGGTGTAAGATGTGCTTCTTTTGTACAGGATTATTAATGACAGTATGGGTGGTTTTAGCAATCACTATTCCAATTAGTTTAGCTGTAGTAGAAACGTCTAATAACACAGAGAAAGAAAAAGGAGCTAACACTCAAGAACCAGTTATATTAAAAAGTAGTGCAGAGGTACATAAAGACAAATCAATAACAGATTTTTCAAAGAATGTTTTTACTAAATTATTATATGAGTATGTAGAAACAATGGATGTAAGAGATTGCTATGTTTGTATGCAATTGCCTGCGTCTGTAGCAGAGGGTGTGACTTATCATCACCTTCCTTTGACGTATGGAATAACATGTAGCGTTTTAGCGAGTTTATTTTATAAAACAGGTAGATTAGAATATTATTACACTGACATAGATAAGATTTTTGCGAAGGTTTCTGTAGTTCCCGAGCTAAACAAAATAAAAGAGGGAAAAACGTTTGGTGAATATTTTATAGAAGATAAGATTTTAACATTAGATAATATAGTTAAAAACAACCTTACCTGTGAGTTAAAGAAGGAAGAAAAAGTATTTTTAGAGATGGTTGAAGAAAGAAGAGTGAAATTTCAAAGAAAAGTGATAGAAGAGACAAAAACACCTCTTTGGGCGTTTGAGGAAGACAATCATGACAAGAAAAAGACAAATGCAGCTATGACTCTGGATTGGCCCCAACAGGGAAGGTTGTGCATTAGAAGAAATAAAACAAGATATGACAATTATTTTGTGGGTTCCAGTATTTGCCATGACAATTATCAAATTTTAGGCGGATGGGGATTCAAAGGGGGAAAAGATCCAATATTTCCAGGGATCTATTATGTTTGCGGTAATAGGGCTTATTACAGGTTGCCGGACCATTGGTATGGGTCATGTTATTTAGGCCTGGTCTTTCCAAAGATTTTTCATATGGATAGAAAAGAGAAAGGAACACACAAAATGATAAATACCTTTACACGTAGAAAAAGGGAAAGTTTTTCAGAAATAGTAGGTGATATTTTTGGTGCATTGATACCAGCAGTGGGAATATCTTTGAATGCATTTAAAATTCGGAAGTTATCCACAGTGGTAGATCGTTTATCCACAGATACTGCTGGAGGGTTCTTGATGGTAAATACCGAGATGGTTGCCATGAGAGCTATGGTGATGCAAAATCGACTTGCCCTTGACATTCTTTTGGCAAAAGAGGGTGGAGTCTGTGGAATACTGAAAGTCCAACATTGTTGCACTTACATTCCAGATAAAAGTGAAAATATACAAAAGTATATAATCGAATATTACAAGTTTGCACAAAGAACTTGTTCCACTGGAGGTTGAAAGTGCATTGGGAAAACTTGGTAAAGGGTTTTCTTCAGTAATAAATTGGTTAACAAGAATGAGTGGATTAATAATAGGGAAAGTTATAATAATAGCAACCATGATAATAATAATAATTTTAGTGCTGAAGCTTGTAATTACATGTATAAAGAAAAGAAGAAGACAGAATAAAATAGAAAAAGAAAACATGATAAACAAGGAGAGAGAGAGAGAGATGGGTGAAATAGAGGTAGAAGAGATAAAAGAGATAAAAGAGAACATGTACAAGAAGACCAAGAGACAAGTTGAAAGGGATACAGTTGTGTAAACTAACAAAAGCAAACGGATAAAAGAAATATGCTGTCTGAGAAAATTGTATAACTTGGGTTTTGTGGTGATATTAAAAATCACCAAAGGGGGAGTTGATGGAGCAGGATAAATGAAAAATTGTTAACCTCCTAATAATTTTCGTAAAATAATTAATAAACATGTTCGTTTAAGTAAATAACCAACAATGTATGTTACATGTAAAAGGTTAAAGGTAACACGCTATTTTTGTGTGCAAATTAATCTACTTATAATTGTTGACGTGTCTAACATAATTTAATATTTGCGTACTAATAAAATAATAAACGCATGATTTGTGCTTTGAAAATAAAATGTGTGGTGGCAAAATAAAGCGATGGTAAGTAAGGGACGGCTTTATATGTTGCTTTTTGCTAGGTAATACCTAATTGGGGTTCGTAGAAAGACGGGAGGGAAACGAAAGGGTTTATATTCTTTATTTTAACAATATTTTGTTTATCTTTGAAAATAGTGCGCTTAGGCCTGTTGAGCAGCGATATAAAATGGCCGCCATAAGCTAGAGTACGCATGTCCAAGAAGCCGTGGGGAAAAAGGAGAAAGGCTGTGAAAAAGAATGACCACGTGTTCGTGCTGAGAGCCTAAGATGGAAGTATGGTCAAGGCTATTGTGACCTTTCTGAGCAAATGTGTGCCAAGATGATCAGCAAGAAGCGTGAGAAGTCAAACTGAATAAATGGACGGAACTGTTGAATCTAAAAAGTATCAGAAAAAGATACAAATTGGACTGATCGAAACTGATGAGTAATGTCATGAACTGTAGGAAACGATGCAAGCATGGACATTCCACAAAGAACTGGTTAAGACAAGGAAGTTTGATTAAAATGTATATGGGCTTGAATGAACCAATGAGAGAGAATCACGCCATAGAGATGCAACATTTTTATTCAGTAAGCTAGAATTAGGGTATAAGAAGACCTACTCTTGGTGGGGAGGGGTTAGATGCTGGAGAGAGGAGATGCTGTAGATGGGTGAAGTTGCGGTTGCTGATGCTGACGAGCTGATGCTGCTGCTGCTATTTTATATTTTTAGTTGAGTATAAGATGCTGCTTTTGGAGAACCTTTTTACTCCTGATAGTTTTTTCATTTAAAGCTATTAGATTTTCCAAGATAGATAGATTGGTCTTTTGGAGTTCTTGCTGTGACAAACTTTATCTTCCATCCAATAGGTATGCATTGTATTTTCAATTTATTCTTATAATGATGATAAATGTAATAAACTGAGTGATAAACTTAAACTTATGCATTGTTTCTAAAAACTTTATATAAACTTTATTATCTTTAAACAAATGACTCAGTGATTCTTTAGCTCAATAATTAAGGTAAAATGTTAAAGAGTTTATTGTGATTGAGCTGGTCTTAATCACCATCAACTGATTCCTACTAGTTGGTCCATCGACCAATGAGCGGAATACCTTAAAAGCAATGAGAAACGTTATGTCGTGTTAAAAAGAGGTATCCCGTCTCCTTCCAGCGAATCGTTTTTCTCCTAGGTTAAGGACGGAGGTAATCCAGGGAAATAAATGAGTAAGTGAATATATATGCGGTGTCAATGGGCCCCACCGTCATATGGATATAATCTGTGTATTGGAGAGATAGTTGTACCTGGATGACCGAGTCATATAGGAGAAGAATTTTTATTGTTAGCGCTGGATCACTGCTCATTTTTTCCGCAAAGTCCACTCCTTGCTTATTACCCTGGTTTGGGCGGGGCGACAACCCAGGATCGCTTACAACATCCTAACTCTTCCGATGTCGCGTGGCGGGCAGGGAGCCCCGGACTTTAAGCTCTATACTCTTAGCGCTCAGGCCAGTTTTCTCCATTTCTGGCTCCACCCCACTCCGTTTCAACCTCATGTGGCGGTGGAGGCCGACCTTGCCGCCCCGTGGCCCCTCACAACCGCACTATTTGCCCCGGCGAAGCTCCAGCGCACCGAAATCGATACGGTCGAGACCTTGCGCTGGGCCTGGGACGGCATTCGTAAGCTCTCCGGCTCGGATATGCTATCCGCAAACACTATGCCCATTGCACATCACCCCGCTTTTCCTCCACTCCAGTCGTCGGGGATGGTTAAACATGCCGCTCGCCTTGGCCTCTCCACAATTTCGGACCTGTATCCTGGGGACACCTTCTTTTCGCTTGCCCCCGGCGCTGGCCCCATGTACACTCTACTATTCTACCAGCTCCGGGCTGTTTGCAGGAAGCTTCACTCCACCTTTCCCCAACCTCCTCCCTCGCTGTCCACTCTTGATCTGCTCTATGCTTCTTCCTCTCCCAAGAAATTGGTTACCAAAATTTACGCTTACACACTAGCAGCGTCCTCCATTTTTACCGACCGGGCGCGCACCGCGTGGGGCGAGGATCTGGGAGTCGAGATCTCTCAAGCGGATTGGCTGTACTGTTGTACTCAGATTAAACGCCTTTCCCCCAACTATCGCTTGCGTCTTATACACTTCAAATACATACACAGGCTGTATCGCACCCCCGCCCAACTCCATAGATTAGGCCTTGTGGCAAGTGACAGATGCCTGCGCTGCTCCGCGCCCGCGGCTGATTTTGCTCATCTCGCCTGGTTGTGTCCCCGAGTCTCGGCATATTGGCGGGAGGTTTGCGCAATTATTTCCGAAATCATCTCGTCACCACTCCAACCTGACCCCGTGATCTGCCTCTTAGGCTTCGTTAAATTTTGCCCGGACGCCTCTCGCCGTTTGACTGCCATGCTGTTGGTCCTTGCGCGGCACAGGGTCTCGATGTGTTGGGGCCGCAGGCCCGCGCCTAAGGTGGCCCTCTGGCTTGAAGACGCATCCCGCTGCCAAACCCTCCTGTCTGAGTTCTGGGACCTCTTGCCAGCCAAGTCTCGTCCACTGGATATATGGGGCCCACTCTTCACCTACCTCTCAAGTCATGACCCTCAGCAATCTGCGACTTCTCCCGCGCTCCCCGCCGGCTCCCCGCCCGCGGCGGCCGCCGGTGTTGGTCCATGAGCTGCTCCCTTCCAGTCCACGGCCCTCCCACTCTCCCTGCCTTTCCCCTCTATGTTTTGTGCCTCCCCTGGTCGACTGCTTTTGCCCCTCGCGGGAGTTTATGATAACTCTCCGTGGCATTGTCTCTAATGTCACGCAAGTGTGCAACTATCTCTGCTGTGCTGCAATGTATTGTTGTGCCTAATCTTCTGCTTTTGTGGAACTATGTAATTGTACTGTGCAATCTTTTCCAAATAAAGGTTTTTGAAAAATTAAAAAAAAAAAAAAAAGTTACGTTATCACCACTATGAGACTTTAGAGATGATAGGCTCCCCCGCATTCAGTGACCCTTCTGGGCCCCAAATACAAGTTATTATACTTATCGTTCCCCAAGGTAATGTTGGGATTTAGGATAACGAACAATACGTATTAGAAAGCTATGGGTTTAAAATCTCAAACCACCAAATCTGTAATAATTGCAGCAGCTAGCCCCTGTACTCCAATTTCATTACCACGGGCAAACTTACTTCATCAGAAGGCCAGCATCGGGATCGCACCTACTGGAGCCCCCTCCACTGAGGTAATGTGGGACAGGGCCTCAGTATACGGGCTGCTATTTCATAGCAGTTGGCCCGTGTTGATGACCTGAGCCTCTCGATGACGCGACCGTCTCGCACCTCGTGTGTGGACTACAATAACAATGGATGTTGTAGGTCTACGGACTTTGGCTCTCATGGAACGGGCTGCTGCCGTCATGGGCTAATGGACCACGTGCAGCTGGTACTTGTAGTCCTGGTCTCTTTTGGGGGAGAAACCTTTGTTTGTTTCTTTTTTACTTTCTTGTATTCACAGTACTAGCTAGTTTTTGAATAAAGCTTTAATTCAAGAGTAAAATTATTTTCTCTCAGAAGAAAAAGAAAAGGGGTTGTTCCCCAAAAAAGTGTTAAGTTTGAAGAACGACTGATTTAATTTTCTATTGTAATTGTCTTAATTTTTTTATTTATAGATATATAAACCAGCAATAGTTCTAATTAGTACTTGCTGCTGCACGGTGGATATTCTTAGATCCTCCAGAGTCTAGAACCCTCTGTCCTTTGTCATTCAGATGGATCTGTGAATTGTATTGAAGGGAACTAGCGGTACTCCTGTTTACAGTTGTGACCACCAGTAGCGGCCCGTGGTGGGAGTGCTGCCGGGCGGTGACGCAGGGCGGGGGAGGGGCAGGGTAGGGGGTAGTAAACTACGAAATAGGCCGCACAGAGGTAAGTGAACAAACAAATAAATAAAATGAATTTCGTTGCGTGCGCTGCATCGCATTTGGCGATGCAGCGCGCGCAACGAAATTCGTTTTATTTATTTGTTTGTTTACTTACCTCTGTGTGGCCGTATTCCGTAGTTTACTACCCCCCGCCCTGTGTCACCACCCGGCAGCACTCCCACCACGGGTCGCTACTGGTGACCACTGTACTTCATCATTCAAGCCTCTGCTCGAAGTGCCCAATCGGTATATCCACCTTTGTTTTGCTGCGAATAGTTGTTAAGTAATATTATTTCTGGGTGGAATTTGTTCAATAATGGTCCATTCAAAATCGTTTTTGGAGTGTTTTTTTTTCAATGAAGTGTCTCATCAGCCCTGTTGTGTTCTTTTTGCATCTGAACATGCTCCTATGTTCATTCATGCGTACCTTTGCTTTCCTTGTGGTCATACCCATGTACCTTTCCCCACAGGTGCATTGGAGGAGATATACCACATTGGTAGAGAGGCAGTTTGTAAACATTTTTTGTATCCAGTTAGTTCTTAGACCCTAATCTAGTTGTTTTGACCTTTTTGGGAGGGTACATACACTGCAGTGTCCGCATGGGGCATGGCCTGATACCGCTGGTAAATTCTGCAGTGTAAGTTGGTTATTCTTTTCCTTTTGCAGGTTTGGACTGGTATTGACTAATTGGTCCTTGGTTGACCTTGCTCTTCTAAATGAGAACATTGGTTTAGCGAATTCCTGTGCACCCGATGTCAAAATGTTCCAGTGTTTTTTTTTACAATTTGCTGAACCACCTTGGAGTGTTGGCCAAAGGTGGTTACACAGATCAAGCGATCGGGTGTGTTTCTTCTGGAATTTTCAAGTAGTACTTCTCTTGGAGTGTTTGATGCTCTTTTGCAAGCTCGATTGATCACTTGTCGAGGGCATTTCTTCACGCTCAACTTCTCGAATAGACGTTCTGCATGCTTGTGGAAATCTTTCTTATTTGTACAATTTCGCCTCAGTCTCAAGAATCGTCCCAAGGGAAGATTTTCCCATAGAGACGTCGGATGATTGCTGTCGTATTATAACAAATTGTTTCTATCTGTGGGTTTATAGTAGACCTCACTAATCAGCATTTTTTGGTTTGGACTGATCTTCAAGTTCAGGAACGGAATTTCTTTGTTGCTCAATGTCATTGTAATGTTTAGAAACTCGTTAGCACTGTTGATCGAGGCCAGGAGCTGCTCAGCTGTGTCTCCCGTGCCTGTCCAGATTACAAAAATGTCATCTATGTAAGGTTTCCATACATTGATGTGAACAAGGATTGAGTTGTCCTCATTATAGATGAATTCCTCTTCAAAGGCGTGGACGTACAGGCAGGCAACACTTAGGGTTAAATGTACTGTCCACTGAAGTCCCATGGGTATGTAGATAGAATTCTTTTTCAAACTTGAAGTAATTCCTTGCATGTGCTGTATGAGCACAATCCATGATGAATTCCCGTGGGGTTATAGACTTCCACTACTCCTTTTGCAATAAGTGGTCCAATACTCTTAGAGACTCTTTTTGAGGGATTCTCGTATAGAGCGACTCAACATCGAGTGTTAGGAGAAATTATTTGCCTGGATTGAAGTGTATTTCGACTCGAGACACTGAGCATTTCTTGTGTATCCTGTACATAAGATGGCATTATTTTTACTATGGGCTGTAAGAAATGGTCCACTAATTTTGACAGGGGTTCTAGTGCTGAACCTATTCCAGCCACAATGGGGCGGCCAGGTGGAGGTGTTTTTCCTTTGTGTATCTTTGGCAGAGTATAACAAGCATTGGCATAGCCAACAGGTCTCGCCTTTGGGACCTTATAAGTTTTTAGCCATGCAGCACATTATTCTGGGTGCTTAACATTTACAGGTTTTACTACGTGTAGCACTGGGTGGGAGATTGCAAGCAAAACAAACGTACGCCGCATGATTGAGAAGAGGAAAAACTTCCCTTTAATTTACAATTTATACTTTTAAATACAAACAAATTATCACCGCCTGCTCTTGTTGCTGCGGGGGGTAAAGAGGTGATGGCAGCTCTTATGCCCCCTTGTGTTAGCCTTCCTCAGCGCGAGATGGTCGCTGTAGCACTGTTGTAGGTGAGGCAACCAGTGTCCCCCAAGCACTACACCGTGCATCACTTGCTCTGGATGGCTCTTGGGGCGAACTGGTTTATTTATACATTTTCTGCTCGTCTTAGGTTTGCACATAATGAGAGAAACGACCATTCAAATCAGAAAAAAACACCCCACTGGCTCTGATTTATCTAACTACCATAAAAGTTCGTTTTTTAATTTTTTTAATTTATTTTAAATTACATGCTTTTCTCAAAACGAGACACAACAAATCCTTGTACGTACACTTGGGTTAAACAAAAACTCTTATGAAAAAAAAAAAATGAGCTTGGTATGAGAGCAGCCCTAGCCGTGTGCATTTATTCTTTACATTGTTTGCCCTCTGCGCACCCCCTTTCCGCCAAACCCAGCCCTGGCAGCCAATAAAGATGGATACATTGCCAGGCTACTGAATGATTAACTCTGGGGCCGACATGCAGGCTCGGCCTGAAAAAGGAGCAGGAGGCGGGGAGCTGCAAGGCACAGTCAGAAGGGGCCCTCCTAGGGAGGCTCCAGATAAACGGGCGTATGCAACTCATTTCACTGACTCTCTTTCTCGACAGAGTTTTAAATGTGCACCACATGTGCTATCTGAGCAATACGATTTATCAAAAGCCGTAGACAGCATTAAAGCGAACTAAAGACTAAAAAAAAAAATATTCGTCACAATAGGTTAGTGCAAAGGATCAACTTTACCTCGTTCTTCCTGTAATTAGATGGGTGTATGGCATTGGTAGAATGCAAACACAAGAACAAGCATGGCACGAAAGTGAAAGCGACCGCGAGACAGGCAAATGTGGGGCCGTGTAAAAATAGCAGAAAATTGCGGGTGATCTAGCAATGGAGTCCGATTGATTTTTGCAGTGCTGGTGGGCTTTTTTCGTGTGTTAGTTGGATGTGGCTGACGGCTTGAGAACTGTGGAGCTGTGTTGAATTTGTGGCATGCTGCCTACGTGCCAAGCCATTGCAAAAAAAAACATGAACACGCGCCCGCGAAACTGAAAGCCACCACGCTAATTGAAACATGATACAGACCACATGGCGCCCTGCGCGCTGCTGCTCGCTCCCGCAAGGTGGATGCCGCCACACGCACAAGTGTCAGAAAAGTGCAGACCGATTCCAAAAGGTCATCTCCTAGAGCAGCGCATGCGCGCTGCGCTAGGCTCGACCTAAAAATATGGCACTATCGTTTTTGCCTCTACTAAGAAATCAGCCTTTTGTTTCGTGTTCCATTCTGCTTCTGCCCTTTTTACCATGTAAATGATTTCCCCCATGATGTCAGTGATAGGATCTCTTTTCAATTTCCTGTAATTCCTACAGTCACTCAGTAGTTTTTTACACTCTTGCCTGTACATCTCAATTGGTAGGATAACAACTGCGCCACCTTTGTCGGCCGGTTTGATTATATTGGTCTTTTTTGCCAAGTCAGTTATTGCTTCTCACTCTGCCTTGGAAGTGTTGTGAAAACACTGACTCTCTGTATTTTTGAGGGCATCTATCTCTCTTGTGACAGCTTTCTCAAATGTTTGAATTTCAATTGGTAAGCTATTGATCCGTGAATTGAAGGTAGACTTTTTCTGTGAACCTGTGTTTGTATCTGTTCTCTGCTGGTTTTTCCAAAAAGAAGGTTTTCAGACATATAGTACGAAAGAACTCTGCCATTTCTTTTCTTAGGGTGAATGTGTCGTATTTTTGAGTTGGAACAAATCCTAAGCCTTTGTTCAAGACTTTCAGTTGTAGTTCAGTGAGCTCTGTGTTACATATTCACCACTACATTCTGTTCTTGCTTGTCCCTGGTTGTGGGGACTGATCTCTTTGTTCCCTTTGTTTCTCTTGTGGGTTCCAATGCATTTGGCTGTCCTTTGTTCTCCCTCTGCTCCTTCCTCCGCCTCTGACTGAAAAAGGCATTGCTGGTTGGAACCCTGGTTTATTCAGAAAGGGGTTTTGAAATGGAGAGCCTTGGAACGGGTTCCATCCCATCATTGGTTGTTGGAAATGCGGTGGACCAAAGAATTGTTTCCGGTATTGGCCTCTGTTCTTTGGTTTCCCTCCTCTTGGTTTGCTATTGTCAGAGTCACTGTGGTCTGACTCCGATGTCGAAGACCTTGAAGGGAAACTATCTGATTGGTCGCTCTTTTTACTTTGGAACTCTGGAGTATGGATATACAGTTTCCATTGATTTTCTTTTTAGGTCTTTCTGGAATTTCTGTATTTTCTGTGTTGTCAGGTTATCTTTGAATTCATTGATTATTTTATTTGCCTCATCCAGTTTCTTTTTGAAAGCTGTGATGGAAATCTGTGCTTTCAATGCAGTTTCGCTTATTATAATTTTTATTAGCAATTCATCTGACAGTTTTTTGCGGTCTGTATAATCAAAACCAACCAGTCTCTGGTGCATTTCCATGCTACCAGAGACCAGTTCTTTCGAAATTCGTCATCTTCTAAGAAGATACGCGGTTCATTTGTCACAATTAGACCTCTGGAGACACATTTCCCCGCAGGTGTTCTGTCATGAGGGCGCCATGAAGTAGTGTCTTGATTTGAGTTTGTTAAGTTCTGTCACAAGCATAACATCACATTGTCACTCCTGCTCACTTACATTCACACACTCACACACATTCTAATGCCCCCTCATTCAATTTTGCTCACTTGTGCTCATTCATTGTCACCCACTCTCTTGCACTCGCTCTTACTTTCACTCATTTTTACTCTGGCTCACTCATGCTTACTTACAATCACTTGCACTCACTCTTATTTGTACTCCCTTATTCTCACTTACTATTACATTCTCACTCATGTATTCACATGCACTCTAACTCACGTTGACTCTCACTCACTTTCTCACTCACTTACACTTACTCTCTTTCTCTCTGACTAATTCATTCTCACTCACAGTTATACTCTCTCACTGTCACTCACTCACTAAAATTAATTCTCACTCACATTCTACAACACACCTTCACACTCATTCATTCTCGCTCACTCAAAACCATTCTTATTCTCAGTCTCACTTACTCATACCCCCTAACATACAGACGCACATATTCACACATACACACACTCTCTTCACATAAACACGCTCTCACCTGCAAGCATGCACACAGCACACAACTGAAAGCATTTTTAAATTTTCTTTAGCTTCCTGCAAAGGTTCTATTCCAGCTAATTGTGCTCTATTTTTTTATGATGCTAATAGTGAATATGATTAGTATTCACTATTAGTAATACAAAATTGGCAGAAAAGCAGGGCTGAGTCCCAACTGACACGTCCATAAGGGCAGGCATCCCCTGTATTCTTGGAACTGATTTTGCAACCTCTGTGCCCGGGATCTCAAGGGCCAAGCCACGGGTTGCATCCGCGACCTCAAAATAATGTCATGGTACCACCACCACCGACAACACCATCACCCCATGGAACATCTCAACTTCAAGCTCCACACGGACGACAAGACAACCATCAGAGGCACCCTCGCATACCAATCCCCAGGCCCGCGCTTCAGCTTCTGCAACACCATCGCAGACTTCATTGCGCCCCTAGCCTTAGACTCCAAGGACTTCATCTTCCTCAGCTACCTAAATTTCCACATCGACGACCCCAATGACAAAAACACTGCACACCTCCTCGACAGCATGAGCAGCCTTGGATTGACCCAGATCGTCCACAACCCTACACACACCACAGGACACACGCTGGATCCAATTTTCATCCCAGCAACTGTGTCAAATACAGCCATATCACAGAACTCACATGGACCGATCACTCCATTGTCCACTTCAGCATCTGCAGCCCCCGCACAGCCACTCCCAAGATGACCAACGCCCCCCACCAGAGGTAGAACAAAATCTCAGAGACCAGCTGGGCAAACGCCCTCAACACCTCCAACCCTACTACCTCCACCAACCTTGAACAGGGAGTGAAAAACTTTAACGCCTGGATCACCAATTGTGCAGACAATATCATCCCCAGCAAGAGCAACATCAAGAGAAAATCCTCCAAAAAGGACAGCTGGGACACCCAAGAACTCAGAACAGCGAAACGAGACACAGACAAGACAGAAGTACTGATCTTTGGCAACAGAAGCAACACATGGAACAAACTCCTGGTGGCCTTCAGACCTAGGACCCACACCCACTCCCTTCAACCAAGCCAAAAACCTCAGAATCATCATTGACAACAATGCCAATTCAAGCTGCTGACCCACGCACACAAGGCTGTACACAATAAAGGACTTGCTTATATTAACCACCGCCGGAACTTCCACAAACCATTGAGAAGACTTCGCTCCGCCTCCCTTTCACTTGCCCATACTCCCCGCATCTAATGAAGCAGAAGTGGAGAGCATTCCTTCTCCTACATCCCAGCAAAGACCTGTAACAGCCTCCCCACGCACCTCCGGACCATCACCTCACTTCCAGAATTCCGAATGGCCCTCGAGACCTGGCTGTTCGAATAAGCCTCTGGGGTCTATAAGCGCCTGGATACCCTATCGGGTGATTAGCCGCACTTTATAAATCCTGATAGATTGATTGATTGAATAGTGTGTTTGTATTGCTATTCAGTGCCTCTTATGGGCCTATTGACTAACTACAGTGTTTTTTCTGTCCGGCCTAATTTTGCATATAATTCTCATTTTTACCTTTACTTGTAAAGGGTTATTTGACATACTTTATGTTGTCACATTATGTGACTTTTCTTCAGAATATTATCATTGGTTAGATCGATTCTGGACATCTTTTTTGTATGTATATGTGGATATTTCACTCTGTACTGTTTAACTGATGTATGCATATATCTTCTTTCAGCTTCCTCTAGAGAAAGCAAAGGATATGTTGGCCAGCCTTTGGGGGGACTGCAAGAGGGCCACTGAGACTCAGATGGTGCACACACTGAGTCCAAGGGACCCATTGGCCCTCAGGGCGAGGAAGATGGCCATGAGCCCATTTCCCAACCTAACTGTGAGGGCTCCTGTGCTGTCCGGCCCCTAGCGCTGGTGGCTGAAACATAACTGAAAACAACATCTGCACCTGTGGCTGATACACCCCACCACTACTATCAGCACCACCCTTGCTTCTGCCAGTCCGATACTAACCTAGCGCCCAGTTCAAAGATGGACTGGGGTCTCCTTCGACCAGGCACCTCCTCCCATTCCTTTATTTGCTGGCACCAGTGCAGGACGTCTCTGTGGAGCGGACGCCATTGTTGCATGCCATCCAGATTGTCAATCAGCAAATGGACACATTGATTGGTATGCTGAGAGACATCCACTCTGCCACATCTGCCTTATAAAGATGTTGTGAAAGCAGTAGGGGCTCCTCAGGCAGCAGTAGTTTCGGGGCACCTTCCCCAATGCTGCCACCTGCCACAAGACCTCCCTCCACAGAATTTTTGGCCCATATTGCCCTCCCCCCCCCCAAATTTTAAAGATCCAACCCGTCCCAACAAATATTAATCTGTTCCTCTAAGATGGAAAGTCCCTGTGGAGGAATCTTGTGGAATGTTAGATGCGAGATCCAAGGTTTCACCTTTGTTGTTTAACAAAAGAAACCAATTTGAACTGTGATAGAATACTGTGACATCCCTCCCGGACTTTTGATGGAGATCTTTTGGGAATTTTGGGGGTATGTATCTTTTAAAAATTTCTAGATGATGAAGATTTTGTTGGTTTTTTCATAAATTGATATAAAAGTATTTATGTCACAAACTTTGTGTGTGCTCTTTTTTGAAGCATTAGGTAATTATGAAAATGTTAACATTTTTGCCATATATGATTGTGTATTTCAATTTATTTAAATTAACCATTTGATTCAATTTCCATGTATTGTTATTTCCTAACTGCTGCATTTTGGGAGATGTAGTTCATTCCTTTTCATACATTTAGGTAATGGCATTGGGAGACGTAGTATGAGGAAATAGTGTGTGTGGCAAGCTGTGTGGGTGTGTGTATAGCTCTATTTTGCATTGTTTCTTGGATGATGAATTGTGGGTGCAGCTTCAGGTGTTGGGGTTCATGTAGAGTTCATGTCAGATATTTAGTGTGCATACATGTAGGTTCCCTATATTTGTACAATCTCAGGTACGTGGGTGTACAGCCTGCCCTTGCTTTTATGTGCAATATTTGAACACCCATAACACTGCAGTGAGTGGGTTGTGATAATATATATTTATGGTACAGGATGGTTTTCTATGTTTGGGTAGTGTGAAGTAAATGCTTTGAAAGGGATCAAGGGAAGTGTCATATCAGATGTGTTTTGTAATCTAAACACTCCTACTTAGAGTCATTACAAGTGTACATAAACTTCAAAGTGGCTGACTTCAAAGTGAGAGCGTTTCTAGGAAAGAGGAATGTATTTTACTCTCCCCATGGAGCCCATTTACGAGGCTTTAACATAATCCTTAAAGAGTGCATCATGTAACATGCGGATGACATATTTTTTTCATTGCGTTTGCCCTGATGCAGCGCTCGCCATACGTGGGTATGCACAGGAATAGTGGCCTTTGTGTTCACCCCACAACCAATGGTGCTGGATGCCCTGTGGGCGTGCACATAAACCGTGCTCCCCGAAGTGTTTTCGAGTCACAGCTCTTGGTGCAGGAGGCCTGTGGTGTGTGACAACCTCTGGGTGCACTCTGTGGGCTCACGTAATATCCAGTGGTGCAAGATGCCCTGTGGTTTGTGAACACAATCCGCGAGCCACGGAATGTGTTCGCATCAGGGCTTTAAGTGGGATGAAAAAACTGGGGGGTCTCTCAAAGGGGCGTGGCCAATATAATTAAGGGCGTGGCTTAAAAACACATAAGCTAAAAATCTGTGCTTAGCATAGTGTGCCGCCCGACTTGTATTTTGCTGTTTCTGTCATAGCATCTAGATATATGATACAAGTCACATCATACCTACAAGGCAGGATTATTGGCTTTGTCAATGGTTGTTAATTGCATAAGATAAATAAGCAGCAACTATGGCTTGTTGTATATAATATTGAAAAAGCATCCACTTAAAGCCCTGCTGACACCACGACGATGTTGCTGCTCCTGCGTATCAAAGAGAAGGGAAATCCAGAGAGAAAATGACTCTCTTTAAAGGATTTCCCTTCTCTTACAATGCTCACCTGGCATGACGTCCGTAACTTCTCCACTAGTGAGAAGAGCAGTGTGAGCAGCGCACATCGATGTGCCTGCTGTCACTGCAGTCCGGAAAAAACGGACCGCCTCCAGGGCACAAAATAGAGCCCGATAGAGACCCGTTTCGAGGCCCCTCTAAAAAAACTGCCGGTGCTCAGACCCGGTGAGACCCGGCCCACTTAAAGCCCTGGTTCGCATCATAGCTAGTGGTGCAGGATGCACCGTGGGGGCATGCGAAAAAATCAGTGGACCCTCAGCTGTGTTTACATCACATTCACTAGCTCAGGAAGCGTGCACGCAAACCATGTGCAGTGTTTACAATTTGGGAGCCGCAAGACAGGGGAAGACATCTGAGGGTGTTTTGTAAAATCATACCCTAGCATGCATCTGCTGGCCAAACAGACCAAGTGTACGACAGTGTCATGCATAATTCTGCATGTACCAAAGGGTGATACGTGTGCACTGAGCGGAATACACACCTTTCCACTACACTGTTATGTTCTGTGCTATAATGACGGCCCCCGGGGAAAGAAAGGAGCAGACTAGTCTTTCCCCGGGGGTATTCGTGCGTAGACAGGACATGGTTGGGGATAGGTCGTTTGGGGGGGAAGAGGCGGGTCATCTGCTTTCTATTTAAGGGTCCGGTGAGGCGTAAACTGTCTCTTCCGGACCCTGTGCATCACGGGGTCGGGGTTTTCAAATAGGTAAAAATTTAGGGGCAGATTTACAAGCCCCTTGCGCCACTTTTGCGTCATTTTTAACATGGGAAAAATGACGCAAAAGTGGCGCAAGGGGCTTGTAAATCTGCCCCTTAGTTTGTAAGGTTTAGACTGATTGGGTATTTCGTTGTAGCCAGTGTAGCTCCAGAGAGCAGCGCGCCTGCTGCATATCCGAGGGCCCGTAATTCGAGCCTCACGACCTGTTGCAGCCCGGCGTATTGGAGGAGGTGTGGGTCGGTATGACACGGCCCACGCGTCAGGTGGGAAACAGCGTTGCAGCCCCGCGGTGGCAGCATGCCTCCCCAAGAGCGGGGGAGGCAGAATGAAGTTAGGACATCGTGGGCGGCCGGGGGAGGGGCAGGAAGTGCGTGGGAGCCAGCGTGAGCAGGGGAGGCAGGCACACCAGCCTCCCTGCAGGTTTTGAGAGCACTGAGTTGCCCGGCCCCAATGCTACAGTAAAGACACCGGGCAGGGCTGGGTCCCAAATGAAGATAGGAACACCGACCAGTGCAGGGGCCCAGCACGTGGCAGAAAGAGCTAGCATGGGCACACACGTTTTGCAGGCAAAGGGGGCACGGGATGAACATGACCCCCCCACCATACAGTGACAGCTCAGGATGGAGTCACAGGGTCAGGGGCCAAGGGCGCCGCCCTAAAAAAATATAAGAGGTGCAGGGGTGACAAGACAGGACGGAGATAAGGGGCCCCAGGTAGAAGTCGTTGAGAGGGTAGGCATGAACAATAGTGATCAAGGGACAGAGGCGCAAAGAGCAGATGGGCGAAGGCCAGGGAGGGACAGGCAGCCAGGCCAGAGACAGATGCCGCAGGCCAAGGCAGGGGATAGTGGGTTTGGGTGCCAGCCTGTGGGAGTCAGGGAGAGGTTAGAGGGCGGTCTGCTGCGGCCCCAGAGAAAGGTGATGCACAGGACCCCCTTGGTTGGCGCAGCCAAGGGGGGGGCGAGACAGGGTCAGCGGCAGAGGCTGACAGATGGGGCGATGCCAGCGGGGCACACCACGGCCTCGAGACGTTGGCAGGAAGGCACGGGGGTCTGCGGCAGACAACCCTACGTTGAGGTAGCGGGGTCACGAGAGCCAGAATGTCAAATACGGTATTTGGAAGGGAAGTGACTGTTGGGATGATGGAACGAAAGAGGATGGCTTTGGAATGGGTGCAGAGTATGCAGTGGAGGATGAGTTGTTTTTGGATTATGAGAGCGATGAATGGGAGGAGGGTGAGTTACGTGAAGAGGAAGGGGCTGTGCAGCACACGCCCCACAGCACCAGTGAGCGGCGCGCAACACGTTCTCCAGTTCATATTTTGCAGCAGTCAAGTGCGGACTCCAAACAGGATAAAGTAAAGGAGAAGAGCAACAGAAGCGATTGTAGAGCGGAATGACGATGGACTGAACCATTACCTTCAGGTACGGGTGAATGGTGGTCTGTTTGGGAACGAGGGGAGCGAAAAGAGAAACCGGCGAGAAAGTCGGTGGGGTTCGGGGATGGTGAAGTCATACCAAAGAAAGATAAAAAGAAGGAAGTCACAAACACAACGGCCTCACGCAAAGGCACGAGTGGGAAGAAACATAAGGATAAGAAAAGGTGTCAGTCAAATAGCTCGTCGGAGACAGATAAGGACAAGGGCGGCACGGATTCAGATGATGTCAAACACAAAAACAAACTACCATATATGGCCCTAGCGATGCCACCAGGGTCTCACCTGTCTGAGAAAACAAAAAACAGAATATGGAGACACGAGTACGTAGATGTATTCAAACTATTACATAGGGATATATAGGCCAAGGAAGGTTCGAAAGAGGAAGAGTGGGAGCTTACGCGGCGGCCTAGAGTGCTGATCAATATGGAAAACTGGACGTCAGCATTCCTTATATATGCAAGCATATACTGTGAGAGGCATGGGGACAGGGTGATAGCGCTACTTAAATACATGGACATAATCAGAAAGGCCCAAAGGCACCTTGGGGGTTTCGCATGGCTTAGCTATGACGAAGAGTTCAGGGCACGGGTGAGCCTGAACCCGGACAAACCCTGGGGGGAGGTAGACTCCGAACTCTGGATGCAGTGGATGTCATCCACGCAATCAGCGGCATTCCACACATACGGCTAGTAGTTTGCAAGTCACGTACCGGTTCTTTCATCCTAAGCCCGCCCGCAGGGGGCGGGTTACATCCCGAAACCAGCTGGAACCAATGTTGGGGCGTGCTGAAACTACAATAAAGGGTATTGTTCCAGGCACCCATGTAAGTTCAAACACGAGTGCTCGAAATGTGGCAGAAGGCACCCCGTCACTCAATGCTTCACACTGGCCATACCTGCCAAACAATGGAGGGGCTCATCGGCAAGGGGCTGATGCAATGCGGTTGGAATGGGGCTTTAAGGAGGATTTTCAGATTGGGTATCAGGGTCCTAGGAGACAGAGATGGGCTTACAATTTGCGGTCAGCCAAGGAATTCCCAGATGTAGTAGCACACAATTTGGACAAAGAGGTGAGAGAGGGGAGAATAGCAGGTCCTTATGCAGTTTGGCCCATGGCAGACTTGACGGTTTCACCTCTGGGGTGGTACCAAAGAAAACAGCAGGGGAGTTTAGGCTCATTCACCACCTATCAATGCCGGAGGGGGAGTCGGGTAACGACTACATTTCAGAGGTGGATTGCAAGGTGTTGTATGCGTTGGTGAATGATGTGGTGGCCGTACTGAGGAGTTGTGGTCAGGGGGCAGATTTGGCGAAGTGTGACATCAAGTTGGCATTCCGGCTACTCCCCATACACCCTGAAGATTTTCAGTTGTTGGGCATGCAGTTCGGTGGTTTCATATTTGTAGACAAAGTCTTGCAAATGGGCTGCGCTGTCTCCTGTGCACTGTTCGAGGCCTTTAGCACCTTCTTGTAGTGGGTTTTTACACGATCCTGTGGCCACAAATTTGTGTCGCACTATCTAGATGAAAACTCAGATGAGTGCCGGAGGGCACTGCAACATTTTCAGCAAATGGCACACAGTTTTGGGGTGCCGTTGGCACCTGAGAAATCAGAAGGTCCTAAGGTGGTATTAACATTCCTGGGGATTGAATTGGACACAGTTTTGATGGTGGCAAGGTTACCACAGTCCAAGGTAAATGAGATTCAGGCATTCTTGCTGGAGGTGTGGGTGAGAAGAAGATTGAGCTTCGAAAGGTGCAGAAACTACTGGGATACCTAAATTTTGCATGCAGGGTGGTGTGAGCACAGTGGACTTTTTGTCGACAGCTGGGCATGGCCATGTCTGAGGCGATGTTGCCTCACCACAGGGTCAGACTTTCTAGGGCGGTCAGGGCAGACTTGGGAGTATGGAGGACTTTCTAGGCTGATTTCAATGGGGTACCCATGAAGTTTCTAGATGACAATTCAGTGTGGCAAATACAGATTTTTTCGGACGTAGCAGGGGCACACAGCTTTGGGTTCTTCTGGGACAGCCGTTGGTGCACCGAATGTTGGCCAGAACACTGAATGAGGCAGGGGCGCTGTATTGCCTTTTTAGAATTCTTTCCTTTACTTGTGGCGCTACATCTGTGGGGTGGGGAGCTGGCGAACAGATCTGTACTTTTCCATGTAGATAACACGTCTGTGGTTGAGCTGGTTAACAGGCAGAGGGCCAGGGATTTACGGGTGCTCAAGCTACTGCGAAGTTTTATGCTTACTTGTCTGCGTCTGAATGTTGTGTTCAGGGCGCGTCACATACCGGAAACCCAGAATGACATTGCGGATGCTTTATCTCGTTCGCAGTAGCATCATTTTCGAACACTGGCGCCTGGAGCGGACGCAGTCAAGACGCCGCTACCGGTCGAGGTCTGGAAGCTGGGCGAGGGAGGGAGAGCGTTGTTGTGCCCGGTACGGGAGTGGCAGCGGTTTTTTACTTGGCCAGGATGCAGCGTCCAGGGAATATTCTGTCACCAGAATGGGAGGCCAATGTTGTCATCGCAGCTATTGGCGGTGATGAGAATGGGGCTTTGCCGCCTGGGCAGGGATGCAAGGACTTTCAGAACTTATTCCTTTAGAATTGGGGCGAAGATGGAAGCGGCTGGCCTGGGGTGGGGATGGGAGAGTATTCGGAAGATTGGTAAGTGGCGGTCCCGTTGTTGTGAGTGTTATGTGAGGAAGCGATCATAGGGAATGCATTTAATGGTAGAGAATGAAAGGGGGGTGGAGGTCAAAGGGGGAGGAGATGGGAGATCGGGACTCTGGATAACGATGTTTCTCTTTACAACGCAGGATGTGTGAACGGTCCAGGGGCCAAGACGGTTCATTGGGCAGCCAAGTATGCAGACCAGGAAATATACGGCAGGAACCTAGGACGACACAGCAGCCGGCACGAGGTGCTATGGTGGGGAAAGAGTGGAATGCGTTGGGGAAGTTTGCTGCCTTGGTTGGCTAAGCTGGTGCCGCAGAGAGGTTGCCCGGACAAGCTGCTTATTCATGTGCGGGAAAATGATTTGGTGAGATTATCCAGTCTAACACTTTCGCAACACATGCAGAGGGATCTCAAGGCCATGAAAAGGAATTTTTCTGGTACTTGCATCATATGGACAGAGTTTGTGCCACGTTGCAGCTGGAGGGGGGCAATACAGCATAGGCTAATTGACAAGGCTTGCAGGAAGCTAAACAGGGCGATGAGAGTATTCTGTGCAGGCTTGGGGATTATGGTGATCTCTCATGGGGGAATTTGTGAGGAAGAAGCGTGCCTGTTTCGTGACGACGGACTGCATTTGTCAAGAATGGGGAATGCATATTCTATGATGGAGCTGAGGGACACCGTGAGCCGACTTTGGAATGAGAAGATATGGTGTAAGAGAGATCACCCCTGAATGGGCTGTATGAGATGCACAAACAAGTATGGGCGTGCAGTCGGGGGGGGTTTATTCTGGGTGGCGGAACTCTTCGGGGGTGGTAAAGTCACATGCGGGCTCTTACACACCTTCGGGGAGGGGAGAACGGTGCGAAGGAGAAAAACCGGGGGCAGTACCTTATCTGGAAAGAGTGGAATGAGAAAGGACGGTTGGGGTTGGAAGTTGCTGTGAGATGCCTTTGGATGTGTGATGTTGGGGGTTGGTTGTTTTAAGTTATAAAATGCTGTTAATGGTTAATAAAGTTATCAATATGCAACCATGTCCTAATAAATTTGGCCTTTCACACTAGCCTTGGGGTGATGGAGTGTTTATTGTTGCACGATGATGGCCCCCGGGGAAAGAAAGGTGCAGACTAGTCTTTCCCCGGGGTATTCGTGCGTAGACATGACATGGTTGGGTACAGGTCATTTTTGGGGGGAAGGGGCGAGTCATCTGCTTTCTATTTAAGGGTCCGGCGAGGCGTAAACGGCCTCTTACGGACCCTGTGCATCACCGGGGTAGGGGTTTTCAAATAGGTAAGAATTTAGTTTGTCCACCCACCCACCCTACATTTCGAGAGGGTTAGAGGAGTGGGGGTTGTGTGTCGCAAAAGTTTGTTTCATGCCAATATTAGGATGGGTTGCATTTTTAGCAGGCAGGGCAGAACTCTTGGGAGGTGGTAAAGTCACATGCGGGCTCTTACACACCCTCGGGGGGGGGGGGAAGAACGGTGGGAAGGAGAAAAACCGGGGGCGGTACCTCTAGAAAGAATGGAATGAGAAAGGACGGTTGGGGTTGAAAGTTGCTGTGAGATGCGTTTGGATGTGTGTTGTTGGGGGTTGGTTGTTTTAAGTTATAAAACGCTGTTAATGGTTAATAAAGTTATCAATATGCAACCATGTCCTAATAAATTTGGCCTTTCACACTAGCCTTGGGATCATGGAGTGTTTATTGTTGCACGAAACGGTGCCAGCCATGACAGCCAGCCGTGCCTTTGTGGCAGTTAGTCACACTCCCTCCACCTGCCAGGGCATGTAACAGCTTACTCAAAGCCCAAGATGACAGGCTCCTTCACCCTGTGCAAAAGCAGTGAAAGTTACTGCATCCCCATCTTCCTGTCAGAATACCCGGTGCAAAGGTTCACATGGAGATGCACGCTAGGGTAATAACACATGTAGCAGATGGGCAGGATCCGTCTAGCTGCTCAAGTCGTACTGCTGCCCGCTTCCAGGTCACCAACAGACCCCCTGCCAGCCAGCAGCTCCACACAGCCATCTTTGGCCCGTTTGCCCTTGCCCATCTACATCTGTCTGACATGCCAAGGTAATTCTCTCAGATACCGTGCATAATCCGTGTTTTTTCAGTCAGGTTGGACACAAGAATAATAATTTTTGGAGCTATTGCTTCGAATAGCCGGAGATCCGGGGTATTCCTTGCTTAAATTAAACAGATGCCACCAGGGCTTTAAGTGGGCCGGGTCCCAGTCCCAGTAGTATTTGAGAACGGACATGTAAACGGGTCCCTATTGGGCCCTATATGCATGTCCTTAACTTTACTGGGAAAAGCACTGACGATTTCTGAACAATGAATGTAATAAATGTTCAGGCGACCCATGTCAGTGATTTAGTTACCATTTAAATTTCACATGTTTTAGTGAATCTTTAACTCCATTAGAGTGTTAGCTATTCGCATAATGTTGTGTTTTTGTATTTTTTTTGCTCAGCACATTACTTTTTTATAGTGCATACAGCCACGATTGAGAGCTGTGGTGTTCAGACTCAAGGCAATACGATTTTGTTTCCGTGCCTGTCAATGGGTCAAAATGGTGTTCAGAATACATGGACATCCAATCCTTGACCTCTCTGCAGAGTGCACAGAGACAATCATTGACAAAGTCGTAGGTTCAGGGTGGATGTAGGTGTATGTCAGTTGCTGTGTTATTATATCTGGATGCAATAACAGGAAGATTGAGAGAAACCAGAATACTAGTTGGGTGGCCACTATGTGAATCACAGAAATTTAATTTACGTGTTTGTCACGCCCATAACTATATAGGTCACGCCCCTCTTAGAGACTGCCCACTTTTTTCTTCCCACTTAAAGACCCGGATGTGTCCTTCAGTTCAGCCTCAGTGACTTAGCTTAGAGGAAGCACTGCCACTGCTTTCCAAATACACAAGTCCCTCACACTTTCAAGAGCATGTGGGCTGCTCTTGCTGTCTGAGAAGCAGCCATGCATACCAGAGGCTTCCTGTAATCCGGGCAGGGGGTATCATGCATGTTTAATATCTCCACTCTGCTGTTGCTGTTCTTTTGCTCATCTGTACAGGCCCCGGATCCGTGTCCCACCGTCTCTGTGCCACAGGTAACATCACTCATCCCACCTTATGCCCTGTTTCCTGCAGGTAGGCGGAAACGAAGAGGGACACCTGAAAATTGAGTCAGCATTTCGAGGAAAACACTTCTAGGGCAGTAGGGGCGTGGCTTGGACGGCAGCGTGGATGGATGCCTGACTCCGACTCTCTGCTGATCCGGAGCTGTAATATGACCTTCCCGTAAGCCGAATATCACCAAAAACCTTCGGTAATGGTGTCGGAAGCTGCCCTGACTATGAGGATTTCTTCGTTGTGCTTTAAGTGGCCGTAGTGGAAGCGGTTTTAGTCTTTTCCTCCTGGGCTGTTAAGTGACGCGACGACCAAAATGGCGGTGAACTAAACAGCGGACCTGCGGATCTCATCAGGGCAGGAGGTATGGTGCCCCTCGCGTTCTACATAACTATCCGCCGGTCCTCTGTTTGTGGTAACCCAGATATCGACCCCAACGTGTGGCAAAGTCATCCTCACATCCCTTGCAAACCGCGCGCTTACTGACCTGATTGCCATCGGAGCTGCGCCTGCCTGGCGAATCTCGTGCCCGATACGACTTCCCCGTGTATGATACGCCTGCAGAGCGGGGCTGTGGTGTCGGAGGCCAGCATTTTATTGAGGAACCACCCGCTGCTCCTTTTCTGTTGGCAATAGCGGAAATTGCAGCGCTTATACCCCCGGAGATGCGCAGCGGTGAGTTGAACAAAATGGCGCCTACCTGGTAGGACAGTCCCGGGGATCTGATCCGTAGCGCAGCACGGTGCTTCTTTCTATCTTAGTTTTGCCACAGTCTGACGCCGATCTTGTGACTGCCAACCTTGAGGAGGTTCCCCAGTTTATGTCACTTATTACGATTACCACCTTGGGACTAGCGCGCCTCCGTGCCTGACTTTAAGATGGCGGAGGTGCGTCTCGCTATGGTAGAATAGAGGCAGTTTTCTCAGTGTTTCTCGAGCTTCAAGCCTTCTGTCTGCTGTGCCCTGTCTTGGCTCTAGGTCTCTTGTGGATAGAGATCTGGTTGCTTCATCTTTGTTTCTCCAGGCAGTGCGGATGGCTCTGTTTTTGATATGCACTTGGGTGATTATCTTCAACTCGTGAATATGCCTCTCTAGCGGTCTCAATGACTTTCATATTGCCAACATGCCAACAGGATACATGGGCCTGTATTATCTGGACCTAACAGCTTAACATCTCAAGTTTATTAGATCTTCTGCTACCTTTGCCAGGTCGGTGCCCAAGGTTTTGAAGCCCTACATTACTGGGTATGCTGTTTGTGATTTTGATGTATACTCTCTACATCTGTACTGCCACTGGACTTTGCAAATGAGTTTAGGCACAACTATCATATGCAGTACCCTCTTTCAGGGTTCACCTGTTCGCTTGGTCCAACGTATCTAGGAGCCGAAGTGAGTACAGCGACTACCAGTTTCACGGATATCCTAGCTGGTATACTGGTCTCTTCAATCCCACAACTCACGGCTTAGCAGCTTTGCTTCAACGCTTATGTTCTCTCTTTCCCACTGCTGTTAAGTCATTTTGCAGATTGTTAAGTGTATGCTAAGACCCAGTGTGGGGACCCACGAATTTCACAGAATGGCTGACCGTGACTCTAAGCTGCTGCACAAAAGAAACAAAGGTGAACCCTCTCAATCAGAATCACCCATCAAGCTGAAATCAGACATAAACAATACACTAGATTTGATCCTCAAAAAACTGGCCGATGTCCATGATTTAGCCAAGTCAACCAAACAAACTACGGATACTATACAGCTGGAGATAACGGCCATTAGAGCGGATATGAACACGGTCAATATTAGACTTTCAATGGCCGAACAGAGGATCAGTGATGTGGAAGATACTGCAACTAAATCCTGTAATGAAGTAAAATCCCTGAAGAATATGACATCTATGCTTCTGAGACAGACGGCTGAAATTGAAGATCGCAACCCCAGAGGCAATATCCGCATTCTTGGTGTTCCGGAGGGCTCGGAAGACGCCTTGGGCTCCTGTCTAGCTTTTTTAGAGGACTGGATTCCTAAGTTTACTGGCATCACATTTGGCAAACATTTTGAATTAGATCGAGCACACAGAATTCCGTCATTTAAATCCTCATCAAAACCGCTAGTTCGCCCGATTATATGTAAACCTCTGAGGTTCCAGCATGTAGAATCTATTCTCAGTCATGCCCGGAAGAACCGCCAACTCATCTGGAATGGTCACAAGATTATTTTTACCCAAGACTTCTCAAAGCCAACCGTAGATACTCGGAGGGGATTTCTGGCCCTACGGGACAAGCTAAGGAGCAAAAATATCCAGTTCTCCTTTGTGGGCCCTACCAAGTTCAGGATCATGGATGGTGGAAGGCATCTCTTTTTCAATGATCCCAGGGATCTAGAAGGCCCACCTACTCAGGACATGGACTCATCACAGCTTCCTGTCATTAAGAGAAAGTCCTCTCCAGGTCCGGCCTAACGCTAGACTTGGTTCCATTGTACTCTTAACATAGTATTTTCCCAACAGTTATTTTGCATTGTATCTACTCATCATGAGTCTCCTTATCTCTAGGCTTTGTTACGAGCGGGATTGAAAATGGTCCTGTTTAGGTTTGTCCATTAAGCCGGAGGTTGGGTCGTTCTCCTTTCGATATTGGGGAGGTCTGCATATGATCTGATTTATGTTGTTCCCTCTGGAGACTGTGTGGACACTCCTGTCGTCGCACCTCCCACATGCTAAGTATTCAGGTTGGGGTGGGGAGGGAGGGGGGTGTGGGGGATTGGGTTGAGAGTGCCCAGGGTATACAAAATGTTCCGACCTATTTCATCTGCGATTCCTTGGCTGCTCTCCTTCTCTTTATCTTTTTCCTACTCTTGCTGTTTTTCTTCTCTCTACGAGTCTGTTGTCCGGAATCCCTACTACAGTTTCCTGGGCGTGAGTACCTGGCTTTCCATGTTAATATGCTACTGATGACATACAACATTGATGACTGTCTTCTGAGATCTGTTACGTGGTTTTTCTACCAATTGCAAGCATTTATATGTCGATGGCTGTATTTTCTGGTTTTGCTATATAAATTTGTCTCTGATGGCTACTAATAGCCCTGGTGTCTTATCAAGTGACTTGAAGCTAGTGTCCCTAAATGTTAAGGGACTAAACCACCCTGTGAAAAGACGCAAAATTTTTGAATACTTGGCCAAGACAAAAAGTGATATTATATTGCTACAGGAGACGAAGCTCTCTGAAGACGATAATAAGCTTATTAAATGTAATTGGGTTTCGCAATTGGCATGTTCTCCGGCAGATAAAAAGAAACGTGGCGTTATTACCCTGATCTCAAGGTCTGCTAACATATCGCTAGAATCCTATACACATGATGATGATGGTAGACTCTTGATTACACACTTGAGGAAAGGCGAGGATCTAATACATGTGGTTAATATATATGGCCCTAACACGGATGACCCTTCTTTTTGCTCTGGTATTTCGGACCAGTTAGATAGTATTCCCCAGGATGATCTTATGGTAGTGGCAGGTGACTTTAACTTACCATTGGACCCGATTATTAATAGGCACTCTAACTGTCATTATCAATCTACGAGCTTGCAGGCCATACTCAAAACTATTTGCTCTAAATTTAATCTTAAAGATCCCTGGAGGCTCCAGCATCCAGACACAAAGGACTTTACCTTTTATTCGGCCCCTCATAATTCCTACACTAGGATTGACTATATTCTTATTCCTGGGTCTTATACCCGCTTAATTGAGTCTACAGACATAGCCCCTAGGTTGGTTTCCGACCACTCATGCATTGCCCTTAAATTAACAGGATGTCACAAGGAACAAGTCCCCAAAAGATGGCGGTTTAACAATGATGTCTTGTCAGATCCTGAGGATAGAGAAAAGATTGCGGAGGCTATTACGGATTATCTTAGTCTCAACAAGGTGACTGATACCAATATAAATAACCATTGGGATGCCTTAAAGCAACCATAAGGGGTCTAATTATTGCAATCAAAACAAAAATAAATAAACGCATGAACCTAGGGCTACTTCAACTTGAACAGGAAATTAGGCGCCTGGAAGCCGCCCATGTCGTCTCCTTACATGATTCTAATATATTGCTGTCACTGACGCAAAAGAAGTATGAATATAATAAAATATTAAGTGAACGTGCGGGAGTGTGGGTTAATAAATTTAAAGCATTGAATCTATGTGAGGCCAACAGGGCAGGCAAACTTCTCGCTTCATACCTCAAACATAAACAAAACCAGCACGTTATCTCTTCGATCAAAGATTCCAACAACCAAACTCACACGAAACATAAAGACATCCTTAACACATTTAAAACATTTTATCAGGACTTATATACGAACGATCAGGCCTTTGATAAGGAGGGGTGCACCAGATTTCTCCGTAGCCTCAACTTACCACGACTTTCAGAAGTCGACGCAGCCATGTTAGGAATGGAAATCAATAGCTCGGAAATAGAGAAGGCGGTCAAGTCTCTGAAGGATAATAAGGCTCCTGGGCCTGATGGTTTCACTGCATCCTTTTATAAGTCTTTCTTAGATCAATTAAGTCCTACTATGAAACAGGTTTTTAACCATATTGCTACCGAAGGGGGCACGCCTGATTCTATGTCGGAAGCTAATATAGTTGTTATTCCAAAGGAAGGGAAAGACCCTATTCACCCGAAAAACTATAGACCTATTTCACTCATTAACGTGGATTGCAAAATCTACGCTAAAATTCTTGCGGTCAGACTTAATTCGGTCCTTCATAAATTAATAAGCAGCTCTCAGGTAGGGTTCCTACGCAATTGTCTGTCTAATGACAACACACGTTTATTATGCCATGTTTTAGAAAATGCCGCAACTAAAAACGAACCTTCTGTCGCCATCACATTGGATGCCGAGAAGGCCTTTGATAGAGTTTCTTGGGCTTTTTTAGACGGCTGCCTACATTTCTTTAATTTGGGTAAGGATTTTGCCAAGATGGTTATGTCTCTCTACTTAAAACCAACTGCCCGCATTGCCGTAAATGGCTCACTTTCCGAGGCCTTCTCTCTTTACCAGGGTACCAGACAGGGATGTCCTTTGTCTCCATCTCTTTTCCTGTTGGCACTGGAACCCCTTATTCAGGCAATTAAACTCAATCCGGATATTATGGGAGTCGATATTAATGGCGTTCAAGTCAAACTGGCCGCATACGCGGATGACATTTTAATAGTAACAGAACGCCCAGACTCTTCAATTTCAGCCCTGATGGATACTATAGCATTATACTCTATTCACTCGGGGTATAAACTCAACAGAGATAAATCCGAAGTTAAACCACTAAATGTATTTTGCGCTAGTGATGTGTTAGGGGACTCTGGTTTAGCGTGGCAACCTGGTTACATCAAATATTTGGGGATTGTATTTGGCAATAACATTATGGATACTTTGCACCAAAATGAGAAGGTGCTCTTAGAGAAAATTAAGAAGCTTTTGGACTCCTGGTCCCCGAAATTTATTACGTGGTGGGGAGAATCGAGACTGTGAAGATGATGGTCACCCCTCTAGTCAATTACCTTATAAGTATGCTTCCGCTTATATTGACAGACGCCTTTCATCACAAACTAGACACTCTTTTAACATCCTTTCTCTGGCGTGGGAAAAAAGCTCGAATTAGCATTAAAAAACTGAGGCTTGACAAGGCTTTAGGGGGCGTGAATTTAGCGGATTTCCGACTTTACCAGTATGCTTTTTTGGCGAAACAAGGCTCTCTTTGGGTTTCCCCCCCTGGCGATTACACACCTGTCTGGCTGGAAGTAGAAAGGGCTCTCCTCAACAATATAAACCATCTTTCGATTCTTACAGCCAATCGTCTTTGCCCCATCCACTCGAGGTCTATTTTTAAGAACACTAAAATAGCTCTCTTGAAAATCGATAAGACCATGGAGGTCAGTATTAGGGGCTCCAACATGGAATCGTTATGGTTCAATAATAAACTACTTTACAATGGTAAAACTCTCTACTTTGACTCCTGGTGCACAAATGGTGTGTTCTTTCCCCATCAGTTGGAAAACGCCTCGTACCCAATTACGTTCTCTGAACTTCAAGCTAGATATAAGCTAGCTGATATTGAATTTTACAATTTTCTGAAAGTGAGGACTGCCATTGCGAAATCCAAACTGTCTCCCATTCCACCGTCATTGCCTTTATTTGTAACAAAAATTAACAAACTTGGCCATCAGGTCTCCCAGATCTATAAACTTTTGCGTCCCAAATCTTCAAAGCTTAATGTTAAGGCAGTTGATTATTGGAATCTGCTTTCTTCTGCCCCGTTAACTGAACCTTCGTGGTCCTCACTATGGAGCTCAGTTTCTCGTAACAAGATTTCCCCGGTTCTTTCCCAAACTAAATATTGGCTATTGCATAAAGCGTTTTGGACACCGTCTAGGCTGTTCTCCATGGGGATCCGGGAAGATGATTTGTGCTGGAATTGTAAACAAGACAAAGGTGACTTAGCCCATCTTATTTTGCTTTGCTCAGCAGTGAAACCTTTCTGGGACAAGGTCTACTTATTTTTGTATAAATTGTTTAAATGTACGCTGTGTAGAGATTTGCCAACCTTGGTAGCTGCTTTTTTACAGGTGGATCTGCCGTCGGATGATGACAGGGCTCTCCTCGATCTTTTGTTAATCTCTGCTGTAAAAATGATACTCACCAACTGGAAAGATACCAGTAAGTCTTCCTATGAATGTTGGATGAACTGGGTCATCCACCTCAGGGGGGCAGATAACATTGCTCTACAAAATTCACCTTGGAAACCTTCAACGAGGAGAATGTGGTCTACTTTGGACAAGTATTTTGACTCTCATAAACCACCGTGAGATTCATTAGGTTGAGCGTCATTCTCTAGCACAGGTGTTATAAGTCATTGTTGGGTACACTTATGCCATGTAACTCATTGCATTATGTTATGTATGGGGCTCTGGACTGTCTCTTTCTCCCCTCTCTTCTGGGTTTCTATCTCTTTTTCTTTTCTATCTTATCTTTTTTCTCCTTTTCCTATTTTGGATGTATAGGAGGTTAGTTCTTTCTAGTCTATTGTTGAGACATATATGTACTGCCTGCAACTGTATTGAGGCTCCTTTGTGGTTCATTGATATGTGGTTCATTGATATGTTCATTGATATGTGCATATTGCTCTAACCTCACCATGTAATCAGTTTCTGTTGATGGTCTTCTTCTTCTTTCCATATAAATTAATAAAGAACATTTGAAATAAAAAAAACAACAACAAAAACACTTCTAGGGCAGTGTCAAGTTGCTGCACATTTGTTTTTTTCCAGTATTTCCTTTTTGGTTCTTGTTGTTATTTTTTATTTATATGTTTTGGAGTTTTTTTATAGCACAAATTCAACCCGAAGGTATTGGAGCACCTTACATGAGCTGGTGGGCACTGTTTACATTACACAAGGACACATTCATTTTTTAAAAATCCCATTATATCCTATAGGATTTATATTTTGGCGGACGGCATATCCATCACCGTTGTGACGTAGTAACCTGTCCGCCAAGATCTAAATCAGGTCCTTAAGTGATTTGTCCAGAATCACAGGATGTTTCTTTTGGGTCAGTAGCTGTAAATAAATGGCCCAGGGACCATGCCGCTCTCAGGTCAAAGATGAACATTATACTGGAGGCACACAAACCAGAGGGCCACACAATGTCGTGTTCACCCAAAAATGGATCTAAGAAATATTACAATAATACCAAACTAGACGAGCTAATTAAACAATAGGCACAAAACCAATACTTGCTCGTTCTTTTTTTGTGTTGTAGGAGCTGTGAGAAGTTGGCCTGGTATATGCTGTCCACTAATTAAAGTGGGCACCTTGCACCAGTCCAAACGACCCTTATTGATGATTAGATTAAAGACAACCTTTATAGAAAGCTATCCTAGTGGTAGCTGTGGAGAGCAGCCTTCAGGCTAAGTCTTGAAGGAGTGTAAAGCAGCTTGTTTTACCAGTATATAACCTCTTGAATAACCAAAGGAAAGGAGAACCACACCAGGTATATATAAAATATATGTATTTATGAGAGAACATGGCGGCCAGCGCTTAGCAGGTCGCGGAAGCACCCTCAGAGCGTCTAGAGGATTTTTTTAAAGATTACCATGTCTGGGTGAGCCAAGTCGGTGCGGACTGAAGCGGAGTTGATCCCCTTGACCTTTCTCCCAGTAAGGTTCCCAGCGCGGGTTGGGGTTGCTCTGTGTCGAAGGAACTGCAGGCGGATTGCGATCAGTGGGGTTACGTGTACTCGGCGGCAGCGTGGAGGTCGCGACGGGACGATCGTGGGGGAGGGCCGCCCTGGAGCTCCGTAGAGGGAGAGGTGTGGCAGCCAGAATCCCCTTCCGGGGGATAGGAGGTCGCGGAGACAGTGGGCTGGAAGGTTTGTCCGAGAGAAGCTGTGCTCTAGGCGGGTGTATGGCGGAGTCGCCCGATCTCCACAAGGGGATTCTAGGCGAGGATCGCTCTCTCGGATTTCCTTCAGGGGAAACGTTTCTCAGTCCTACCGGGTCTTCTCCCCAGCTTAGCGGTAAGGAGCAATCGCCCTCGCCCCCCATCCTCGATATCCCCTTAGAAAAATAAAAGGAAGCAAAGGTGGTAAAGGAGGTAAGGGAGGGGAAAGAAAGGGGGTAGTAAGTCTTGGGGAGAAGGGAAGGTGGAGGAAAAGGTAACGATAAGCAAGATTAAGGGGAAAAAGCTTGTAGTTCAGAAGCGGAAGGCTGCCCAGGAGATTAAGGTTACTCCCTCACTAAAGGCTTATTTTAAAGCTGTACCTCAAACTGTTATTTTGACAGAGAGCAGGATGGAGGGGGGAAGGGAGGTGGATAAAGAAAAGATCATTGAGAGTGTGAAATCCCCCGAAGTGTTAATTAATGCCATAGATTGGAGTAACAATATTTCTTCTAATAGCTACCAAATACTGGCCGGGCTTCCTGCCGAAGAGAGCATGAGTACCCCACCTATACAGGGAGGGTTACAGCAGGGAGCAGTCTCAGCAGCCCCGGGCCAAGGTTTGGTCTTTTCAGGGGCCTCTGGAGATGATGATCTACCGCTGAGTGGTCTGTTAAAAGCCCTGACAGTAGAGATTAGATCAAGATTTGAGACTTCGGAAGGGAATCAGAGGGAGATAAGACAAGCCTGCGATACTTTGGAGAGAAAGATGGACGACCTTAATAGTAGAACAGGCCTGTTGGAGGGGGAGGTAAAGGAGCTCAGGGAGAAGGTCAGCATAAACTCAGCCGAGATTACAAAGCTAAAGCTATCAGAGTCTGAGTGCTTAGAGAGAGTGGAAAGATTAGAAAATTTTCAGAGGAGAAACAATATAAAAATCTTGAAGGTTCCTGAAGGAAAGGAGGGGGAAGATATCAAAGCCTTCGTAGTACGCCTGATAAAAAGAGAGCTACAATTAGAGGAATCTGAAGAGGATATAAGTAAGGACATTCAGCGTGTACATAGAGACCCGTTTAGGCTAAACAAAAATAGGACAAAGCCTAGAAAAATTTTGCTTAATTTTTTAACTTTCTCTCTAAAGGAGAAAATACTTTCAAAAGCTCTGAGCCTGAAATTCGTAGAAGTGGATGGGGTAAAATATGATTTTAGATCAGACGTTTCAGCTGCCACTTCAAACAGGCAATGGGAGTTAGGCAAAAGGATGGACCAACTGAAAAGTTTGGGAACTGTAGTCCAGTTGAGATTCCCTGCGTACCTCAAGGTGATGATTGATAATAAAATGCTTATCTCTCACTCTTGTGAGAAGGTATTTGAGTTCTTAAAAGATTTTCAATCTAACAGGAAATAATCCTCTTTTTCTTTTTAATGCCTTTCTAACCCTGCCACTTGGCGCAGTTAGGGAAAGCTAAAGAGTAGTTATAGTCAAGTATGTTAAACGATTAGATTATGGGAGAAAGCCACGGGGGGGCGGAGGAAGAAATAAAGAGATAAAAATAAAATATGTAGATAAAATATAAAATAATAACAATTAAGTTGAAAATAAACGAACATATTTGCGAGGTGAATTATATAAAGCTTTCTCTCCTAAAAAAAAATCTAAAAACCTCTCCTTTTCCCTTTTTCTTTTTAGTATAAAAATGTTTACTGGGATGGTACTTTTTCACACTAGATGGTAATATGCTCTGAGGGGAACTCCATATGGCCTTTTGGCCTTGGAATAGTTGGGAGGGGGTTCTCTATGGGTGGGAGGGTGCACAGGGTGGGGTGCAGTGGGAAAAAATCAAAAAAATGTTTCCTCTAGAGTCTCTTTTTATGTTTTTAGAAACAAATGCTTTAGCAGTAAGAGATGATGGGTAGTAAGAAGGGAGGGTTTATAAATATTCTGTCCTGGAATCTAAACGGCTTACGGGTCAGAGGTAGGAGGGCGAAAATACTTCAGTATTTGAAAGATTCTTCAGCTCAAATTATTATAGCCCAGGAAACTCATTTAACCGAGAAGGAGGCAGTAGAGCTCTTTCGAGCGACTAAATGGGTAGCGCACTTTGCATGTACAGCCCAAGCAGCAGTGACAAAAGGGGTGGCAATTTTAATTAAGCGAGGTCTTCAAGTAAGTTTGGACTCCTATACATCTGATAAAGCGGGTAGATGGGTAGTAGCCAAAGTAAAGATCTTGGCTCGGCCCTTCACGTTAGCCGGCTACTATGGGCCAAACCACGATGAAGTTGGTCCTCTGCAAGATCTGTTGGTCGAACTTTTAAATTCTTCTGATCCAATTATTCTGGCTGGAGATTTTAATGTTGTACTAAATCACGTATTGGATAGATCCATACATAGTAGAGCTCAGACTAACCCCAAGATGCTTAGCTTAATAAAGCAAATGATGGAACAACTGGGTCTGTTGGATATATGGAGACAGAAAGTAGGGGAACAAAAAGGCTTTACTTTCTTTAATAAGAAGTACAGGCATCAGTCTAGGATTGATTACTTTTTAGTAGATTGTAAGTTGAAGGATGAAATACAGCAGGTTGAACATGTGGGAGTACACTTGTCAGACCACTCAGCGGTGATGCTCACATTGGAGGTCAGTAAGGTTGGTACTCAGTCTAGATGGACCCTTGACCGCACAATTTTGTTGGAAGAGGAAGTAGTACAAGCCCTTAAAAAAGAAACAAAAGAATTTTTTTAACTCAATTGGGGAACCGCACCCCCCGGGGTCACATGGGATGCCTATAAATCGTTCTTAAGGGGCAGACTTGGGGCTTTAGCGGCAGAGAAGAGGAGGAGTTATTACAAAGAAGTGGCAGTACAGGAGGAGAAGATTTGTTGCTTGGAAAAAAAACTAATCAATCCAAATATAGATGATGAGGCCAGGATGAGTTGGTTCCAAGAACTGACACAGGTGAAGGCGAGTTTGTCCACCATATTGCAAGAGCGATTGAGAAAGAGATGGGAGGTCAGTCAGATGGCTCACTTCGAATATAGCGAAGGGTGTGGCAAACTTCTGGCATGGAAGGCAAAGAAAGAACAGCTAAGAAATAGAGTTGAGGAAATTATATGCGATCAAACGGGCAGCCGAGTAGGTGATAGTAGAGGAATTGAGCAAGTATTCCAAAGCCATTTTAGTAAAGTCTATCGAGAAGATCTTATGCCATCTGAAGATATTCTTAATAAATGGGCAGGACAGGGCATGGGAAACCCTTTGATAACAGAAAAAGTAGATCTCCTAAACAGAGAAATAGACGTCCTGGAAGTGGGAAATATAATTGCTCAGTTAAAAAAGGGGAAGGCCCCTGGGCCAGATGGCATTCCTCAAGAGGTCTACAAAGTTTTGGCTGGTACTTTAGCTCCTATTTTAGTCAATCTTTTTAATGAGCTATTCGTCAAACATGTGGACCTGCCAGCCTCCTGGAAGGAAGCCACAATATCGTTAATTTTGAAGCCTGGAAAATGCCCCAGAAAATGTGATTCATACCGCCCTATCTCCTTGCTAAACAGCGATTACAAGATCTTTACTAAGACCCTGGCGGACAGGTTAAATGGGGTGATGGATGAGCTAATAAATGACGACCAAAAAGGTTTTATTCGGGGAAGATTTTTGAAAGATCTGACTTTTACATTGGTCGGCACAATAGATCTAGCATCCATGTATAATCTTCCTTTTGCCTTGGTGGCTTTGGATGCTACCAAGGCCTTTGACCGTGTGAACTGGGTCTACTTAAAAAAAGTCGCTACCTCCCTGAACCTAGGTACAAATTTTTTAATGCTCTTTCTGGTCTTTATCAAGCCCCAGAAGCCAGGATTTTAGTTAATGGCTGCTTGTCCCAACCTGTAATGATATCCAGAGGAACTAGGCAAGGTTGTCCCCTGTCGCCTTTGCTTTTCAATCTCTATATAGAGCCATTGGCAAGAAAGATCAGAGAGGATCCTGAAATTATACCCTTTAGTTTCTCTGGCTGGGAAAAGAAACTTGGGCTCTATGCGGATGACATCGTGATTTTAACTACAAATACTGGGATTACTTGGCCTCGTTTGATGGCTCTAACGACAGACTTTGGGAAGGTCTCAGGTTACGAGGTTAACGGCGATAAGTCTGAAATTATGTCTTGGAACATCGAGGGGGAATCTGGAAAGGATGAGATCAGGTATTTGGGTGTGATGATATCTCATGATATTGGCAAAATAGCGAAACTAAATTTCGATAAAGTCCGAAAGGAGATTTTGAAACTTTTGAAAAATTGGTCTCATCTCCAGCTATCTCTTCTCGGAAGAAGTAATTTGATTAAGATGGTAATTCTCCCAAAGCTGACTTTCATCGTTGACGCTATTCCCTTACCTTTTGACACGGATTGGATCAAAAAGCTACAAGGAGACATAGGTTCCTTTATATGGGCGAGTAAAGGTCCAAGAATAGCTTGGAAGAAGCTGCGGAGAAGGGTTGAGAAAGGAGGATTAGCTTTGCCAGATTTACTCTTTTATTCATGGGCGTTTCTTTTAAAAAATGGGAAGTGTCTCTTTAACTCTCCAAATCCTTCTATAGCAGGAGGTTTATGGGCCAAAATTGCGAACCTGGAGTCGGGAGGCAATGTGGGCTTTCTTTTCAAATATGCTGACCCAAATTTTTTTTAAAAGGTCAGGCTGAAGATTTTGAGGGGGCTTGCAGAGACTTGGTATAAAGTGAGGAAAAACTTGAAAATTCCATACCATAGTTTTTTAGCTCCCATTTGGGACAGTCCCGGCTCCCCGGAGTGGACAAAAGATATCCTTGCCAAACCCCTGTTAAAGGGGGGCTTTATGCACTGGGACCAGATTTTAAGTGATGGTGAGCTTATCTCCTGGGAGATATGTAGTCAGCTTACAAACTTTCGCCTATCTAGGTTTAAATATGTGCAAATGCAGGGCTGGATCCACGACCCACTAACGAAGATAGGTGTACCAAACGACCTAGAGTTTAAGCTGACGCAGCAATCCAGTCAAAAGAAGGAGTTAGCGACTATTTATTGGCTACTGGTGGATATGGAGGATGGCGATTTTACGCTTCCTGTGGAACTGTGGGAAAAATACTTGCCGGATTCATCGCTGGAAAAATACTGGCAAGTATCTATGGCTATGCTTTTTAAATTGGTTAAGCCTGCATACCTGAGGAGAAATCATCTCTTTTCCATCCATAGAGCGTATTGGTCACCCTTGAAGCTGTCAAAGTTCGGGAGAGGAGGTGAAGTCCCCTGCCCGAAGTGCGGCAATATGAAGGCCGATGACGTCCATATGTTTGTAGAATGTATAGAGTTGCAAACTTTTTGGAATGATGTGAGTCGGGCGCTGTCTCAAATGCTTAAGCTGCATGTAAAGGTAAGCGTTCTTCTTATTATTTTCGGTCAGTTGGAGCCTGAAGTAAAACCTACTAAAGGTCAGGCAAGGCTTATCTTTTACATTGCACTGTTGGCGCGCAGGGAAATCTGCAAGTTATGGGTGTCCCCCTCTCCCCTAGCCTGGAAAATTTGTTGGTCTCGATTAAATACATAGTTACTATGGAAAGGATGAGCTCTAGAGATGTTAACTTTTGGCTTCCCTTGATTGAATGGTGTGACGCTCTAAACGACAATAGTTAGGTTTTTCAGCGGTCCTATGATTATGCCTTACCAGCCTCATCAGGTTTTCGGGCTTAGGTCCTTGTGGCTTTGTCTGCCGGTTGGAAAGGTAGAGGAAGAAAGCAGACATTTGGACAAGAGAGTAGATGGATTTTGATTCCAAGGGCCTTTAGAAACCTCGATCTCCCTCTCTACTCGTACCTACCCGTATTGCTGTAAAGCACAAGAGCACAGGCTTTCAGGTGTCCATCAAGATGTGCATGTGCATGAACGTCATTGTTTTTTATTTCCACTAAAGAGGCAAAAAAAATTAAATAAATATGTATTTATTACTAAACACTCTCTACTAATCTCTTTATGAGATTAGAGAACAAGGCACACAATTACACAGTACTAGAACGACAGTAAATAGCATAATACACAGTGGGCTCCAGGGGAGACCAAACCATATACTAAGAAAGTGGTATAAGAACCATGACTTGACTAGACACAGTGCCTAGAGCACATAGAATCGCTGGGACCCCAAGGAACCACCCAAGGTAGTGACACAGGGGACCCACGGAGGACGGGTGCAGTGTGGGAACACAGACGCGAGCTCCGTACAACTCTATGGGAAAGTCGCGGTTGGAATTTTAGAGTTTAAGGACACTTCAGAGAGGACTTCAAGCAAACCCAGCTAAACTTAGAAGGTTCAAAGGCCAGCACCCTTGTGAGTACCAAGGTACCCGTGTTACCTAGCCCAGGGAAGCCTGGTGCATAGGGGTCAAGTGGTGTCGGAAACCCTCGTCGTTTTCTATGGCGTGTTGCAAAGAAGAGCTGCTGCCATGGAGAAGAAAAGTGTCCGGTGTGATCCAAGCCTGGATCGAAGATGTGAAGAACCTGAAAGCAGAGGGGACAAAGTCTGGGTCACTTCACGTGACCAGGAGCGGAGCAATCAAATGCCCACCGATGTCGGGTGCTTCAGGTGCGAAGGGGTGAAGCTTGACTCTGCAGCCACGGGGACCAGGAGACGTCGACGACAACCAGATTCTGCAGGCGAGCTGCCCCACGAAGGATGTTGATTGCTGAGGGGTCAGTTTCCGGATTGGAGACCAACAAGCCTTGGCAACGGCAACACACGCGGTCAGAGTAATGATGCTTCTGTGAGGACCAGCAAGGTCCTGGGGACTCCCCAAGCAATGGAAAGTCAGGGCACGTCTGGAGCAACCAGGGAAGCCCATTGAAAGTTAGAGTTGCCTTCTTAGGGACCCACAGGTCAACGGACCAGGGATCGCAAAGGGACCTCAAGAGGAATCACAAAATGGCAGCCCACGGAACGCTTGTTCAGTGTAGGCCAGCAATCTTCGGCGTAATTACTGCTCGGGGTCAGGGCTACAAGTAATTCAAAGCTCAGCCTCAGGGGTTGCCGGAAAGCCGATGCTTCTGCAAATAGACGCAGTGTCCAGGGGTTCGGGTTGCATGGTCACCACGAGGGATACGGGCCTCAGACTTGCTGTGGGCACAGATCAACCTCAGAGACCTCGGGAACCCACCTCCTGTGTTGCAATCTTCTTCAGAGTCCTCGGGAGCTTCAGAGATGCAAACCAGTCAGATGCGTTTAAGGTGCCTGCCTTGCAGGGGAGTAACTCCTTTACTCCAAGGGAGATTCTTCAGTCATCCAGCGTAGTGTAGATCGTCGAAGTACTTGGTTTCTGTAGCAGAGTTTAGTCCAGGTGTAATCTAAAGTCCTGTAGCCAGGGGTTCCTACTTTATACCCAAGGAAGGGGTGGGACAAACTCTGGGGACCCACCTATGGGAGGGTCAGGACAGAGGGGTGGCTACACCCATGTCCTTTGTCCAGTTTCGCATCAGAGCAGGGGCTGAGTGCCCCTGCAACCGGTTTGAGCTGGACTATGCACAGGGACACCAAATGTGCCCCCAGTGCAGACATCAAAGCACTCTTGGAGTGCACCCACCCAGCCCCAATACCCTAAAGCCTGTCTGGGAGGTGGTCACACCTCCCTGTGACAGGAAACCTATTGTCAAGCCTTCCCCTGCCGGAGTTTCGTCCAGCAGCAGGAAGGCAGACTCGTGTCTGTGGCTGGCAGCATCCATTTTGTGATGCCAGGGCTCTGTGAAGCTGGTACCGGGTGTACCGGTGCTGTCATATTTCTCCCTCTAGGAGGGAGGAATCATACTTCCCACACCAGTTACTGGTGTGGAGGTATGATTCCAAGGTGTTTGACACCAAACACGACATAATTCCTTGCAGCCATTTTAAAGTTAGCATTTACCGCGAGGTTATAATGCACTTAAGAGTATATGGTTGGCTGCATCACAGACAACCCCGGAATAGTGGTTCCGAAGGCTGCAGAGGTGCTCTGCTCATGCATGGGCACCCTCTCACATAAAACCCAGCACCCTGCCTTCAGGATTGGTAAGGCCTGCCATATGGGTGACTGATAGGCTTATATGTGCAGTGATCAGGATAGATATAGTGAACCTATATCTAAGTAAGGGGTGCATGCACCACCTTACACAGGCTGCAGTAGCAGACCTGTTGTGTCATTTTGAATGGCCTCTCAGGGGTGGCATAATACATGCTGCAGCCCCTGGGAGGCCTCTGGGGTACCTATGCCCTGGGTACATAGTATACCATATACTAGGGACTTATAAGGGTACCCCAGAATCCAATCTGGAGTGTACCTAAGTACATGCAATCAATTTAGAGGAGAAAGCAGATAGGCTGGGGTCCTGAATAGCAGGATCCCAGCCAAACTAAGTCGAAAACAGTGAAACATCAGCAAAAAGTGGGGGTAACTATAAGAAGCAGATCCTACTCTCCTACACAACCCCCCCCCCAAACGTCAGGACATTAAACTAACCTTGACCAGTTGAGTCTTCATGTTCTAAGTGGAAATATCTTGAGAGTCCATCTGCATTGGCATGGTTACTCCCAGGTCTATGTTCCACTGTATAGTCCATCCCCTGTAGGGAAATGGACCACCTCAAAAGTTTGGGGTTTTACCCTTCATCTGTTTTAGCCATAAGAGGGGCTTATGGTCTGTCTGAACAATGAAGTGAGTGCCAAACAAGTATGGCCTCAGCTTCTTCAGAGCCCAAACCACAGCAAAGGCTTCCCTCTCAATGGCTGACCAACGTTTCTCTCTGGGGGTCAACCTTCTGCTAAAAAAAAATCTACTGGCTGATCCTGACCTTCATCATTCAATTGTGATAACACAGCCCCTACCCCCAACTCAGATGCATCTGTTTGGACAATGAATTGTTTGGGGTAGTCAGGACTTTGCAGAATGGGAGCAGTGCACATGGCCTGCTTCAGGTCATCAAATGCCGTTTGACAGCTGACTGTCCACTGAACTTTCTTTGGCATTCTCTTGGAAGTTAAGTCATTCAAAGGGGTCACTATGGATCCATACCCTTTGACAAACCTCCTATAGTACCCAGTCAGGCCCAAGAAAGCTCTGACCTGAGTCTGGGTGGTTGGAGCAACCCAGTCCATGATGGTCTGGATTTTGCTCTGCAATGGTTGAACCTGGCTTCCACCCACAAGGTGGCCCAGGTATACAACTTGGCTCTGCCCTATCTGGCACTTGGTGGCCTTGATAGTGAGGCCTGCTTTCTGCAGGGCCTCCAAAACATTTCTCAGGTGGACCAGGTGATCCTCCCAGGTGGAGCTAAAGACAGCAATATCATCTAGATATGCTGCACTATAGGCTTCCAGGCCTGTAAGGACTTTGTTCACCAACCTTTGAAAAGTGGCAGGTGCATTCTTCAAACCAAAGGGCATCACGACAAATTGGTAGTGCCCACTAGGGGTTGAGACTGCTGTTTTGGCTTTTGCATCCTCAGCTAGTCTGATCTGCCAGTAGCCAGCTGTCAGGTCAAATGTGCTCAGAAACTTGGCTGAGGCCAAAGTGTCTATTAGCTCATCTGCCCTAGGGATTGGATGGGCATCAGTCCTAGTGACTGCATTGAGACCTCTGTAGTCTACACAAAACCTCATCTCTCTCTTACCACCCTGGGTGTGAGGTTTAGGTACCGAGACTACTGGACTAGCCCAAGGGCTATCTGAGGGTTCAATCACACCCAAATCCATCATCTTCTGGACTTCAGTCCTGATGCAGTCCCTGACATGGTCAGGTTGCCTGTAAATCTTATTTTTAACAGGCAGACTGTCCCCAGTGTCCACTTCATGAGTGCACCAGGTAGTCTGACTTGGAGTCAGTGAGAACATATGTCTAAACTGGTTGAGAACTTTTCTGCAATCAGTTTGCTGCTGGTCAGTGAGGCTGCCTGCCAAGGCTACACCATCTACTGATCCATCATCAGGGTTCTGTGAGAGCAGGTCAGGGAATGGATCACTCTCTTCCTCCTGTCCCTCATCAGTAGCCATGAGCAAGCCCATGTCTGCCCTGTCAACATATGGTTTGAACCTGTTGACATGGAGCACCCTATGGGGGCTCCTGGGAGTTCCTAGGTCCACCAGGTAGGTAACCTCTCCCTTTTGCTCAATTATGGTATGGGGGCCACTCCACTTGTCTTGGAGGGCTGCTGGGGCCACAGGCTCCAACACCCATACTTTCTGTCCTGGCTAATAAACAGTCAACACAGCCTTTTGGTCATGCCAGGCCTTTTGCAATTCCTGGCTAGCCTCAAGGTTTTTAGTTGCCTTCTTCATGTACTCAGCCATCCGGGAGCGGAGACCAAGTACATAGTCCACAATATCCTGTTTAGGGGGTTTGAGAGGTAACTCCCATCCCTCCTTCACTAGACACAATGGACCCCTAACTGGATGTCCAAACAGAAGCTCAAATGGGCTGTACCCAACCCCCTTCTGTGGAACCTCTCTGTAGGCAAAGAGAAGGCAGGGCAAAAGTATGTCCCATCTGCGCCTAAGCTTTTCTGGGAGACCTTTAATCATGCCCTTTAAGGTTTTGTTGAACCTTTCAACTAAACCATTGCATTGTGGGTGATAAGGGGTGGTAAATTTATAATTTACACCACACTCCTTCCACAAAGCAGTCAAGTAACTAGACATGAAGTTTGCATCTCTGTCTGATACTACCTCCTTAGGAAAACCCACCCTGGAAAAGATTCCAGGAGGGCCCTTGCCACCACAGGAGCTGTGGTGGTCCTGAGGGGAATTGCCTCTGGATACCTAGTGGCATGGTCCACCACCACCAGTATAAATCTGTGCCCAGATGCAGTTTGAGGATCTAGGGGACCAACAATGTCAATCCCTACCCTCTCAAAGGGAACCCCCACCAGAGGTAGTGGTATCAGGCGGGGCCTTTGTAGTGCTACCTGCCTTACCACTGGCTTGACAGGTGACACAGGAGCGACAAAACTCCTTGGTGTCTTCAGACATATGAGGCCAATGAAAGTGAGGGACAATTCTGTCCCAATTCTTGTTTTGGCCTAGGTGACCTGCCAATGGGATATCATGTGCTAGTGTCAAGAGGAAACTCCTAAACTTCAGAGGTATAACCAACCTCCTGGTGGCTCCAGGCTTGGGGTCTCTACTCTCTGAGGAAAGTAGTCCATCATCGTAGTAGATCCTATGGAACCCACTAGCACTCCCCGCAGCCTCAGCAGCAGCTTGCTGTCTGAGGGGTTCAAGAGAGGGGCAGCTCAGTTGCTCCTGGCTCAGATCTGCCCTGGAAGGGCCCCCTGTCCCCAAGAACTCAACCTGATCAGGCTCAAGCTCATCTGGGACAGTTCCTTCTTCAGGACTAAGATCAGCTCCCTCAAGAGACTGATCTGGATTCTGAGGCAGGGGGGAAGACACTGCCTTAACCCTACTGCTCCTTCTCTTGGAAGGTGCCTGGTCCATTTTTCCAGGATCCAGGACCTGTTCAGTGTTAGACATTTTTACCTGTGACCTGGTCATAGCAAACACATCTGCAGGGATACCCAACATTTCTGCATGAGTCCTGAGTTCCACTTCAGCCCAAGCTGAAGTTTCTAAATCATTGCCCAACAAGCATTCAACAGGGAGGTCTGCACTTACCACAACCTTCTTAGGGCCAGTTACCCCTCCCCAGGAGAAATTAACAACTGCCAAGGAATGGTCTGTTGTGACATTGCTAGCATTGGTCACTTGGTACATCTCACCAAGTATGATTTGCTCAGGAGCCACAAGATCTTTTGTCACCATTGTGACACTTGCTCCTGTGTCCCTGAATGCCAAGGCCTCTTTTCCATTGATTATAGGCTGTTGTCTGTATTTGCCCAGATTACTTGGGCTTACAAATAAGGAGGCCATATCCATGCCTCCATCACAGATCAACATAGCCTGAGCTGGAACTCTGACTAGGCCAGAGCCCATCTCAGATCCCAGGGTTAACCCTACTACACCCTTATTTGGAACACCACCACTTGGAGCTGAACTAGGGGGAACAGTTGCCTTAGGGGCAGTGGTGGTTGGAGTTGAGTCCTTGGACTTGGTACAATCACTTGTCCAATGGGTCTTCTGTTTACAGATTTGACACCATGGTTTCTTCTTGCCTTTTCCCTTGTTGGAGTGTGACTCCCCACCAGATGCAGATTTTTGGGGCCCTTGAGAAGACTTCTGGTCTTTACCCTTCTCCCCACCCTTATCAGAGTTTTTAGAATCTTGCTTCTTGGAGTCACCACCTTGGTTCTGAACCTTCTGCTTCACCCTGGTTCTGACCCATTTGTCTGCCTTCTGGCCCAATTCTTGGGGAGAGGTCAGATCAGAGTCCACCAGGTACTGATGCAACAGTTGATTCTGACAGTTATTAAGGATCTGCTCTCTCATGATTAAATTATACAATCCTTTGAAATCACACACCTTACTGCCAAGTAACCAGCCTTCCAGAGCCTTAGTAGCACAATCAACAAAGTCAACCCAGTCCTGAGTCTGTGCCTTTTGGGTATCTCTGAACTTTAACCTGTACTGTGCAGTGGTTAGGCCAAACCCATCAATCAGAGCACTCTTCAGGACTTTGTAATTATCAGCATCCTCTTCTCTTACAGTGAGGAGCTTGTCTCTACCTTTGTCTGCAAAGGAGAGCCACAAGATTGCTGCCCACTGCTCCTGAGGGACCCTCTGTACCTGACAGGCCCTCTCAAGTGCAGTTATCCATTTGTGGATGTCATCCCCACTCTGGTAGGGAGGGACAATCTTGTTCAGGTTCCTATGGTCATGAGTATGATCTCTACCTCTAGGGACACTGTGGCTGCCACCATGGGACTCTAGTCCCAGCTTCTGAGAAGCTCTCTGAAGCTCCAGGGATTCCCCGTCTAAGGACAATTGCTCTCTCTTGATCCTGAGCTTAGCTCTCTCAAACTCAAGCAGTTGGCACTTCTTCTCATAAGAGGACTCCCTTTTATGAGAAGAAGTCCTATGAGAAACAGAGCTCAGTACAGATGTACCAGAACGATTAGATTCCAGAGAAGGAGATCTAGATCTTCTTGGTAAACTGTTAACCCTTCCAGGTGGGATAAAGAGAGTCCGACTGGGGTCTCCTTCCTCACCTTCAGGAAGAATTGGATTTTCCAGGTTAGAATCATTTTGATCCTCCTGGCCAGCATCAGAGTCCTGGTCATTGAGGTTTTCACTCCCTGGCCTTTCCTCTTCTGCTGTCCCACCCCCTTTGCCTGCCTCATAAGACCCTGGGGTCTTTCTGAGGTCATCTAAAAGCAAAGTCACTATGAGATTTTGGGTGTTTGGGTTTTTCCCTGTCTTCAGTTTCCTTGATACACACATGTTTCTCAATTCTTGGAATGTGAGCTGGTCATACTTAGTTGGCAAGGAGTCACTGACTTCAGGCCTTGAAGACATTCTAGTGTGGTGTGGTGTATGCACCTACCTACTCTAGTGGGAACTACTAAACTCTCTTGAGTTGGAGAAAGGGTGTGTTAGGCCCTTGACACCCAACTCTAAGTTCAGTAGAACTTACTTTATTCTAGACTTGATTTATATGTACCTAAGTACCTTTAGTGGTTTTCAGTTAGTCACTCACTGAGATTATCTGGTAAAACAATAGCAAGCTTAAATCCCAACCGCCGCACACCAATGTGAGAAGTTGGCCTGGTATATGCTGCCCACTAATTAAAGTGGGCACCTTGCACCAGTCCAAACGACCCTTATTGATGATTAGGTTAAAGACAACCTTTATAGAAAGCTATCCTAGTGGTAGCTGTGGAGAGCAGCCTTCAGGCTAAGTCTTGAAGGAATGTAAAGCAGCTTGTTTTACCAGCATATAACCTCTTGAATGACCAAATGAAAGGAGAACCACACCAGGTATATATAAAATATATGTATTTATTACTAAACACTCTCTACTAACCTCTTTATGAGATTAGAGAACAAGGCACACAATTACACAGTACTAGAACGACAGTAAATAGCACAATACACAGTGGGCTCCAGGGGGAGACCAAACCATATATTAAGAAAGTGGTATAAGAACCACGACTTGACTAGACACAGTGCCTAGAGCACGTAGAATCGCTGGGACCCCAAGGAACCACCCAAGGTAGTGACACAGGGGACCCACGGAGGACGGGTGCAGTGTGGGAACACAGATGCGAGCTCCGTACAACTCTATGGGAAAGTCGTGGTTGGAATTTTAGAGTTTAAGGACACTTCGGAGAGGACTTCAAGCAAACCCAGCTAAACTTAGAAGGTTCAAAGGCCAGCACCCTTGTGAGTACCGAGGTACCCGTGTTACCTAGCCCAGGGAAGCCGGGTGCATAGGGGTCAATTGGTGTCGGAAACCCTTGTCGTTTTCTATGGCGTGTTGTGAAGAAGAGCTGCTGCTGTGGAGAAGAAAAGTGTCCGGTGTGATCCAAGCCTGGATCGAAGATGTGAAGAACCTGAAAGCAGAGGGGACAAAGTCTGGGTCACTTCACGTGACCAGGAGCGGAGCAATCAAATGCCCACCGATGTCGGGTGCTTCAGGTGCGAAGAGGTGAAGCTTGACTCTGCAGCCACGGGGAGCAGGAGACGTCGACGATGACCAGATTCCGCAGGCGAGCTGTCCCACAAAGGATGTCGATTGCTGAGGGGTCAGTTTCCGGATTGGAGACCAACAAGCCTTGGCAACTGCAACCCATGCGGTCAGAGCAATGATGCTTCTGTGAGGACCAGCAAGGTCCTGGGGACTCCCCAAGTGATAGAGAGTCAGGGCACATCTGGAGCAACCAGGAAAGCCCATTGAAAGTTAGAGTTGCCTTCTTAGGGACCCACAGGTCAACGGACCAGGGATCGCAAAGGGACCTCGAGAGGAATCACAAAATGGCAGCCCACGGAACACTTGTTGAGTGTAGGCCAGCAATCTTCGGTGTAATTACTGCTCGTGGTCAGGGCTACAGTAACCCAAAGCTCAGCCTCAGGGGTCGCCGGAAAGCTGATGCTTCTGCAAATAGACGCGGTGTCCAGGGGTTCGGGTTGCACGGTCACCACGAGGGATACGGGCCTCAGACTTGCTGTGGGCACAGATCGCCCTCAGAGACCTTGGGAACCCACCTCCTGTGTTGCAATCTTCTTCGGAGTCCTCGGGAGCTTCGGAGATGCAAACAGGTCAGATGCGTTTAAGGTGCCTGTCTGCAGGGGAGTAACTCCTTTACTCCAAGGGAGATTCTTCAGTCATCCAGCGTAGTGTAGATCGTCGAAGTACTTGGTTTTTGTAGCAGAGTTTAATCCAGGTGTAATCTAAAGTCCTGTAGCCAGGGGTTGCTACTTTATACCCAAGGAAGGGGTGGGACAAACTCTGGGGACCCACCTAAGGGAGGGTCAGGACAGAGGGGTGGCTACACCCATGTCCTTTGTCCAGTTTCGCGTCAGAGCAGGGGCTGAGTGCCCCTGCAACCGGTTTGAGCTGGACTATGCACAGGGACACCAAATGTGCCCCCAGTGCAGACATCAAAGCACTCTTGGAGTGCACCCACCCAGCCCCAATACACTAAAGCCTGTCTGGGAGGTGGTCACACCTCCCTGTGACAGGAAACCTATTGTCAAGCCTTCCCCTGCCGGAGTTTCGTCCAGCAGCAAGAGGGCAGACTCGTGTCTGTGGCTGGCAGCATCCATTTTGTGATGCCAGGGCTCTGTGAAGCTGGTACCGGGTGTACCGGTGCTGTCATATTTCTCCCTCTAGGAGGGAGAAATCATACCTCCCACACCAGTTACTGGTGTGGAGGTATGATTCCAAGGTGTTTGACACCAAACACGACATAATTCCTTGCAGCCATTTTAAAGTTAGCATTTACCGCGAGGTTATAATGCACTTAAGAGTATATGGTTGGCTGCATCACAGACAACCCCGGAATAGTGGTTACGAAGGCTGCAGAGGGGCTCTGCTCATGCATGGGCACCCTCTCACTTAAAACCCAGCACCCTGCCTTCAGGATTGATAAGGCCTGCCATATGGGTGACTGATAGGCTTATATGTGCAGTGATTAGGATAGATATAGTGAACCTATATATAAGTAAGGGGTGCATGCACCACCTTATACAGGCTGCCGTAGCAGACCTGTTGTGTCATTTTGAATGGCCTCTCAGGGGTGGCATAATACATGCTGCAGCCCCTGGGAGGCCTCTGGGGTACCTATGCCCTGGGTACATAGTATACCATATACTAGGGACTTATAAGGGTACCCCAGAATCCAATCTGGAGTGTACCTAAAGTACATGCAATCAATTTAGAGGAGAAAGCAGATAGGCTGGGGTCCTGAATAGCAGGATCCCAGCCAAACTAAGTCGAAAACAGTGAAACATCAGCAAAAAGTGGGGGTAACTATAAGAAGCAGATCCTACTCTCCTACAGGAGCGCTTTCGGCAACAGCCTTCAACTGGGTCATAGAGTTTGTGTACAGAGTGTCTTTTTTAAAGGGCAAAATGCCATCCTTCCACCACCAATTAAAATCAATTATAACATTACAATGAAAAGTGACCACAATTTTCTCATTAAGCAGATATACAGTCACAAACAAATATCTCTTTGCTCAAATAATTCATATAGACATAATCATTCTTGTCTAATCCTGTTCGGGTAAAGTATCTGATTTTTGTAAAAAATTCCACATTCTAGAGCACATCAGTAATAACCTAATAGATTCTTCTTGCCTTGAGTAGGGGTAAGGTTGATTCCCAATGAGACGTTGATTCTAATAGCCAGGGGATCTATATTGAGTACCAGGACATAGATGGTGCTGTGTCCAGAGTTCAACTCCTATTATATATGTGTGTAAAATTATACATTCTCAATAAACAAAGCAGTTGCATCTACAGTATTGTTCTCCAAAGGATTACACCACCTTTACAATAGAACACATCGTTTGTTTCCTAATTCTCCATGTAAAGGTGCCAATCACTTAGTAAATTTCCAGTTCATTAATAATGTGCAAATTTGCAATAGTGCTACGTTTTAATCCTAACTTTTATGCTTAATGTGAAAATTTCGCAAACTTGAAGTCCCTAAGATTAAAGGGGCGGGGGGAGAACACACATTCTACCCCTTGAGACCCTGATAAAAGTTATGCAAAATACGCGAATCCTTCATGGTACCGTCATATATACTCCTCCCGCTCCTGGTTTTTTAGGTCTCGCCTAGCGACGCAGCGCATGCGCTGCTCGCTTGCGAGATCTATTGTCATCGGTTTTCTTTTGGAAGTGGGGTTGGTGACCGCCCTGTCTCCCTTAGGCCCCGCCCACCCGGACTGGATATTTTCCTCGCACACGGCACCAGTCAGTGCAGGCACGAGCAGTGGCTTTCTCTCTCGCCTCTCAGTGGGTCACCATCTAAAACACAGTAAGAATGGCTAACGCGCCTTTCCTTTCTCTGGCGCGGCTTCTTTTGATTTGCAGCTCCGAGATTATCTTCCAGACATGAAGGAAGGAAGTGCCTGAATTCGATGCTCCGCTCTTTTTGTGGTGTATTTGTGTACTTTACTTATAACTGCCAAACGTTCCTTCACAAATTGGCAACAAGCCGCCGACAACAGTGGCGTATAATATTGTCGAGAAAGCCACAAGCCTAGAGCGAACCCCTTACAAAGAAACGTCAAACCTTGCCAAAAAGCTGTATAGAAGTAATTTAGGCTGAAATTTAATAACATGAGAGCCCGATCATCAATCTTCGTTTCGGTGAAAAAGCATGAAAGTACGACAAAAACAGAAAAAGGCCCGGCACCTGACATGTCCGAGTAGCTGAAATGGCCTTTTTCCGGTCTTGTGTCTTCGGAAGGGTGTTTCTCAGGGTGTCAGTTGTGGCGCTGCTCGCATTAATCACTGCGTCAGAGCTAAGGACAGCGCGGACGGCTCCGGGAGCTGAAGAGACAGATTTATTTCCTTGTAGGAGATTACGGGTTAAACTGCCCAGTGGGTGAGAGGCCATAGATAGCCTTTCAGATGCAAATGCCTACATCTCTCTGCTGATGGGCTAACATTAACACTTTTTGGAAAACCAGCAAAAGGCTTTAACGGGACAATCCGAGCAGCTGCAGTTAAATGTGTCTAGAGACACAGAGGAAGAAACAAATGACCCGTCATGCACTCTTGTTTAGTCGCTCCTCGTTGATTTGTGTGATTTAGGGAGCGCACCGAATACACCACTGTGATACGCCGTACTTTGAACAAGTGTAGCACATTCCTGTGTGCTGCGCCTTCCAAACATTGTTGAGTTATGAATGAATGATCACAAGAAGGAAATGAGTAGGCCAACATTTCCACCCTAAATGGCCTCGCTTTAGACCAGGACCGTGGGACGGTGCTTGTTTGTTTGTTTGTTTGTTTATGTATTTACTTATTTATTTATGTATTTATTTATTATTGTTTGCCTGCTTTTTGGAGCAGTGGGCTCTTGTGTAAAGTTTGGCATTCAATAGAAGACATTTGACCGCAGTGCCAGTCAGTCAGTTGTGTTCTCTGTTAGTTTTTATGCACTGCTTACATGCAGGACATGGCGGTATTTTACAGTGAGGTAAAATGATATTTTGAAATCCACAATGGTACCAGTTTTTTTCTTCCTCATAATTGGCAGGTGCTTGATGATGGGAAGAAACCACATCACCATCTGCCAATAAACCAGTATGGAGAGAGCTGCAGGGCCCCTGTTTCAGAAACAACACCCCTCCCATGCGTCCGTCTCGTGCAGGGTCGAGGGGAGAGTCCTCGGCATCCCCACAACTGGCAGCGGGGGTGTGCACTGTAACACCCCTCCCATGCGCCCGTCTCGCTCAGGGTTGAGTCCTCGGCGTCCCCACAACTGGCAGTGGGGGTGTGCACTGTAACACCCCTCCCATGTGTCCGTCTCGCTCAGGGTGGAGGGGAGAGTCCTCGGCGTCCCCACAGCTGGCGGTGGGGGGTTTGCACCGTAGATTTTAATGCTGTGCCTCCTTCGTGTGGTTCTACAACTTACACTGGCAGCCCGTTGTCTTTTCAAAGCTTATCTGCCGCCCCTATTGTATAATGTTTGGCCAAGGTTTACACTACTGTCTGAAACTGTTGAGGGTACTGGGGCAAATTACACTTGTGCAGCCCTGTTCTACACGTTCAGTGCGTGTTATGGAAGATAGAATTGCTGCTGCCTATGCAGTATTGTGTGTGTTTGTGCATAGGTGTTCCCTTGGTGCACCAGTCCTATGTGTGACGTAAGTACCTAGTGCTGCTGTTGGTGACATAGCAGATTTGTATGTTGGTAATGGTATTTCTATTGGCCATTAGACAGCACAGGCCTCGTTTGATGGCAACTGAACACTGTATATAATAAGGGGGGTAGGAATGAATCATCATCTTATGCGATAACATTTGTAAAGCAAAGCAATGCCATGTTAAAATCCCTTTCAGAGGGCAAGCAGGGTTTACTCGGCCCAACCATGGGGTTGTGACCTTTTACTCCAGCTGTCCCGGGGCCTGACCTACTATAAGTCCTGAGTAAATGAGCCAAGTATTACCCCTTTTAGCCCTTGACTCTCTGTGTTAAAGAGGGGTGAGCAGTCAAAGGCTCTTCGAGGGGGAAGTAGGTGTAAGTCATACATAGGTGCAAGACTATAGGTATAAAAGCAATGGCAATAAGCTGATTGTCCAGTAAAATACTTGCTTTAATAACAAGCATTTGCAATGCAATAGGTCTCGCATTTGTGAGAGTTTGAGCTATTGGCATTGAAAATGACAATGCCTTTTATGTATGTGTTTTAAAAACTTGCAAGCGGTCGTAAACACGCACTTTTCTACTTATACTCCTTGCTTACGAGAACCAAGGCTGGCAGTAACTGCGCCTCGTTTACTACCAGCCTTGCTTCTCGTAAGCAAGGACTAGAAGTACAAAGTGCGTATTTACCCACTGCTTTCAGGTTTTCAAAACACATAAATAAAAGGTGTTGTCATTTACAATGCCAATAGCTCAAACTCTCGCAAATGCGAGACCTATTGCATTGCAAATGCTTTATATATCCCTATACCTCGTACAAAAAGTGCAAGTGCAAATAAAGTGCAATTCATTCACAGTATCCTTATGGTGTGCAAAGTTCACAATATAACTATATTCCTTTAGGTGTATATAATTTACACAAACCGCTAGGAATTCTAAAGATTAAAGTGCCAAACAGTTTTTGTTGAATTTTTAAAAAAGTTTTTTTCTCTTTTTTTTCTTCCTTCCCCCTTCCCCCCTCCCAAATTCATCAATGTCTGAACTCATGAATGTAAAGTACACAGTCTCATCATATACAAACACTGATAAGTGCCTTATCCCCATTTCTGTACATAGAGGAGAGGAGGAAGAAATAAGCCATTAGGTCTCGCTTATGCAAAAGCTTTGTCAAGATATTGCTTGCCCTTCTTGTACTGCAGCAAGCTGCTGTGCAGCAGGGCTGAAAGTAAAGAAAAAAAGTGCAGCACAGTCCGCATTATAGTATTTTTTTTTTCATCCATGCTGCACAGCAGCCACTCTGATGTGCAACATGGCTAAAACACATTGACAAAGCCAATATCTCTTGCACAGGCGAGACCTCGTGCCCCCCCCCCATGCGCCAGTTACGAGTCTGTAACATAACCTTTTTGTTTATAATTTCCCCACATGTCTGTTGAATAAGGCTGACTGTTAACTACTGGACCTTTGCACCTGTACCATAGCATAACCAAAGGAAAACTCCATGTATAGATCTAAAGAGTTTTAATGTCGGTGTATGTTGTATCTAAAACGATTTCACCAAAAGTCGACCCTTTTTGCACTGCCTGCTAGACTGACACTGTCAGCAGCCAGGGGATAAAAGCAGACTTGTTTCCTCCAGGGCTCCCGGATGTATTGTATTCAGGCCCGGCAGGAAAATAAACACATTGAGGCAATAAACACTGGAATAAATGCATGTGGGGCTTTAGAGAGGCTTTGAAGAAGCTTATATTTACTTTCCCGCATTACAACCGCTCAGAGGTCAGGATCAGGGGCAGCACCGAGCCTCGCGAGCTTGGGTTTCATTGCAGCACAACGTGGAGGGGCTGACAGGGAGGACCCGGGCTAATGCACCTATTGGTGTGTAGGGGGAGAAGGCGAAGAAGGGCATCTCCGTGCGCTGGCACACACACAAACACACACGCCGACACACAGAAAGATGTACACACCAAGATGCACATGCACATACACAGACACACACACACGCTCATAAGCAGACACACACATAGATCTATACAGCAAGATACACATGCACACACATAAGAAGACACACAGGCAGATCTATACACCAGGATGCACAAGCGCACACACACACACAGGCTCACACACACATGTGCCCCCATTCACAAGTGCACACACGTGTGCACAAACACACACAAGAAGAAACACAGACAGATCTCCATGCCAAGATGTGTGTGCAAAAACACACACGCACACACTAGCCGCGGCCGCTGCAGGTAAGAGCGGTGGGGCCAGCTGGGGGGAGGATTCGAGAGACGACGACAAGGGAAAATTAAATAAATAATTAATTTTCCCTCGTGGTCGTCTCTCGAAATCCCCCTCAGGTGGCCCCACCGCCCCACCACTCTTACCTGCAGCAGCCGCGGCTGACACTACCCCCCCCTCCCCAGGGTAGGATTCAGGTCCATGAATTGTCCTTTGCCATTGCTCACGCTCAGATCAATGAGTCCTCTCCCTGTTCATAGGCCCTAAAGCCCACGTTCAGTCATGTTCATATCCACTAACTTACAGGTCCCTAGAGGAAGAGGATCATGTTCACACTTAGGTCTGGCTTCTCTTCACTCTCAAAGACCGGGTGCCCTGCTCTCCCTAAGACAGTGAGACTCTTGGGGGTCCGCAACTGTTTTATAAAATTAAATAATATTAAAATTAGTAAATTAAAATGAATAATAAAGTATAATCAATTAATGAAGCAAAATTGAAAATCTCAAAACGCTTTCTATATCTGATTGTGTATTAAAGAAAATATTTCAATTTTTGGCCAACTGTTTGGTGTATACTTGTTTTTGTATTTTTTGTGTATTGTTTAGAGGTTCAAATCATAGAAATTGCTTAGGCTGGGGGTCCCTAGCTTCCAATAATGACTCAGTGGGTGGGGTCCCTGGATTCCAGTAATGATTCAAAGGGGGTTCATAGAAGTGAAAAGGTTAAGAACAGCTGCTTTACTCCATTCCAGTATACGGCTCTCTACGCCACTCCACTCTGCGTCACTCCACTCTATGCCACTCTACGTAACTCCACTCCAGGCCACACCACTTTACACTAGGCCACTCCACTCCATGCCACTCCACTCTAAGACACTCTATTCCACAACACTGTACTCCACTCTACGACACCCCACTCTACGACGTTGCACTCCATTCCATGCCACTCTCTTATCTGCTTTTTAAAGCAAGGGGGTTTGGTCTTGAACGGGTCAGGAAGGACCTATCAAACTTTTTATCCACAAACGATCCTGACCATTAATTTGCTATTTAATGATTAATCAGACTGAGACCATTGTCTAATTCAATTGGTCTTGGAGTAGTTTAATTACTTATTTTTTATGCCATTTTGTGACTCATTCAGGCATTATTGAAACATGTCTTTCAAAAAGACAAACCAAATAGAACAATAAACATATATACATACTGTGTTCAACAAAAAATGAAACATACATTATGTGCAAAATACAAAACAAAATTGCTCATTAACCAGTCAATTATTTAACTCAACAGCCAACAGAGTAACAATTTATAAACAATTCATCATTAATACTGCAGAGGCTGTTACCAACTGGGTACTCTATTTAGACGTCTAAAGGGCACAAATCATTTCAAACATAGTGCTCAACGCAGACCAATATTATTTATATACTATGTTAACCCAGTGGGAGTAAACGCCGACGTGTTTAAGACGAAGACGCAGGATCCTTGAAGAAAAAGGTTTATTGAAGAAAGCAGCAGCACACCATAATGGGAGGACACCACAGTGAACACAACGTGTCAACTCCCCAACGACATTCCTTCAAGTGACCAACGTTCAGCTGGCGTTCTAGAACACCAGCTGATTACATCATAATAGAGGTGAGTGCACGAGATGAGTACGGGGACCTAGAGGGAAAGGGTGGGAAGGTTCCAGAAAGAAGGTGCCATCTTAACACATCTCCTCCCTAAAGGAAGGTGAAAGGAGGAATGAAAGGGAGAGGGGAAAAGGCACAGGAAGGGAAAAGGGGAAAGAACAATATAAAATTCCAATAATAAATTCAGGGTGCCGAGAGCTACCCTGGGCAATACACAAGAAATGTGTTACCAAGATGGGAACTAAGGGGCACATTACGATGACGGGCGGACAAAGTCCGCCCTCCACCGTAGCGGTGAATGGGACCGTCTGCCATAGGAGCGGCAGTCCCGCCGCGAGTATTAGGATGCCACCGCCACGGTGGTGGTGGCATCCCCTATTCCCAACATTGTGGCGGGCGGTGTTCACAGCACCGCCCGCCACAATGCTGGGAATGCACGTCGTGCATTGGCATGCACAAGGTGACAGGCAACGCGTGGTGCCTGCCACCTTGTCCATGCCAATGCAGGGGGTACCATAGGTACCCCCATGTGCACCCCCCACCCTCCCAACACTCTGGGGGCCCGCAACGGGCCCCCAATAGCGAAGACCGTATGCCTTTCCATGGCGGCGTTGCTGCCATGGAAAGGCTGCTCTCCGCAACCATCCTAATATGGATGGCGGTGTCTTGCAGACACCGCCACCATATTAGTGCCCTTTTCCGCCCGGTCACCTGTGTGACTGGCGGAAAACCTGCGGACGGTCTTTCCGTCCGCCGGGCTCCCCCCGCCATCGTAATGTGGCGGGGGGTAATGGCATGCGGGCGGAGGGGAATGGCGGGCGGATCGCCACCGCCATACGGGCAGTGGCGATCCGCCCGTCATCGTAATGACCCCCTAAGAGTAAAGCATCTAGTAGCATTCAAAATCCTTAAACCAACATGGTTTAACTATCACCCTACGTCGTCTGCTCATAATGTTTTCATATTTGTTGTGACCTCTAGATGGATGCTCCAGTCTTGCAGTTTGACTTGAGGAACCATCAATCTGTACCGCATCCGGTACGATGGCACCGTTGGTTGAACTCTCTTGTTGCTCAACCGCCTGAGCTTGGGATGAGGCTATGTCACAGTTATGTGGTTGTGTATCCCCACTAACATTGTCTATGTCGGACTCTTCATCGTACAACCACTCAGTGCACTGTTTGCTGTGTACAACATCCTCTGGCCCAATCAGAATCTGTCCCTGAGAGGTACATGACTCATCCTTATCAATTGTTTCACCGTCCTTTTTCTTGCACACAGAAAGCGCAGACACATGCCACTCCTTACCATCGCTAAGTAAAGCAGAACTGCAAAGCATTTTTTTCACAACCAAAGGTTGAGTATAACGGCTCTGCCCTTTCTCAATGAACCCACTACGTTTGACTCTTACCAAATCACCAACTGTGAGGGTGACTGGCTTACACTTGTATTTCAAATCGTGCCATTCCTTGCACCTACTCTGTGCGTGTAACAACTTCTCCTTCACCCTTTGAGGTGACCACTCAACTATTTTAGCTGATTCCATCCATCCAATATTGTCTTTCGACATGGGCGTTCTTCCTCTCTTTAGTTCAAACGGACTAGAAGCTGTGGTCTCACTGGGAGTTACTCTATACGCCCATACCATTTTGAACAATTCATTTCTCCAGGTCAATCCATTGTTGTTAGCCAGTTGTACAATACCCTTAATCACACGATTAAAACATTTCACAGCCCCATTACCAGCAGGATGGTACACAGAAGTCGTTTTATTTACAATACCATTCTTGCTAGGTACTTTTTGAAGTTATCTGTGGTGAACTGTGGACTGTTGTCACTCAAAATGTATTTAGGTAAACCTTCTCTAGTCAAAACTTTGTCTAGGAACCTAATGATGTTTCCTGAATCCATCCTGCGGAGTATATCTATTTTAGGCCATTTGGAGAAGGGTTCAATAAGTACAACAATGTACACTTGTTCACCACGCTCCCATACGGGTCCCATCAAATCAATTCCTACTTTCTCCCAGGGCATACCTGGACTGGGCAAGGGATGTAACAATGGCCTGAATGTAACTTGAGACTTTTCTGAATTTTCGCACTGAATACAATTTCTCACTTTCCTTTCAACGGCTATGGGGTCGATTCCGATTCGGGCCGGAAATCTCTCCGACCGACCCGGACTCGGAGAGATTTCCGACCGAATCGGACCTTAGCAGTCCGACCGAACGAGTACGATGCGCACGCATGTTATCGGACTCGATTCGGTCGGACTCCCATTGAAGTCAATGGGAGCCAGTCGTACGACGCGTACACGGGCTCCCATTGACTCAATGGGCACGACGCGAAAAGGGCGCCCCTACAGTGTGTTCGCGTCGATGCGGGTCGCACCGTACATGCACGTGTAGGGGGACCCATGTGTCCCCCTGTGTGCGACTCGCACGCCTACGCTTCCAGGGGGTCCGACACGGACCCCCAAAGTGCGGCTCCGACAGCTCCTTGGAGCCGGGCTGCGCGAGTCGGTCGGAGCGGTCGAGGTGCGCATCGTACTTACCCGGCCGGGAAACGTCTCCATTGCGAGGTGCGCGTCGTCCCCGTGCGAGTCGGTCGGAGCGGTCGGGTCCTGCGAACGAGTCGGTCGGAGATTTCGCGAGCGCACGCATCGTACTCGCTCGCCCGGACGCACATACGACTTGGGGGCCGATTCCGATTCCGGCCGGAAATCTCTCCGAACGAGCCGGACCCGGAGAGATTTCCGACCGAATCGGACTCTGGCAGTCCGACCGAACGAGTACGATGCGCACGCATGCCATCGGACTCGAGTCGGTCGGACTCCCATTGAAGTCAATGGGAGCCTGTCGTACAACGCGTACTCGGGCTCCCATTGACTCAATGGGTGCGAGGCGGACAAGAGCGCCCCTACAGCAGGTACGCGTCGATGCGCATCGCGGCATACATGCACAGGTAGGGGGACCCATGGGTCCCCCTGTGTGCGACTCGCGCGCCTACGCGTACAGGGGGGTCCGACGCGGACCCCCAAAGTCCGGCTCCGACAGCTTTTTCGAGCCGGACGGCGCGAGTCGGTCGGACTGCTCGCGGCGCGCCTCGTACTTACCCGGCCGGGATACGTCTCCATAGCGCGGTGCGAGTCATGTCCATGCGAGTCGGTCGGAGCGTGTTGAAGCCGCGTTCGAGTCGGTCGGAGATTTCGCGGGTGCCTGCATCGTACTCGCTCGGCCGGACCCGCGTACGATTCGGTCGGGAAACAGGGCTCCGAATCGGATCCGGTTAAGCCGAATCCGATTCGGTGCCCTACCGGCCGAGATCGGAATCGGCCCCTTAGTCACAACCAGGCCACCAATACCAATGTTTAACTCTGCCTTGGTTTTATTGATACCTAAGTGTCCCTCATGACAAATCTCTAAGATTTTACCTCTCAATACTTCCGGAGGTACCACTTTCCCTTGTCGTAACACAAGACCTCCTTCTACGGACAACTCATGTTTCAGTTCACAAAAAATTGTCAGTTCGTTACGTACATTTTTTTTCCGGCCAACCGCCCTGTATCATTTTGCTCACATCTTGCAGACTTTAGTCCTGTTCCACTGCTCTTTCCCACTCCTGTTTTGTAATGCTGGGGAATTCCTCAATGATATTGGCCACGCAAAACTCCTCCCCCATGTCCTCCACGATATCACTCATAGGAAGGGGCAACCTACTGAGGAAGTCAGCAACAACATTCTTCGCACCAGGTATGTACTGCAATTCGTAGTCAAAATCTAGCAATCTCACTGACATGCGAGCTAGTCTGAGTGAAGCAGTGTACAATCCTTTAGTGGTTAATAATCTAGTGAGTGGTTTGTGGTTACTACATAATGACATTTTCTTACCCCCAAACAAACTGGCAGGAGTGCTCTAGTCCTCACACGCATGCCAGAGCCTCGTGCTCTATTACAGAATATTTTTCCTCTGTAGGCGTTAAGGAGCGCGAGGCAAAAGCAATGGTATCCTCCATGCCACATTCTTTCATTCCAGATCAGTTGACTGGGGGTGAGTGTTTGATTTGCTCTAACGCTCCGTCCATCATCCCCTTTGGTATCGCTTTGTTCGCCCTAAGTTGGCAGGGTATGCCCAGACGTGGGTCCCTTGCTCACTTTGCCACTGGATTCAAGATAGCCTGGCTGATGAGGGTTTTGAACCCGAAACCGGTCCCAGGATGCTTGTTTCCGGTCCAGGGAAGACATGGCTTGGCAGTTCGGGCTGGATTGTTCCCATGAGGCACAGGGTCAGACTGATTTGCATATGGCCATGTCTGAACTGGGGTGGTGGAGTGAGCTAAAGAATGATGATAGATTAAACCCAGATCAGTTGACTGGGGGTGAGTGTTTGATTTGCTCTAACGCTCCGTCCATCATCCCCTTTGGTATCGCTTTGTTCGCCCTAAGTTGGCAGGGTATGCCCGCACGTGGGTCCCTTGCTCACTTTGCCACTGGATTCAAGATAGCCTGGCTGATGAGGGTTTTGAACCCGAAACCGGTCCCAGGATGCTTGTTTCCGGTCCAGGGAAGACATGGCTTGGCAGTTCAGGCTGGACTGTTCCCATAAGGCACAGGGTCAGACTGATTTGCATATGGCCATGTCTGAACTGGGGTGGTGGAGTGAGCTAAAAATGATGATGGATTAAACCCAGATCAGTTGACTGGGGGTGAGTGTTTGATTTGCTCTAACGCTCCGTCCATCATCCCCTTTGGTATCGCTTTGTTCGCCCTAAGTTGGCAGGGTATGCCCAGACGTGGGTCCCTTGCTCACTTTGCCACTGGATTCAAGATAGCCTGGCTGATGAGGGTTTTGAACTCGAAACCGGTCCCAGGATGCTTGTTTCCGGTCCAGGGAAGACATGGCTTGGCAGTTCGGGCTGGACTGTTCCCATGAGGCACAGGGTCAGACTGATTTGCATATGGCCATGTCTGAACTGGGGTGGTGGAGTGAGCTAAAGAATGATGATGGATTAAACCCAGATCAGTTGACTGGGGGTGAGAGTTTGATTTGCTCTAACGCTCCGTCCATCATCCCCTTTGGTATCGCTTTGTTCGCCCTAAGTTGGCAGGGTATGCCCAGACGTGGGTCCCTTGCTCACTTTGCCACTGGATTCAAGATAGCCTGGCTGATGAGGGTTTTGAACCCGAAACCGGTCCCAGGATGCTTGTTTCCGGTCCAGGGAAGACATGGCTTGGCAGTTCGGGCTGGACTGTTCCCATGAGGCACAGGGTCAGACTGATTTGCATATGGCCATGTCTGAACTGGGGTGGTGGAGTGAGCTAAAGAATGATGATGGATTAAACCCAGATCAGTTGACTGGGGGTGAGTGTTTGGTTTGCTCTAATGCTCCGTCCATCATCCCCTTTGGTATCGCTTTGTTCGCCCTAAGTTGGCAGGGTATGCCCAGAAGTGGGTCCCTTGCTCACTTTGCCACTGGATTCAAGATAGCCTGGCTGATGAGGGTTTTGAACCCGAAACCGGTCCCAGGATGCTTGTTTCCGGTTCAGGGAAGACATGGCTTGGCAGTTCGGGCTGGACTGTTCCCATGAGGCACAGGGTCAGACTGATTTGCATATGGCCATGTCTGAACTGGGGTGGTGGAGTGAGCTAAAGAATGATGATGGATTAAACCCAGATCAGTTGACTGGGGGTGAGTGTTTGATTTGCTCTAACGCTCCGTCCATCATCCCCTTTGGTATCGCTTTGTTCGCCCTAAGTTGGCAGGGGTATGCCCAGACGTGGGTCCCTTGCTCACTTTGCCACTGGATTCAAGATAGCCTGGCTGATGAGGGTTTTGAACCCGAAACCGGTCCCAGGATGCTTGTTTCCGGTCCAGGGAAGACATGGCTTGGCAGTTCGGGCTGGACTGTTCCCATGAGGCACAGGGTCAGACTGATTTGCATATGGCCATGTCTGAACTGGGGTGGTGGAGTGAGCTAAAGAATGATGATGGATTAAACCCAGATCAGTTGACTGGGGGTGAGTGTTTGATTTGCTCTAACGCTCCGTCCATCATCCCCTTTGGTATCGCTTTGTTCGCCCTAAGTTGGCAGGGTATGCCCAGACGTGGGTCCCTTCCTCACTTTGCCACTGGATTCAAGATAGCCTGGCTGATGAGGGTTTTGAACCCGAAACCGGTCCCAGGATGCTTGTTTCCGGTCCAGGAAGACATGGCTTGGCAGTTCGGGCTGGACTGTTCCCATGAGGCACAGGGTCAGACTGATTTGCATATGGTCATGTCTGAACTGGGGTGGTGGAGTGAGCTAAAGAATGATGATGGATTAAACCCATATCAGTTGACTGGGGGTGAGTGTTTGATTTGCTCTAACGCTCCGTCCATCATCCCCTTTGGTATCGCTTTGTTCGCCCTAAGTTGGCAGGGTATGCCCAGACGTGGGTCCCTTGCTCACTTTGCCACTGGATTCAAGATAGCCTGGCTGATGAGGGTTTTGAACCCGAAACCGGTCCCAGGATGCTTGTTTCTGGTCCAGGGAAGACATGGCTTGGCAGTTCGGGCTGGACTGTTCCCATGAGGCACAGGGTCAGACTGATTTGCATATGGCCATGTCTGAACTGGGGTGGTGGAGTGAGCTAAAGAATGATGATGGATTAAACCCAGATCAGTTGACTGGGGGTGAGTGTTTGATTTGCTCTAACGCTCCGTCCATCATCCCCTTTGGTATCGCTTTGTTCGCCCTAAGTTGGCAGGGTATGCCCAGACGTGGGTCCCTTCCTCACTTTGCCACTGGATTCAAGATAGCCTGGCTGATGAGGGTTTTGAACCCGAAACCGGTCCCAGGATGCTTGTTTCCGGTCCAGGGAAGACATGGCTTGGCAGTTCGGGCTGGACTGTTCCCATGAGGCACAGGGTCAGACTGATTTGCATATGGCCATGTCTGAACTGGGGTGGTGGAGTGAGCTAAAGAATGATGATGGATTAAACCCAGATCAGTTGACTGGGGGTGAGTGTTTGATTTGCTCTAACGCTCCGTCCATCATACCCTTTGGTATCGCTTTGTTCGCCCTAAGTTGGCAGGGTATGCCCAGACGTGGGTCCCTTGCTCACTTTGCCACTGGATTCAAGATAGCCTGGCTGATGAGGGTTTTGAACCCGAAACTGGTCCCAGGATGCTTGTTTCCGGTCCAGGGAAGACATGGCTTGGCAGTTCGGGCTGGACTGTTCCCATGAGGCACAGGGTCAGACTGATTTGCATATGGCCATGTCTGAACTGGGGTGGTGGAGTGAGCTAAAGAATGATGATGGATTAAACCCAGGTCAGTTGACTGGGGGTGAGTGTTTGATTTGCTCTAACGCTCCGTCCATCATCCCCTTTGGTATCGCTACATTCTTTCATTTGGCTGAGAACCTGCACCTATGCCCCTCCCACTGGCATCAGTCGTGACAATACTTGCTAAATTTGAGTCAAAACTTTGTAAGGGAGGAGCATTACAAATGTTCTCCTTAAGGGAAATAAAAGCTTTCTGACAATTAGGTGACCATTCAAACATATTTTTAAGTTTTAGCTGTTGTCTTATGTCGTCTGTTTTGGATGAGAAATCCTTCACAAATTTGGAATAGAGTTCCACCAACCCCAAGAATGATCACACCTCATCTCTGTTTTTGGGAACAGGTGCAACCCTTATGGCCATCAACAATTCTTTTTTTGGTTTTATGCCTTCCTGTTTAATTTCGTGACCCAAATATGTCACCTGTGTCATGGCAAATTTACACTTTTTGTATTCAGCAGTCATACCTTTATCTTGCAATGTGCTTAACACTTTGAACAAATTCCGGTCGTGTTCATTTCTATTTCTACCCATCACCAAGAGATCATCCTGGAAAATGAGCAAGTTCTCAAACCCTTTGAATATCACATGCATTAGTCTTTGGAACATTGCGGCCGCAGACGCTAATCCGAAAGGAACTCTTTTGAATCTAAAACATCCAAATGGTGAAATAAAGGTAGTAAACTTTCTACTGTCTGGATGCAGGGAAACCTGATGGTAGGCTGCGGTGAGGTCAATGGTAGAAAACCACCTCATGTTTTTGATGAGAGCCAGCATTTCATTAATCTTGGGTAGGGAGAACTGGTCCACCAGAATGCTTTGATTTAAGTCGCGCAAGTTGATGCACAATCTCAACTTACCGTTCACTTTCCTAGCTACAACCAAAGGCGCAACCCACTCAGAAGACTCTGCATGTTCTATGACCCCAGCTTTATGTAAAGTTTCCAGTTGTACCCTTACTTCCTCTTTTAATGAGAAAGGAATGTTTCTCACTTTGTGTACACAAGGTTTTGAATTGGATTTTAGTTGGATTCTGTGTTGGAAACACTTCAACTTGCCAATGCTACCATTGAATACTTTAGGGAATTTTTTTGACATAGTAGTACTCAATTCCTCCTCAGCTTGCATTAACAAAACTGGTTCGGGGCTGTTCGGATTGAGGGTAATGCCTAACTTGCCCTGGTCTTTCCACCCCAACACAGATGGACCTGTAATGGAAACATATAAATTGCTCATAGTTTCCCTACTTTTAAACACAAATTTCAATTTCCTGTAACCCACCAGTTCAATAGGTTTGCCTGTGAAAGTTTTTAAAGAAATATCATGCTGGGCCAACTCTTGTTCTAAAGCATGAACAAATTTACTGTCCCACAGCTCCTTATTAATTATTGTATAAGGAGATCCAGAGTCAGCCACAATGGAAATGTTGACACCCCCAATAGACATTTCACACCTAGGTTTCTTCCTTTTTGCTTTTTCATCAGTATTTCTGTCAAGCACTTGAACGTCATTCACATTAAGCACACACATGTTAACGTCAAAGTCACCTGACAAATCAGAATTGTATTCTTCAGCTTGCTCCACCAACTTAACTCTATTCCCTGTTTTTCTTTGACAAACCTTCTGGAAATGTCCTACAATGCCACATTTAGAGCACTTCTGATTGCGAGCAGGGCACCTCTTGTTATTGGCCAAATGTTTCAAGCTTCCACACCTGTAGCACTTCCTTGGAGGATAACTTTTACTGCTGTTTTTCTGCTCGGTCTCATACACATCCTTGTTTCTATTTTGTATTGAGGTTTGCTGACGTGACTTCACACCGCTTATTTTGGCTACCACAGCCGGTTCTTCCTGCTTCATTTTGTTTTCTGAAAGCACGGCTTTGGCGCATCTACCCGTCAACTCAGCTCTTTTAACAATATCAATCACATCTTGTAGGGGTTTTTCACCCTTTGCCCATAGAGAATCCTGAATGGAGGGGTTAGCTGCTCGCATGACAATTTGATCTCTTATGAGTTCATCGTGCAGCTCACCAAAACGACAGGTTAGTGCTAGATTCTTAAGAACCGCAACATAATCCTCTATAGTTTCCTCCTTACCTTGTTTACGGTGGAAGAATTTGAACCTATCCACCGCGACGCACACTGTAGGTTTGTAGTAACTGCCTAAATATTCCAACGCATTAGTGTACACATCACCTTGCCCACTGGCACGGATCTTTTTATTAATGCGATTATATACTTTAAGGCCGCCTGCTTCTAATCAATGCAGTAGAATTTTCTTTTTCTTTTCCGGGGATAAGTCATCATTTTCATCAGCAAATGTGGATATGTAATTCGTGAAATATTCACGCCAAACCTCCCACTTTAATGCCGGTTCCCCATCGGCTGGCAAAAATGCTTGTGGTAGAGCTAAATTGTAAACATTACCTGATGCCATGAGGGTGGGAAAGTTGATATTGAGATGCTAAAAAAAAGTATTTAAAAATGGCTTAAAGCATGATGAGAAGTAACCTTTAGTATTGCCGCTGATGGAGCAAGGTAAATAAGAAATTTTTGAACCCCCTAATATTAATGCTAATATTTAATACTATTAATTGATTTGATGACTAATCAACATTTTTACGTTTCTTATAGACAACATTGGTAACCAGCAATTTATGTGCAAAACTAACTCACTTACAATTGTGAAGGTAGAATAATATTAACATAATGGTTTGCGTACTAATTAGAGTAATGTTGCATGATTTGTGCTATGTAGCAAATTGTATTGCGGCTAAAGAATGCGGATGGTAAGTAAAAATAGCTTTATATGTCGCTTTTGCTAGGTAACACCTAATTGGGGTACGTAGAATGACGGGTGGGAAACGAAAAGGCTTATTTTCTTTATTTTAATTACGATTGTGTTTGTTTTCATGATAGTTCGTTCGGGCCTGTTAAGCCACACTGTAAAGATGGCTGCTGAGGCAGATGAGCTTAATGCGCAAGTGCAAAATGGCTTCCAAGTTGAAGAAAGCTGCGGAAATATGTCACGTGATTTGAAAGTAAAGCCCAGAGTGAAACGAGTCAAGGACGGCGTGACCTGTCACCAAAACGGGTGCCAAGAAGGACTCAGCGAGCATGTATGAGAACCAAAGATACAGCTGTGAATTAACAATGAACTGTTTAAAATAAAGTTACAAAAGAAGATACATGTGAGGAACTGTCAATCGGATTGGTAATGTCCTAAAGCCGTGAGAAAGGACAAAAGTTATAAACATTTTCAGAACCGGTTTAAGCAAGGAGGGCAATGAGGAGATGCTTGCCACCCCTCCAATGGACCAATTAGCGTGAATCTCGCCCCCAAAGAATGAAACATTTCTGTTAAGTAAGCTAGTAATAGGGTATAAGAGGACCTACTCTTAAGTAGGAGGAGCGCTATTCATACATAATTTTTGAGCACTGGACATTGATGCTGGAGAACTGCTGCTATTTTCCATAGGCCATTTTTCTTTTTAATATAATTAATTCTTTTTGCTTTTAAATCTGACTGGGAAGGAACGAGATCGTTGCGGGAAACCTGTATAGGTGGTCCGTCGAGGAGGCCTGTATAGCGGGACAGACAGTCAGTTTTGGGAGTTCTATGCTGTGATCTGCAACTTATCTCTGCCGAGGCGAACTTTTATTTCTCATCTCAAAGGGTATGCATAAATTCTTTAAAAGGTTATTTCTTATAATGATATTAAACGTATTAAACTGATTAATGAAATTGAAACTTATTCATGCATTTAAAGAAGATAGATAAACTTTATTTCAATTAAAACTACGAGTCTGTGGTTCTTTAGCTCAATAATAAGTGTAATGTTTTAATGAGTTTAAATGTGATTGAGCTGGTCTTAATCACCATCAACTGATTCCTACTAGTTGGTCCATCGACCAAAGAGTGGAATACCTTGATGTCTTAGAAACTGACAGGATTAAAACGAATTATGTATGATGTTTGAGAAACCATCTTGTCAACTTTAAAAAGGTATCCCGTTCTCTTCCAGCAGTCATTAACTTTTTCTCCTAGGTGAAAGTGGATGAAATCCAGGAAATGTTTGAGTGAGTGAATGTATATGCGGTGTTATTTGCCCCACCGTCATATTGGTATAGTTGGTAAAAAGAGTGTTTTCAACCTGGATGTTATGTCCACAGGAGAAGAAATTATGTTAGTAGCGCTGGATCAGATTTCTTGGTAGCAGAGTTATGGTTACTATAGATTAGTTTGGTGATTATTGATTATTGATTTTTGATTATTTCATGTCTAACACTTCATGTTGAGTCGTATTACGTTATATGTAAGTCGAAAATTTTGAAGCTTCCGGGAAGTAGGAAGTGGACACGTGTGGCAAGAGAAGTCACATGGAATAGTGCATTGTCTGGTTTTTCAAATTGGCGATAACACAGGTTGTGTTATGATAGGGACATTTTCTGTATAAAACGTGTATGAGTGAAATAGCAACCGGTTTTCTTGTGAAACTCTGGCCTTAATTCTCAGGAGCAGTGTAGTCTCCACATGTGTTTTAACCCCTTGCTTGAAAGAAGGGTAAGGTAGAGGGAAGTGCTACACTTATCGATTGAAACTGTATTCTTGAAAAATAGAGTAAACTATCACTTTGTTTAGCGAAAACAGACAATGGAAATGTGTTTTTTATGTCGTAACTAATCAAATATAGTCGAAGACAAACTGCCGATAAATTTTGTAAAGGAGGGGTCAGGGGTAGAACTGACGTTGACAAAAGACCGCGCTGGGATTGGCCAGTACAGTAGAAACACGGAAAACGCCCTGATTGGTGCATTGGTGTGAGACACGCTGAGATAGGTCTGAAAAGCAGTGACGTAGAGGCTTCAGATTGGTGCGTTGGTGTGAGACGCGCTGGGATAGGTCCGAATAGCACATAGAGATCAGAGTAGAGTTACGAGCTTGCAGAAGGAAAGGAAATCGTGAAGAATGGCTTATTATGAATATGGTAGAGAGAAACCGTCATGGATGGCGAAAATTAAGAACTTCTTTAAGAAAGACAAAAAAGGTAGTGACTAGAGAGGGACAGGTAATTCCTCCGCCGAAAACACCAGCTTCGCATATGATGCTGAAATACGGTTATCATACTTGCATTTGGTTAGAAAATTGGACAAAATATACTCAGAATGATGGAGTATTGGCTTTTCCAGAGAATGGTTCATTTAGCATAGCGGTACTTCGAAATTTGAGAGAGAAAATGACGAAGCTTGAGCCAAGACCTAGACCGACACAGTTTGAAGCGTTAGGTGAGTGGGAAGACGAGATGTATGAACGAGAAAGATACAGAGGTGCAAAGAATCATAGTTTAGTTCCTGGAAGATTATGGGGAGTGAATCATGAGGACAGAATGAAGCGTTGGAGATATGCTAATATGACAGAAGGGTTGTTTCCAGCTTTTACAGTTGAAGAGGGTACAGGAAAGAAGTGTGCAGAGAAAAAGAAACATACAGTTACAGGAAGGTACGGGTATGGAGGTAGCGAGACAGAGGATGAGTTGCTGGAAGACATTTTAAACAGAAACCCACCTCCATATCAACAGAATTCTGCGGTGGTGACACCCAATGCACCGCCAATGGAAACTGGGAGGAATAAAAGTCCAGAACGAAGATACGAGATAAATAGGTCAAATGAACAGCTAAAAACCCCACAAAGTGAAAAATGTGACAGTGACAATGCAGCCGAGTTAGCAAAAACTACAAAGGAATTGACTGAGAAAATAAGAGAGTTAACAATGAACATGGAAGCTGTGACTGTGCCAGTGACAATAGGACCAGTAATACCAGTTTTTGAGAACCAGAAAATAGATGAGCATTCCCTAGTCATCCCCATGAACTCAAATTTGCAAAGAATGAGAGAAGGAATGGAACTAGAAAATGAAGGGGCAAGAAATTTGGTCAGTTCATATAGACCGAGCCCACCTACTAACCTGACAGTAAATGAGAGTGAGATAAGGAGGATTCCTATGGGAACCGAGTCTGCATCAGAAACACCGGAGAGGAATAGAAATTGGATAGAAATAAATAGTACACCTGTAGGTCCAACTCCAGACGAATTAAATGAATGGATGAGAAACTTGCAAAAGAAAGAGACAGAACCGAAACCATTAGATGTAATTAGGCTAAAAATAGATATGGAAGAATTAATTTTAGGGACTATTGGTACAGAAAAATTGAAAACATACCAGGACGACGAGATAATGTTCTTGTGCAAGAGCATTACTTGGAGAGCTAGAAATCTACATGACAAATTAGAAGAGACAGCGAATGAACTAGGAGTGGAATTTGTAAAAGTCAGGAGTTTGCAGAAACCGTATAGGGTAGATTTTTGTGAGAAAGATATAGAAAATTTGAACACATCAGGACGGTTAACACAGATAAAAGAACTGATTGTGTTATTGAGAAAATGGGGTGATGTGGACAGATGGAGAAGCAGGTGGACTAAAAGGAATGAGAGAGTAACAGATAAAGCGTCTTTGGCGTTTGCAGTGACAGACAAGGAATCAGTTGTAAGGGAGTATCCGATGAGAGAAACCCCAGGAGGTAGTTATGTGCATGTCCCTTGGTCCAGACAAGATATACTGTCATTTACAAATGACTTTCCAAAATTGAGAGAAAAACCTGTAGAATGGTACAGACAAGTGGAAAGGTTTGTTAAAGTTTCGAAGGTGTTATGGGTAGATTTGGATGGGTTATTTGACATTGTAGTACCAGCCAATTTATGGACAGAATGTAAAATTACCATTGATTGGCCAACTGTAGAATACCCAAGAGATGTAAAAACAGGAGCGCCAGGACCAGAAGTGATGAGGAAATATGAACAGGTTATTACCTTTTTGAAAAACAAAATTCCACCCAAAGAAACTGATTGGGTAAAAATTGACAGAACTACGCAGGAGAGTAAGGAGTCTGTACATGCCTACTATGAGAGGCTACTTTTGGTCTTCAAACAGTATAGCGGTTATGAGACTCTGAATGAGAAGGACATGAGTCATTTTGTATATAGATTTGTTTATGGGTTGAAACCAGAAATAAGCGAAATGATTAAACAACATATGATATGCTGGCAGAACAGTACAGTGGATGAAGTGTTGAGGTATGCCAAGTATTGTAGTGATGACATTGAATGCAGACAGCGTAAATTAAAGGAGAAAGCAATGTGGGCGCAAGTGAAAGTTGCAGAAAAACAAGAAGCTCAACTGAATAATCAGGGTAATGAGACAGGACAAACTAGATCCAAACCGAATATAGGTAAAGGCAAAGGCCAAATGAGTATAGAAGAAGCAAAGAAGAAGTGGCCATGCCACAACTGCGGAAATTTAGGGCATTGGAGAAACGAGTGTAAATTTCCTCCAAAAGCTAATACGGAAAATCAATCATTAAATCCACAGGTGCAGAGTGAGGTGAGTTACCAACAGCTGCAGCAACCGCAGGTAGTTACTCAGCAGAGTCAGGTGCCACAACCACCACTTCCCAAGAGTGTAAATCCACAGAGATACAGTGCAGAGACAGGATTCTACGGAGGAGAGCAGGTAACACAATTGCCGCGCGCAGCTGCAATAACGCAGTATTGGTTACGACAGGATGAGAATGAATCGGATGAAAGTTTATGACGGTGCCTAGGAGAGGAGGAAGAGTGCGTACTTGGCGCAACTCTAGAGGTAGATCAGACAGGTCCATTTGTGGATGGAGAAGTGAATGGTGCAAATGTAACATTCCTTGTGGACACTGGAGCTACCCGTTCTACTGTTAGATCAGTGAAAATTCCAAACCTTCCTCTCTCAGGTGAATATATCCAAGTCGTTGGTGTCTCAAATCAGCAAATTAAGGTGCCACTTACTAAATTAGTAGAAGTAAAAGTTGGACCATTCAGAGAAATGCACCGATTTGTGGTGTGTGATTGCAGTCCTGTAAATTTACTTGGACGCGATCTACTTTGCAAAATGAATTGCACCATCTATTGTACTCCGGATGAGATTGCATTTCAGACACCAGATGAAGATGTATTGTATAAAATGACAATGGCAGAATTAGAGCCAGGAGTGAATGACATGTTTCCTGTGTTCGATGTAGAGAAAATTCCAATTGAGTTGAAAGAAACAGTCAAACAGGAGGTATGGGATTTTACAGGCGAAGACATTGGGTTAATGAGAGGAGTAGACCCTGTTAAAATTTCTGTTAAAGGAACAAATTACCCAAATACTCCACAATATAAATTGACGCCAGAAATCATTGAAGGAATAACACCTGTAATAAATAAAATGATTGAACAAGGAATTTTGAAAGAAATAATGAGTAGTCCATGTAATTCGCCTATAATGGGACTGAAAAAGCCGAATGGAACATATAGAATAGTGCAAGATTTACGGAAGGTTAATACAATTGTTGTTCCTTGTTGTCCAATTGTACCAAACCCTGCTGTAATACTGTATCAGATTCCACATGAGGCAGAATGGTACACTGTCATTGATTTGTGCCATGCATTTTTCTCTATCCCGTTACATCCAGATAGCCAGCCATTATTTGCGTTCAGGTTCGGAGAGCGTATTTTTGGCATGGTGCCGAATTCCTCAGGGGTATACAGAAAGTCCCTCGATCTTTAATCAGATCCTAAAGAAATCATTGGAAGATTTAAAAATGCCTGAAAAATCTGTGATGGTTCAGTATATTGATGACCTACTGGTGGCATCAAAAACTAGAGAAGCATGTGTTACTGACACAATTGCTTTACTGAACCATTTAGCAGGAGGAGGACATAAGGTGTCCCCATCAAAATTACAGTTTTGTCAACAAGAAGTTCAATACCTAGGTCATAAAATTAAAAAAGGAGTGCGAAAGGTAACGACAGAGAGAATAAAAATTATCCGAGGAATGAAAGCTCCAATGACACAAAGAGAGGTGAGAATGTTCCTGGGAATGGTTGGATATTGTCGACAGTGGATAAGTGGATTTTCACTAATTGCGAAACCATTACAGCGATTGACAAAAAAGGATGTTAAAGATCCGTTTGAATTGAATGATGAAGAAATGAAAGCATTCAGAGAACTAAAAGCGAGACTGTGTGAAGCACCGGCATTGGGAATGCCTGACTATGAAAAAGAATTTGAGCTGTACTGTAGTGAAGAGATGGGTGTGCATTTTCAGTGTTAGTACAAAGACATGGAAATATGAAAAGACCTATTGCATATTTTTCAGCTGTTTTAGACCCGGTAGCAAAAGCGTTGCCTGGATGTCGGAAAGCAGTAGCTGCTACGAGTCTGGAACAAAGTGAAGGCATTGTGATGGGATACCCACTGAGAGTATATGTTCCACATTCAGTCGAAATTCTCTTGACAAGAACCAAAACTCAATACATGACACATAGTCGGCTGACTAGGTATGAAAAAGTGATTTTAAGTGCAGACAATGTAACCATTGACAGATGCACAAGCGTGAAGCCTTCGACATCATTGCCGGATGAAGAGAGTGTGACAGACAAAGATGAAGTTGATCATGATTGCTTGAACGTACTTGAATACTGTACAAAACCAAGGCCAGATATCAGAGATGAGCCTTTAAAAGAATCAGATTATGTGATGTTTGTGGATGGCTCATGTTTAAGGACAAGTGAAGGAGTTTTGAGTGCAGCATATGCTGTATGTACAGTAGCTGAAATAATGGAAGCATCTTGTTTGAGAGGGATACATTCCGCCCAAGTGGCTGAACTGATTGCTCTAATTCAGGCATGCAAACTGGGAAAGAATGTTTGAATCACAGTGATCACGGATAGCCAGTATGGCTTCGGAGTGGTCCATGATTTTGGGCAGATCTGGTCCCAAAGAGGTTTCTTGACGTCTGCAGGAACTCCAATTCGAAATGGTGAGTTTGTGAAGAAATTACTTGAGGCGATACAGCTGCCTAAACAAATTGCAGTGGTGAAGTATACTGCGCACAAAAATGGGGAAGACTACATAACTGTGGGCAACAGGTATGTTGATGAGATTGCTCAGTATTGTGCTAAAAATGTAGTCTCGTTGAACAGGAGAAGAGAAAGAGAGCATGTTTCATGTCCTTTGCTATTTACTAACATTATCAAAACATGGGATGAGGTGAGACAATTACAAGAAGCCGCAAATGAGGAGGAAAAAGATAGCTGGATAAAAGCAGGATGCAGAAAAAGGGAGTAAGATGATGTTTGGGTTTATAGAGATGAAAGACCAGTTATGCCTGATAGCATGATCTCTAATATGGCACGGATGTACCATGGACAAGCTCATATCGGGAGGGATGCCATGATCCGACTTTTTAGACACACATGGTATAACCCAAAATTCAGAGCTATAGCTGAAAGTCTCTGTCAAAGATGTCTTATCTGCCAACAGATAAATCCAGGAAGAAAAACAGTAGTGAGTTTAGGAACAATAGGACGAGAGGGAGGTCCTTTCACGAGAATGCAACTGGATTTTATAGAAATGCCCCCAAGTAATAGACTGAGGTATGTTCTTGTGGTCGTTTGTTTGTTTTCTCGTTGGGTGGAAGCCTATCCGACCAGAAGGAATGATGGGATTACAGTAGCTAAGCTCTTGCTGAGAGAATTCATTCCAAGGTACGGTTTTCCAGTAACGATTGAAACAGATAGAGGAACACATTTTCAAAACAAACTAATTCAACTGATATGTGAAGCTCTTGGCATTCAACAGAAATTGCACTGTGCATACAGACCAGAGGCTTCTGGAGTGGTAGAACAAGTGAATGGAACAATAAAGAATAGGTAGGGAAAATGTGTCAAGCCACAGGACTCAAATGGCCAGATGCCCTTCCACTGATACTAATGACTATCAGAAGTATACCTGATAGAAAAACAGGTCTGAGTCCCCACGAAATAATAATGGGACGAGCAATGAGACAAGCACATGTACCTGTCAACAAACTGCTGACTATAACTGATGATCTCGTGTTAGATTATTGCAAAGGATTGGCTGATGTAGTACATTCTGTGTTTCATCAGGTTGGACCGGATGCGACCACTCTTGAAAGAAAGCCAGCTCATGATTTGAGTCCAGGAGTTTGGGTCCGCATAAAAGTCCACAGAAGAAGAAACTGTTTGGTTCCTCGCTGGGACCAATCACGACAAGTGATCCTGGTGACAACAACTGCAGTCAAATGTGCAGGAGTGAAAAACTGGGTACATGCCAGCCACACTATCAGAGTTCCAGATCCTGAAGCTCGACCTGTAAGTCGACATCTGGAGATATCTGATACCAGTTCAGCATCCGATGCAGAAGACGAAACAAACAGGGTTCCAGATCCTGAAGCTCGACCTGTAAGTCGACATCTGCAAGACCCAGGTACAAGTCTAACAACAGGAGAAGAATTTGAAATAACAAAAGTTCCAGAACTTGAAGATCGACCTGTAAGTCGACATCTGGAAATATCAGACACCAGTTCAGCATCTGATACAGATCAATCAGACTGTGATGAAAAGCTAAAGAATAAATGGAACATTGACATCATAAACAAAGAAACTGAACCAAGAGAAAGTGACAGTGATCAGCCAAGCACAAGTTATGGTAAAAATCCTACAAAAATTGTCAAATTAGACAAGGGAGGGATAGATTCAAATAGAGAGATAGAAGAATCGGAAGAACACCGAGGAGCAATAGGGACAGACCAACAAACAAAAGAGCAGGGAAATATAGAAACAGACAGAGAGATCAACGGAAATTCGGAAGAACCTCGAGGAGGGATAGAAACAAGTGATCGAACAGAAAAGACACAGGAAGAAGAAGAGCTAGACAAAGAAGGTGAAATCATAAAGTTCAAAATAAGAGGGAATGAAGTAAGGTCTGAAACAGAATCAGAAGAAAGTGAAGGAGAGAGAAAACAGAGACTAGGACCAAGAAAAAGAACTTGGAGAGCTGAACGAGAAGAAAAAGAAAGTGAACCGAAAAGGCCGCGAAAAGGAGACAATTGGCCCCATGAAGTCAAAAGATTGAGATATAAAATCATAAAGATAAACAGAGATAATGCAGAACAAGTAAATGAAATAACAAGTCAAAAGGACCAAGAAAAACAGAGTGGAAAACAATTGCAGAAAACGAAAAGAGTAAAGAAGGCTAATTTGAAATATGTCACCTGAATGGCTATACATCGCATTGACTGATATCAAAGAAGAAGAAATCACTCACGATAACTCAGAAGAAAGCTACAAACCAATGAGTGAAAGTGAAGTGCAACAAGTTTGAAGAGATTGAAAAGAAAAAGCTGGACTGGACACTAAAAACCTGAATAAGACAAGGAAGAGTTCTGAGAAGAACTAAAGAGAGTACCAAACGAGACAAAGTGAGAAAGTAGAGTGGCTGAAACGTCATTCTGAGGTGTGGTGACACATTTACTGTACAAATATATATATTTAGGTAATAGAATAAAATGGTAGACACAGAGAATAGATGTGCGTTTTTACGTAGATGGTGTAGAATGTGTTTCTTTTGTACAGGTTTATTAATGTTTGTATGGCTTATTTTAGCAATCACCATTCCAATTAGATTAGCTGTAGAAGAAACGTCCATACTAGAGAACTACACAAAGAAAGATAAGGAAGTTAACATACAGAATACAGCAACATTAATAGATAGTGCAGAGTTACAAAAGGATAGATCCATAACAGATTTTTCAAAGAATGTTTTCACAAAATTATTATATGAATATGTAGAAACAATGGATGTAAGAGATTGTTATGTTTGTATGCAATTACCTGCGTCTGTTTCAGAAGGTGTGACCTATCATCACCTTCCTTTGACGTATGGAATAACATGTAGTGTTGTAGCTAGTTTGTTTTATAAAACAGGTAGATTAGAATATTATTACACTGACATAAATAAGATTTTTGCAAAAAGTCCTATAATTCCTGAATTGAACAAGGTGAACGTAGCAAAGATGTTTGGTGAATTTTTCTTAGAAAATAAAGATTTGACATTAGATGATGTAGTTAAACACAACCTTACTTCTGAGTTAAAGAAAGAAGAAAAGGTATTTTTAGAAATGGTAGAAAGCAGAAGAGTGAAATTTCAAAGAAAAGTAATAGAGGAAGAGATGAAAACACCCCTTTGGACATTTGAAGGAGAAAGTAATGATAAGAAAAAGACAAATGCAGCTATGACTTTAGATTGGCCCCAACAGGGAAAGTTGTGCATTAGTAGAAATAGAACTAGGTATGACAACTATTTCGTGGGTTCCAGTGACTGCCGAGACAATTATAAAATTTTAGGAGGATGGGGATTCAAAGGAGGAAAAGATCCAATATTTCCAGCGATCTATTATATTTGTGGAAACAGAGCTTATTACAGGTTGCCGGACCATTGGTATGGGTCATGCTACTTAGGCCTGGTCTTTCCAAAAATCTTTCATGTAGATAGAGAAGAAAAAGGAACACACGAAATGGGTGAAACATTCACACGTAGAAAAAGGGAAAGTTTTTCAGAAATAGTGGGTGACATTTTTGGAGCAATGATACCAGCAGTGGGAATATCTTTGAATGCATTTAAAATTCGAAAATTGTCCACAGTAGTAGATCGTTTATCAACGAATACTGCTAGAGGGTTCTTGATGGTAAATACCGGTTGCCATGAGAGCTATGGTGATGCAAAATCGACTTGCCCTTGACATTCTTTTGGCAAAAGAGGGAGGAGTCTGTGGAATGCTGAAAGTCCAACATTGTTGCACTTACATTCCAGATAAAAATGAAAATATACAAAAGTATATAAAGAATATTACTAATTTGCACAAAGAACTTGTTCCACTGGAGGTTGAAAATGCTTGGGAGAAACTTGGTAAGAGTTTTTCCTCAATACCAAAATGGTTCACTGAAATAGGTAGTTCTATTGTAGGGAAAGTTTTGATATCAGCAACAGTAGTAATTTTAGTGGTGTTATTTACGAAATTTGTCATTATATGTATTAAAAGGAGAAAAAGACAAAACAAAATGAGAAGAGAAAATAAGATAAAGAAAGAGAACGAGAATTAGGTGAAATAGAGCTTGAAGAACTAAAAGAAAGTATGTATGAGAGAACAAAAAGACAAGATGAAAGGGATACTGATGTGTAAAACTAACAAGAAGAAAAAGAACAAGAAACATGCTTATCTGTAAAATTGTGTAACATGGGTTTTTGTGGTGATATTAAAAACCACCAAAGGGGGGAGTTGATGGAGCAAGGTAAATAAGAAATGTTTGAACCCCCTAATATTAATGCTAATATTTAATACTATTAATTGATTTGATGACTAATCAACATTTTTTACGTTTCTTATAGACAACATTGGTAACCAGCAATTTATGTGCAAAACTAACTCACTTACAATTGTGAAGGTAGAATAATATTAACATAATGGTTTGCGTACTAATTAGAGTAATGTTGCATGATTTGTGCTATGTAGTAAATTGTATTGTGGCTAAAGAATGCGGATGGTAAGTAAAAATAGCTTTATATGTCGCTTTTGCTAGGTAACACCTAATTGGGGTACGTAGAATGACGGGTGGGAAACGAAAAGGCTTATTTTCTTTATTTTAATTACGATTGTGTTTGTTTTCATGATAGTTCGTTTGGGCCTGTTAAGCCGCACTGTAAAAATGGCTGCCGAGGCAGATGAGCTTAATGCGCAAGTGCAAAATGGCTTCCAAGTGGAAGAAAGCTGCGGAAATATGTCACGTGATTTGAAAGTAAAGCCCAGAGTGAAACGAGTCAAGGACGGCGTGACCTGTCACCAAAACGGGTGCCAAGAAGGACTCAGCGAGAATGTATGAGAACCAAAGATGCAGCTGTGAATTAACAATGAACTGTTTAAAATAAAGTTACAAAAGAAGATACATGTGAGGAACTGTCAATCGGATTGGTAATGTCCTAAAGCCGTGAGAAAGGACAAAAGTTATAAACATTTTCGGAACCGGTTTAAGCAAGGAGGGCAATGAGGAGATGCTTGCCACCCCTCCAATGGACCAATTAGCGTGAATCTCGCCCCCAAAGAATGAAACATTTCTGTTTAGTAAGCTAGTAATAGGGTATAAGAGGACCTACTCTTAAGTAGGAGGAGCGCTATTCATACATAATTTTTGAGCACTGGACATTGATGCTGGAGAACTGCTGCTATTTTCCATAGGCCATTTTTCTTTTTAATATAATTAATTCTTTTTGCTTTTAAATCTGACTGGGAAGGAACGAGAACGTTGCGGGAAACCTGTATAGGTGGTCCGTCGAGGAGGCCTGTTTAGCGGGACAGACAGTCAGTTTTGGGAGTTCTATGCTGTGATCTGCAACTTATCTCTGCCGAGGCGAATTTTTATTTCTCATCTAAAAGGGTATGCATAAATTCTTTAAAAGGTTATTTCTTATAATGATATTAAACGTATTAAACTGATTAATAAAATTGAAACTTATTCATGCATTTAAAGAAGATAGATAAACTTTATTTCAATTAAAACTACGAGTCAGTGGTTCTTTAGCTCAATAATAAGTGTAATGTTTTAATGAGTTTAAATGTGATTAAGCTGGTCTTAATCACCATCAACAGATTCATACTAGTTGGTCCATGGACCAAAGAGCGGAATACCTTGATGTCTTAGAAACTGACAGGATTAAAACGAATTATGTATGATGTTTGAGAAACCATCTTGTCAACTTTAAAAAGGTATCCCATTCTCTTCCAGCAGTCATTAACTTTTTCTCCTAGGTGAAAGTGGATGAGATCCAGAAAATGTTTGAGAGAGTGAATGTATATGCGGTGTTATGGGCCCCACCGTCATATTGGTATAGTTGGAAAAAATAGTGTTTTCAACCTGGATGTTATGTCCACAGGAGAAGAAATTATGTTAGTAGCGCTGGATCACCGCCTAATGCGAAAGTTAGAAAGAGAAAAAATAGTCTTGCCCAAAAATATACAGTTAGAATGTGGTATCCTCAATGCACAAATACATTAACTTGAGGAGGAACGTTTGTTGAAGAATTAAAAACAACTGTCATAAGTGTTAGGCTCACGATGTACAAAAAAGGCAAAGTGCCTTACTTGAGTTTATGGCATAAAGCGTGTGGCAGCGCTGAAGCTTTGTGAAGTCTTGAACACGGTAAATGCACCACTGACTAAGAACAACAGTGCTCTGTGTATTTGCGCATTGAAAACAGCACCTCAGACGGTGGCACGTAAGCGTAATGTCCGGTGACACGCAACGCTGTGCTTCACTGATGTTACCTGGTTACCAGAGGCCGCTCCCTGAAGAGCGTAGTGTATCCAAGGAAAAAAATGTGACTGGATTCCAGACTCACGTGATTTCACACAACCGTGAACTCAGCGGATGCGCAGGAGGTGCACTTGAGAGCGATCGTCCTTAGCTGGGGACAGATTGACGTTCTGACAGTGTGGCGGCAACAGGATGCAAGGCACTGCCACCAAACGAAGCAAGGGACCGCCTGGCTCGAACGCTGAAGGCTCCGACACCCTTGCCAGCCACTGACCAGGAACGTACAGGAGCCGCTAGGCAGATATTTCTTCAGCAAGTCCGACGAAGGGTTAGGTGGATGAAGAAGAGGCGTAGGCACGCGCTGGTTCACTCGTGTTCTGCGCTTGTCACCATAATTATTAAGACGAAGACACAGGATCCTTAAAGAAAAAGGTTTATTGAAGAAAGCAGCAGCACACCATAATGAGTAGACACCGCAGTGAACACAACGTGCCAACTCCCCAACGACATTCCTTCAAGTGACCAACGTTCAGCTGGCGTTCTAGAACGCCAGCTCATTACATCATCATAGAGGTGAGTGCATGAGATGGGTACGGGGGCCTAGAGGGGAAGGGTGGGAAGGTTCCTGAAAGAAGGAGCTATCTTAACACAATGATATTAATTACCTGAAAAATGGATATTCTGGACAGCGATATTTCTGCATCAAGGTTTTTTTGCATCACAATATTTTTTTTCCGGTATTTCTGTAACTCGATATTTAAAAATCAATATTTGGTCCAAATAACTCTTATTTTGTATGTGCTCTTCAGCCGTTTTATATCAACGGTTGTTTTGCAACATTAAAACAATTAATTCTCAGAACAAGTTTCTGAAATTATTCCTACTTCATTTTCTTTGCTTGATATTTTAGACATACATTGTTATTTATTTCCATTGAGCCAGTGTTGACATATTCTATCTCCGTCTACTTTTTCTGTTATTTTTTTCACACGGTTTCTCTCATTTAACCCTGGGCACATCTGTTTAGCCCGCCAACACCGGCCCTGCATGTGTGGTGTTTAACATGAATAGCTCTCAGTTCATTCACTGCAGTCGTTCAGTGGCAGAAACAAAGAACAAACATCAGACACATAAATACCCACAAAGCAAGCATGTTATTGGGTTCACTCACATAGGCAGAACTAGATCCGGCGGTCGAGCCTTCTCCTACCTTGCTCCTAAAGCCTGGAACGACCTGCCCCTGCACATCAGAGCCTCCTCCTCAGTTTTCGAATTCTGCAAGAAACTGAAGCCCTGGCTCTTTACCTGGCCCCGAACCTGACTCGGCTCATACAGCTGCTGCTTCACCGCTAGGATACCCTTCTCAGCGAGTTATGCACTATACAAATACACATAACATAATTTCTGCATTGGGATCTCGCCATGTCAGAAAGCTTCCTCTTTTATCTGCGTAGAACTTGAATTAAATAGGGAAAAACCTGAATTTAAGGACAGTGGATTTGTTTTGGTACACATATAGGCTCCTGGATGGTGTGCCCGTGTGAGACTCTAGAGAAAGGAATATGGGAGATGACTGTAAAATTGTGGTGTGCTTGCCTCCATATACTGCTGCAGCCTGTTACTTCCATGAGCCTGAAGGGACTAAAATCTTAGCCTGAGTTGAAGTGGTGAAAACACCAGCTTGTTGCAGCTCAAGTGTTCTTCAGGGAGGCCACCTCATCAAGTGTAGATTGTCACTTGTAGGGTATGAGCAGCCGTCTATGGTCAAGGCTGCAGGAGGGTTTCCGAGGCTGGTTAGTGTATAAGCTTCAGAGGGTCGAGGCAGATCCCCAGATGGTTGCTTAGGTGCCTCGCTGACTTGAAAGTTTGGAAATGAAATGGGGCTGACTAATGTGTAAGACACATCATGACATTCTTGTGTATAATTCAGTCTAAAGGTCTAAATGGGAATGGAGGGGTTTCTAGAGACGGAAGCTATATAATGGTAGGCATGACCAGGGGCGCAGCTTAGGGAACAATATCAGGGGGGAGTAAGTCTGAGGATTACCAACAAGCAATAGGGAGCACCCAACTAAAAGGGACAGGAGTGGCCCGAACAGGCTGGTGGGAATGGTAATGAGGGATCACTGACAGAATATCGATGATAAGAATATCGACCTACAAAAATATCGAGGTAAAAATATAGAATGCCAAAATATCGAATCCCTATCTACAAACAGGTAAGTACAAAAATATCGAATCCAAAATATAGTTGTAAAAAATATAGTTAGTCAAAATATCAAATTTTTTAAATATCTTAAAAGTAATGTAAAATTAATGAAATACTATATATAATTAACTAAAACATACTTAAAAATACTTAAATAACTTTAAAATTAATAAATAATTAATGTAAGTAAAAAAAAATAAACATACATTTTTATTTTTTAATACATATATATATTAACGTAATATTTATAAAAAATATTCAATATTTTTAGCGTAGGATAGCGGGAGGGTAAAATTTACTATTACCACTCCAGTGAGTGCAACAGTAGGGAAAGCATTGGATAGCGGGAGGGTAAAAATTACTATTCCCACTCCAGTGAGTGCAACAGTAGGGAAAGCGTTGGATAGCGGGAGGGTAAAAATTACTATTCCCACTCCAGAGAGTGCAACAGTAGTGAAAACGTTGGATAGCGTAGGGGTAAAAATTACTATTCCCACTCCAGAGAGTGCAACAGTAGGGAAAGCGTTGGATAGCGGGAGGGTAAAAATTACTATTCCCACTCCAGAGAGTGCAACAGTAGGGAAAGCGTTGGATAGCGGGAGGGTAAAAATTACTATTCCCACTCCAGAGAGTGCAACAGTAGGGAAAGAGTTGGATAGCGTAGGGTAAAAATTACTATTCCCACTCCAGTGAGTGCAACAGTAGGGAAAGCGTTGGATAGCGGGAGGGTAAAAATTACTATTCCCACTCCAGAGAGTGCAACAGTAGTGAAAACGTTGGATAGCGTAGGGGTAAAAATTACTATTCCCACTCCAGAGAGTGCAACAGTAGGGAAAGCGTTGGATAGCGTAGGGGTAAAAATTACTATTCCCACTCCAGAGAGTGCAACAGTAGGGAAAGCGTTGGATAGCATAGGGGTATAAATTACTATTCCCACTCCAGAGAGTGCAACAGTAGGGAAAATAATGATTTAATATTTTAATAAAAATAAAATAATTATCAATACCAATAAAAAATTAATTAAAATTACTTACCAATTACAAAATATTTAATAATTAATTCTAAATACCAATAAATATTATTTCTTAAAAATTAATTACCTATTAATTATTAATTAACAAAGAATTAATTTTCAATACCAAAAAATAATAAATAATAAAAAAATACCAAGTAATAATTAATTGACAGTAAATTAATTATCAATACACCAAAATATTTTCAATAATTAATTAATTACAATTAAATTACTTCCCACCCTATTCCCCTATAAACCCACAACCCGCTACAAAGAATAAATTAATACAATTAACATAATTATCAATTAATAAATTAATAAAAATTAATTACCAATTAATAAAAATTAATTACCAAATAAGAATTAATTAACAATAAATTAATAATCAATACCAATAAATAAAAATAAATAATTACTGAATTACAATTAAATTACTTCCCACCCTATTCCCCTATAAACCCACAACCCGCTCTGAATAATAAATTAATACAATTAATATAATTATCAATTAAAAAATTAATAAACATTAATTACCAATTAATAAAAATTAATTACCAATTAATAAAAATTAATTACCAATTAATAATTAATTAACAATGAATTATTTATCAATACCAATATATAAAATTTAATAATTACTTAATTACATTTAAATTACTTCCCACCCTATTCCCCTATAAACCCACAACCCGCTACAGAACTAAAACGCAAAATTAAATTAAATATAATTAATAATTCCTAAAAATTAATATTTAATTTACTATAATTAAATTACTTCCCACCCTATTCCCCTATAAACCCACAACCCGCTACAGAATTAAATTACGCAAAAATTAAATAACATAAAATTCATTACTTTAAAAAAATTAAAACATACATTACAAAAATAATACATACTTTTAACACATATACTAACACTTAAAACACTATAAAAAAATTCGATATTTTTAACAACTATATTATGACTGTCGATATTTTGACAATCGATATTTCTTACCTGAATTTCGATATTCTTAACCACTATATTTTGGCAATTCGATATTCTGTCCATTCTATATTAAAAACTCGATATTTTGGCAATTCGATATTAAAAATTCGATATTATGTCTGTTTACCGGTAATGAGCAAAGAAAGGAATATTCTTGGTACCATGTTTGTGTGCATAGATCTATAAGCTGGTAAGAGCAAACCTTTTTACACCCCTACCCAAGCACGTCATACAGCCAAGTTGTATACAAAGTACATACTACAAACGAGGAATTCATCACAGTACCATGCTTATAAACTGGTATAATTCAATACCTAATTTACAAGACATCAACTAGTATCTATGCACACATGGTATGGCATTGTGACACTTTGGCACTTTGTTTTATTAAAAAAAGAAATAATGATAAAAATAATGCTTAAAGATAGGTCACAGTTGAAAAATAAATACCCACTGCAAGGTAGATTTATCATTTCAAGATAATTTTGAGAAGGTGGTGTTAAAGTGGTGCAAGTAGATACTCAATAATATGTTGCAGCTAAGCTCATATGAAATAATTTATGTTGTGACTCATCGTCATGCGTCACTAAAGTGTGCATGACGCTTTGGCCAGGCCGAGTCGGCCGGCCAAAGTGTCATGCACTTCAGTGTGCCCACCACTCCTCCCCTGCCTGCTCTGTTAGCAGAGCAGCCCCGCACCGCCCCCATGCTGCCACAGCAGGAACAAATAATATTATAATAACATCACGTTATTATCATTTTATTTTTCCTTTTCTTCACTGCTGCAACACAGTGGGGTGATGCTCCTCCGCCTTAGCGGAGGAGCTGCCACACTGATTAGGGAAGCACCCCGGGGGAGAGAAAGTCATAAGGGTAGCCTTCTCTCCCATAGTACCTGAAGATATCAGGGAAATTTATGCTAGTGAATGGGCCGTAAGACAGCCACCAGTCCTATATAGAAATCAAGGGGGTGTGATGAAGACTCTGGTTCACATGTTATTCCCCTATTCAGTGAACCACAACAAATTCAATACCCTTTAAAACCAGAAGCAAAACGTGGTATTAAAGAAATATTGGACCAAAATATAGTATCATAGCACAATAGCGCCTTGCCTCTCATCTATGAACACACCCCTTTTTCCTGTCTGGATCCTATAGAATTGTCTTAGACAATAGAAATTTGAATTTGTATACACAAACATATGCAACGCAAAACACCCACAGTACAGGTTTGTTGGACTAAGCCATTTTTGCAGGGTTATCCCCAAACTTTTTGCTAACTCCCTCTTATTTTTTCTGACCTGTTTTTGTTGGCTTTAGGACTCTGGGCACTTTACCGCTGCTGATCAGTGCAAAAGTGCATATGCTCAGGGTAAATTGTGATTATGATTGGTTATCCATGATTGGCATATTTGATTTACTGGTAAGCCCCTAGTAAAGTGCACTGTGTGTGCCCAGGGCCTGTAGATCAAATGCTACTAGTGGGCCTGCAGCACTGATTGTGCAACCCACACAAGTAGCCTTTCAAATGTGTCTCAGACCTGCCACTACAGCATCTGTGAGCACAGTTTTTAACAGCCATGCCGACCTGGCAAGTGCACCCACTTGCCAGGCCCTAACCTTACATTTTCTTACATGTAAGTCTCCCCTAAGGTAGGCCCAAGGTAGCCTTATGGGCAGGGTGCAGTGTATGTTACAGGTAGGACTTGTAGTGGTGTGTTTTACTTGTCCTGATAGTGAAATACTGTGCATTTCAATTTCCTTATTGGTTTAAAAACAAAGCGGGTGTGGAAAAAATACAAAATGAGCCTTGATATTTCCAATGGGTTTTTCAGTCATAATATAGTGCCTAAAACTGAGGGACAGATTTACAAGACCCTTGCAACACTTTTGCGCTGCCATTGCGTCAATTTATAACGTGACACATCTAGGGAGATGTGTCACGTTGTAAAGCCCTGCGTCACATTATACCTGCATCAGGTATAATGTATGCAGGGTGGGCGTTCCTATGCAGGAAAGCCTCGTAAAAGTGACGCAGTGAAATCTACAAGATTTCAATGCGCCACTTCTAGGATGCCACTGCGTCAAAACCTTACGACTGCTTGAAGCAGGAGTAAGGAGTGACGCAGTACAATAAGTATAGGCCTCAACATGCATTGCTGGAGTTGCTTCATGCTTGCGACACGACTCCAGCAATGCGTGACTTTTGGGACAACAGATGCGTCAGAATTTCTGACACATCTGTCAGTCCTTGCGCCATGGTACGCCGTATTGTAAATACGGTGCATCCATGGCAGCGCAAGGGTATCGCAGGCTGGTGCAGGGTAACTGACACATCTCTACAGATGCTTCAGTTTCTTGTAAATCTGCCCCATAATATCTAACTGCTTTTAGTTTCAACGGAGTGCAGTTTTCATTCCGATGTTTGCCTATGGGTTATAAGAATAGTCCTGGCATGTTTTCAGCGTGAATCATGAAGCTCTTACAACCAAATTCTGAGGTATTGTCGTACATTGATGATATCTACTTAACTAATGATGACTTGAAACAGTACCTTACCGGGGTAGACAGAGTAGTGATTATGTTAAAATCACATGGTTACAAGATTAATTTATCAAATTGAAGATCGCCTACCAGACGGTGACCTTCCTTGGATATGAATTATCTAGCGAGGGCAAGGGTCTAGCTCTAGATTTCGTCAAGGATTGCGCTACCTTGCAGTCTCCCGACACACTGAAGAAGTTTGCCTTACTACACAGAGAGAGTGAAGCCTTTGCATGACCTGATTTCTTCCATGTTTTTTCTAAACATTGGCTGAGCGCACATACTGATATCTTGCATGCTCTACAAGCAGACATGCTTGAGACTAAGGATCTGATTACGCGTTTTGCGATCTGACCGCCGAAAGACCACGGCCGTGAAAAGACCACAGCGCTGGCGGTCTTCCGACTGCCGTATTACGAGTTGACCGCGGTGTGGCTGCGGCGGTCTTGTGGCAGTGGTGAATGTATTTCCATATCTATTGATGCATGTGTGTACATTTTGATTGCATATGTGTCGAATGCACACATATGCATGATACATATGGAAAAAAAACACCTGCCCATTGCCAGAGTCCGACCCATATGTGGGCGGTCCAGGCAATGGGTATATGGTACATAAAGCACTTACATATGCATCGCCGTAGACGGGGTCATATTCCTCAGGGTGATGATGCTGCTGTGTAGGGGGGACCAGGAGTAAGGAATCCACATCAAAATCTGCTGTGAAGAACTGGAAAGGGGTGAGTATGCACCCCAAATCCTTTGTTTCCGCCAACCTTTAGACGGCGGTCCGACTGCAGCGGTCACCTCACGGGAAAGGCAACTCGTAATACGGATGGCTGTGTTGCTCCTCTGTACTGCCCTATGGAAGCTGCCTTCCCCCGACTGCGGGCCCCGGCGGTCGACGGTGTGTTTGCGGTGCCCGCGGTCCGGTCGTGGTCTTTGCAAAGCCAATATTCCCAACGTGTAATACGGCAGATAGACCGCAGAGCTCGCAGCGGTCGGACTGCGACAGCGTGTACGGCGGTCCATGGATCGCCGAACTTGTAATAAGGCCCTAAATATTTACAAACTAGCGACAACATGACCAACCTAGTTATCAGAGTCATACCCAGTCACTATGGTTACACATATGTGACCTACAATGAAGGATTGTCCCCATTGCCTATAAATCTCACTTGTATTCTCTGGCTGAAGCACAATTTGCTGCCATTGAAAAAATCCTGAGGGCTGTGCAAACAGATATTGTAAAAGAGCATCCGGTACAGGGAAAACGTATCATTATTGTTTCTCCCGTACCAGGACTAGAGGCGGCCACAAAGACAAGCATTCCTAAAGCTCGAAATGGGTATAGTGGGACTGTTCTTTAAGTTTAGTGGATATAAGGTTTCAGTATGATCCTTCTCTTCATACAGAAGTTTTTCTCCAATATGAACAGATAACTGTTCCGACTCCAGACACTTTACCTGTCGAGTCTTATCAGAGCATCTTTTACACAGATGGCTCTGCTCAACCTGCAATAGGACCTAAATGTAAGCACTAAGCAGCCTGCGCAGCAGTGGAAGGTGTTGTGAAGAATGGTGAGTTCATTTCATAACACACCCAAACCAAACTCTTAGGTGACAGTACTGCACAACATGCAGAGTTACATGCCTTGCTACTTGCATTACAGAAAAGTGACTCATAAGTTCCCACACTCATTGTGTCCGACTCAATCTTCTGTGTGTCTGGTTACAATGTCAATTTGCAATATTGGCGATTGAATGGATTCAAAGATTCAGAAGGAAAGCCTATAAAAAATAAACAGTTTTAGCGACAGGTAGCTGTCTTACAAGACAAACGTCCATTGGGCCATGTGAGGCACACTTAGGGCCATTAGTGTAGTGGTATTAATGCTACAGGAAACTGTGCCGCTGACCAAGTGGCAAAAGCTGCAATTCAGACTGCCTGGGTGGCAGTCTTAACTAGATCTCAAACGAAGATCGACACAGATATTTTAACAGCCATAAATGCAACCAAGCAAGCTGGGAAACCTCCTGCAGGTTTTCCTCCCAGATACTCCTACACCCTTAACTCAGATAACATTCCGGTAATTACAATACCAGGAGTGGGAGACGGAGTAATATCTAATAATCTGTCTATATTAGAATTAATCAAAGAAGCACACAAGAGATTGGTCTCTGCACATGCAGGAATAAATGCAACCTTAGCAATGCTACAGCAACACTATTAGTGCCCTAGTTTATATAAACAGACTACGGACTATATTAGACAGTGTAACATTTGTCAGCAAATTAAACCCTCCACTGTCAAAAGACCTTCGCCAGCTCCCCTCATGATCTTAAATATCCCCTTCTGGGTGATTTATTTGGACCATATTGGTCCCCTAAATTCAGCTAACCCATATAAGTACATATTGGCAGCTATTGATTCATGTTCTCGATTCCTATGGGTTTGGCAACAGAGAAATGCAAACGCTTCAGCAGTCATAAAAGATTTGCAGTGCTTAGTGTCAATGGGGGCAGCTCATTCATTTCATTCAAATAACGGTCCTGTGTTTGCCTCCAAGGCTTACAGAGATTCAATATCTGCTCTGGGAGTTTATCTGCAATTCAGCAACCCGTTCAAAGCTGAATTGAATGGCATTGTATAGCGGGCCAATGGCATGATTAAATAATCTTTGACTGCTAGAATGTTAAGTTCAGGTCTTAGTTGGTACCACACCAGTCTGGAGTTCAGCGAGCATTGAATAACTTGCCTAGAGGAGTATTGGGAGGACGCACTCCATTTGAGGTTCTATTCGGAGTTCCTATGTATGTGCCTGCCTTAGATAATTCTGGAAAGGTGGCCGATAAAGAAATATTTGACTTGGAGAAATGTTTGAATGTTTTACAGAGTATTCAAAAAGTCAGATACGAGCTGTGTAACACAAACCACTCTGACGCCGCCACTTGTGAAGAGGCTATTATTGCTGCCGATGGGTAGGTTCCTAAATTTGGGGACCTAGTTTGGGAGAAAATACACGACAAGCAAGCTTTTGAACCATCCTACAGATCACCCGTCACTGTTCTTGGGGTAAAAGGCAACAGATCTGTAATGCTGCCTCCTTTGCCTGGATCAAGAAGAAACAGGCAGGTGTTTATTGACCACGTTAAAAAGCATTATGTGGCCAGTCCTCTACAGCCAGCTGCTGCAGACACCACAAAGGATTCAGGGTAGTGCCTCCCAGCCTCTCCCTACTCTGAATATCACATCCCCTGAACAAAGCAGTAACATTTCTAGCTCACCTTCCCAGTCAGGGATGTTTGAGCTTTACACTCTACGCAGAACACTGAGTGTAACAAACACAGCTGATGCTGCCAACATGAGAGTGGCGACTGTCCAACGTAATTCCATGGTCTACTATGAAATTCCACCTGATGCTACCCTATTTGAACTGGTACCTTTTCGAGAGTCCAGAGGGACCAACAATGCTGAAAATAACTCTGGATATTTCTCAGAAGATTTTTCAACCCTTTTCACAGTCACTCTTTGAGAAAGACTGCTTCGCGCTTGTCAGTGGTTTCATGACAAATACATGATTTCTCTATGGTCCTATGCCTGTATCACTTTGGGAACTTTTCTTTTCATCAACGATGTTTGTCATTCTACTGCTATTCAATTGACATTTTGTCCAACCAAGAACAATTGCATTACTTATGGTTCATGAATTACAGCCCCACTCTTCATCCCACAAAACCCGAAGTTGCTTCTATGCTGCAAACATTACAGGCTATCCTGTGCCCGACGGCATAGCCTGGGAGAAAGTTCCATAACAAATTATGGGACCCACTGAGACATTGCAGTTGCCTTATGGGATAAAAGTTTCAATGAACGATGTTATAAAGCCCGGTTCTCTTTCAGATGATTGGGACTAAGAGGCTGTTAAAAGAATGTCTGATTTGCAGGCATATGCTACTTTGACTAATGAAGATCCTTATTTGAATTCAGCGAAACTACAAAGAAATGTATTGCTATCATAACTATGCACTTTATTTCATACTTAGGACTAGTTATCCTAGTGAAATACACAAATACACACAATGTAAACATTGTGAGGCTCCTCCTCCCGAGAGCCATTCTCATTTCTTGAAGAAATTCTCTTACTTTCAGAGTCCTGACAGGTCACACACTTCAGCCTTCTATTTCACACAGAAGCCCCAGCAGCTTCCGAAAAACCTAATCACTACCAACAAGTTGATTTACTCCGAGGAGTTTAGTCAAAACCTGGCTATTCAAGGATACAAGTATTGGAAAGCAAATGTTGATGAGGAAAACATTATGGGAACCAAGTTCTGGCAGATTCAAGGTAAAGAAGCCTTATATCGAGCCTTTATTATACCAAAAGAAATGATCTTTCTAAACAAAACCATCAAGCAGACTACTTGTCTGGGATTCAGAACAATGCCGGATTTAAAGAAACCTCCTACTTCAAAAGTCAATCTGGCTATGTTCAATAAATGGCAATTCTCAATGAATATGTCTAAATCAAATATAAACAATATGATACAGAATGGAACCTATAATTCAACACCATTTTCTGTTGAAGGTTTGGTCTTATGGCCTTATATTCCTAAAACATGCTTGCAGCATTTACTTTCCAACACTCCTGGACCCAAACGTAACTGGTCTGATCCACGTTACAATACACAAACACCTGTAGTGGCTACCACATACAGTGTAGGCAAGTCATGCAAACAATGGATTGAACACTCTAGTCTCCCAGCCGTGAAGAAACACTTCTGCTCCATTAATGAAAATATGGATTTTTCCAACTTTCTTCTGGGGCCACGTCAAATAAACAAAAGATTCCTTGCCACATGAATATATGCCATCTACAATGAATTAAATAAATATTCTGAAAAAGAAGCTGCAGAAAGAATTAGGCAAATAGATAAGGAAAACATGCAAACGGTTTGTAAAGTTATTGACAATGGAATGCACACGCTTTCTAAACGAGTGTACTCGCTAAATTACATCTTGTCCTCAGCCTTAGACCTCATGAAAGGAGATCTGAAATTGTTACAACACGGGCAGGCTCAGTTAAGAGCGATTATAAAACTAAATTGGGCATTACAAACACTTAGAAAAGGTTATGTGCCTAGGCTACTTCTTAATGAAACAGCCTTATTTGAGCCATTTAATTTGACACTCATGCAAAAAACAATGGTCAAGAAAGAATCCACATATATTCTATTAAGTATAGAACAAGCTGAAGATGCACCATTTATATTCAGTGACACACCACCAATACCTGGTTAATACATGGTATTATTTTTTTACCCATAGCAACCTTTCATTTTCATGATTGCAAAAATATAAATCTATTGGTTGGTATGACACTATGCACAATTCACAACTATTCCATTCATGGAAATCCCCTTTCACCCACATATTTCTAAATATAAAGGAGGATAGGAGGATGACCCTGTGTATATCAGTACAGCAAATTGCAGAAATCCTCTTGGACACTCCCTTCTTCGTGACACAATATCTTTGCACAGAATGTGTAGCACTTTGACACCAGTGTTAAATTGTATCTCATCTGTTTTCGCTTGCATTTATTCCTATACACCATGAACTGTTAAAAATAACAGCTCTTATTTATATTTGACAAATGTTACTTTTTTTTTTTTTTTTACAGAGTTTTATATAGCGCGAACTTGATGCGAATCGGGTATCAGAGCGCTTTACATAGCACTAGTTGCATTACATGAGGACACATTCATTTTTGTTAGGCACGGGGAGATTAAGTGATTTGCCCAGAATCACAGGATGTTCAGCGTCAATGCCGAGACTCGAACCCAGTTCCCCAGATTAGAGGTCGACCCCCCTAGCCGTTAGGCCAACTCCTCTCCCACTTGCTGTGGGTTGGAACATGGACAGCCATACATGATAACAGTTTCTAAAACAATACATTGTTGTGGAAAGACCGTATATCCTCCACCTAGAAATGTTATTATGTACCTTGACCTAATATAAGTATGAAATCTATGCGTTTTGGCAACTTGAACAAACTATTGTCTGTTCTCTTGCAAAAAGATGTCTCTTTGACCTCAGTGGTTGAAGGTTATAATCTGCAAACAGCCAGAACTGTTTCAGAAATTCAGCGGCTGTCACACACACAATACTTGACACATTTGGAGATATTGTTCAAATGATATTTAATTGATCTGTAACAATTGGTGTTGTTCATCTTTTTAAGAACATTGGATCTGGCCTAGTGGCTGGATTTAAAGCAGTATTTGGAATGATTTCGTCATTTTTTATTCTCTGTTCTCCAGCCTTTTTGGAGGTTTTCCGATCATAATATTACTGATTGGCTGTGGTGTGATCATCTTTCTCCTTTTCCGTCAAGGAAATCGACAACATGGAGTACCCATATCCAACTGAACAAAGTTGCAGAGAGACTCTAGCATGCTACATGGGACATTCTTGGCTGTCTGAACTCAGTGAACACTGGATGCTCACCTTTCACAAAGTGAATGCTGCACAAGTAAAACCTGTGTTCTGGTGCATAAGCTGTCCGACTGACATCATCTTCGACTTACATCTTTAGCAGCCACCAGTGGCTTATCTCGATATGGAACTGATCTTGAAACCTCTACATAAGCACCAGAAACAATGCAGAGCAATGCACCTGTCCCTTCTACAGGATGCCACCTATAGCAGAGCAGTAGCACCAGTGGCACTTTTCGGAGCAGCTTTTGATGAATGGCTTAACTCATTGCTATTCTTTGAGCCCCTTGGAGAGGAGCCACATCCAACACCATGTCATACCCCCTTCCACACCCCCGGGGCCATGCCCTCAGTCAGACTGGACTATCTGCAACTAGCCCATGATTTATGATCCAAAGCTCGGTAGACCCTTGTTGCACAAGTAAGGGCTAGCCATTACCAAGACCTTTCCTAGTGCCTTTGCGCCTTCTGCGCATGCAATGATTAATGTGGCATTAACATTAAGAGAAGCTATTGCATGAAAATGTATTAAGATGCTAATGCGCCTGAGTCGCAACACTGAGACATTCATTCTCTCTTGGTGCAAATATTGTGAGAGAATATGCATTAGACTTTTCAAAAACACTGATGCGCCCATATCACATAACTGCCCTTTGATTACAGACCATCTTTCTCTCTAGTTTTCCTATCTGTTGCCCATGTGTAAAGCGCTCGCTCACGCCGTAATGTACAGCGCTTATTCACTATGATTTTCGTGTTTGGTTTTAATTTGCGAGCTCTTGCGAGACTATGTCACCAGCAGATCTTGTGAGGCCTAAAATTCTGCCCGCCATTTTGGATTTCACCGCACATAAATAGCGGACCGCCCTTTCTCAAGAGAGGATTATTCAAGCAGTTCGGAGAGTCAGTCTTTGCAATTGTGCTTCTGGTTCCCAATTTCCCCTATGTGGATTCAGCACCGATTCTGATAGGAATCCCTCCATGCTCATGCAAACCAACTGAATCAAGGTCGGAGACTTCCCTTGATCAATGCAGAGATGCAACTCTGTGACTTTTTGAGATTGGCATTCTTCAGACTTTAGCGATTGTTATAAACAAGTTAATTTAGCAATTCCTGCAAAAGCACAATAGGAGGAAGGACTAGGTTGGAATTATTAAAGACCAAAACCGCCGGATTTCAGAACCTAGAGACAAGACAACAGTATACTTTGACAATAAGTTCTTATTCCTTACAGGTGATGGTTATGGAAAGGTGTAATGCAAACTGCCTCAATCAATCAATCAATCATGGAGTTTTAAGCGCGCTACTCACCTTTGAGGTCTCAAGGCGCTGGGGGGGGGGCAGCTCCGGTCAGTCAAAGAGCCAGGTCTTGAGGGTCTTCATGAAGATGTGCAGGGTGGGGGCACGTCTGATGTCGTCTGGGAGTTTGTTCCAGGTCTTGGTCGCTATGTAGGAGAAGGTTCTTCCACCCACTCTTGCTCTGTGGATGCGCGGGGGTTCGGCAAGGGCGAGGTCGGCGGATCGGAGGTTTCTCTTGGGTACATGGAAGGAGATTCTATCGTTGAGATATTGGGGGCCGGTGTTGTGGAGGCATTTGTAGGCGTGGGTGAGTATCTTGAAGGTTACTCTCTTCTCGACGGGGAGCCAGTGGAGGTTACGCAGGTGTTGAGGAGATGTGTTTGTGTCGAGGGATGCCGAGGACGAGTCTGGCTGCGGTGTTCTGTATGGTCTGGAGTTTGCGGAGCAGAGACTTGTTGATCCCGGCGTAGAGGGTGTTTCCGTAGTCCAGTCTGCTGGTTATGAGTGCATGGGTGACGGTCTTCCTTGACTCAGGGGGATCCATTTGAAGGTCTTTCGGAGGATGGGGAGGGTGTTGAAGCAGGTGAGGCGACGGCGTTGACCTGTCTGGTCATGGAGAGGGAAGAGTCGAGTATGATGCTGAGGTTTCGGGCGTGGCCCGTGGGGGTGGGGGGGCTGCCGAGGGCCATGGGCCACCTGGTGTTGTCCCATGCATAGGGGGAGGGTCCGAGGATGAGGACATCTGTCTTCTCCGAGTTGAGCTTCAGGCAGCTGCTGCTCATCCAGGATGCGACGTCCTTCATTCCTTCCTGGAAGTTAAGTTTGGTGGTGAGGGGGCTTGGTGAGGGAGAGGATGAGCTGGGTGTCGTCAGCGTAGGATACTATGCTGAGTCCGTGTTGTCTGACGATGGCGGCGAGGGGGGCCATGTAGATGTTGAAGAGCGTGGGGCTGAGCGATGATCCTTGGGGTACTCCACAGTTGATTTCCGTGGGTTTCGGAGAGGAAGGGTGGAAGTCTGATTCTTTGGGTTCTGCCGGTGAGGAAGGAGCGAATCCAGTCGAGGGCGCTTCCCTGTATGCCGCGTCGTGGAGTCTGGCGGGTGAGTGTGCGGTGGGAGACGGTATCGAAGGTTGCAGAGAGGTTGAGAAGGATTAGGGCTGCGGTGTGTCCTTGGTCGAGAGAGGGGGCGGATGTCATCTGTGGCGCCGAGTAGAGCGGTCTCAGTGCTGTGGTTTCTGCGGAATCCGGATTGGGAGAGGTCGAGGATGGAGTTTTCTTCGATGAACTTCGTGAGTTGGACGTTGGTTTCTGATCATCTTTATGTTTCAGGTTTCAGGCCTTTTTATGTGAGTTGTGAGATATTAGTATGTCTCCTTGTGCCCATTATGCAGCACTGGAGCGACTGTTATATTTGGTCTGCATAAGTTAACACAGTCGGAATATGCTATGCAAGGGTTTGTTCCAGAGCTACAGGTATTACAACAGCCAAAGAGACAGGCTACCTCGAAAGAAAATAAAAGAGACCCACACCAAATAAAGTAAGCAAGGGTGATATTACAACAAACTTTGATGTCATAACTGTTCATACCAAAGGGAAACAGGTCAAAAACATAAAAATTAAAAGAAGGGAACCATTGCTTATCCCTCCAGAGTAGAAAGTTGAAATATTAGTTGTAGGATAACAGTCCTGATGAAGACCTCATAAGCATTCAGTTCCCAAGAAGAGGCCGAAATGCATCAGGTTGATAATTTGTAACTGAGGAGTATTTCAAAAACTGAATAGTAATACAGTACAAATAGAGTATAAAACATTATAAAGAGAAACAATTATTGAAGACCTGCAGCCCTCAGTGGCACAAATCTGATGTAACATAACTAAGAGTCCCCTTTCCTTCCAAAAAAGTGAAGGGCTCATGTGTGTACATCCTATTTTTATTATGAATGACATTTTATTAGTGAAATAGTTGAAGTACACATGTGTTCACAGTTGAAGAAATGATATGAGAAGAGTTGCACAAAAATGTAGCAATGGTGACGTTGTATTTGAATATTTCTAAATGTTAACGTAAACACAACACTTAACAGATCCATTCTTGTTCAGGACTAAGGCCCTGATGTACTAAGCATTTTAACAGTTGCAAGCACTTTGACTCTGTGTTGGGACCATTAAATAGTTTTTTTCTATTTACTAATCCCATTTTAGAGTTTGAAAAGTTAGTGGTAGGCGCAGTGGCGGCTGCCTCTAAATGGGGGTGGTGGAACAGGGTGGGAGGAGTGAGGGTGGCGGGTGAAATTTTTAAAAAATAAATGTACTTTCTCCGCAGCTGCCGCCACACGCCTCTCCTCCGTCTGCTGGCAGCACTGGAAACACCTAGGCTTTCGGACTCTCCCAGCCAATCAAGACGCTGCCTGAGCAGCATCGTGATTGGTCTGAGCGGTCTACTTGGCCGCTCAGGCAGTGCCTGGGGAGGCTGGGCATGTTCTCCATGGGGCTGTGCAATACAGCCCAATGGAGAACATGCCCTAGAGGGCCGGTAAGCCATCATGCGCATGTAGGGAGGGAGGGCAAACCACTCCTGCTCCCTCTGCGGCGATCCAGCCCCGCCCCGCCCGACCTGGAGCACAGAAAAATAAAATGATAATAACTTCTTGTTATTATCATTTTATTTTTATTTTGCACTGCTCAAGGAGCAGTGGGGCGCCACTCTTCCGCCTTAGCGGAGGAGCCACCACTGCATAGGTGATGAGTTTTAAGCAGAGTTAACAACTTACCTTGAAATCTAAGGGCAGGTCACACTGACAGCTCTGCCAATACACTTCTATCCAGAAAAAAGCTTGTACCAAAGCACTCATTCAACAGTCTATATATGGTGTTTCCACCCTGTATGTGTGGCAATCATAAACACAAAGAGTCAAGAGTCAAATGTTTCAATGCAGCTTGTATTGAATCCGAAGAACAGCCGACACATGTTTCGTCACACAAGTGACTTCTTCAAGGCTAATAGTTTCGTCAAGTAGTCCTGATGCAATAGGGCAATGAGTGTAATTTGAGACGAATGATAAAAATAAAAATCACCGTAAGGTTGTATATCCAAGTTTCATAAACATGTCCAAATGTCCTAAAGGTCGCATCCTTAGTATCGGGAATCAAGTTCCAGATGGTCAAAACGACCACTGAAATTAATAATTTCTCCTCGTATCGCCATCCTAAGACCAGGTTTTACGTGGCCTTATTTTTGGTGCTGCCCTATCCTTGTAAATATGGATCAGCGTCAAAAAGTAATAGGTGTTGCGGTGGAAGGCCCACTACAACACCCCAAGTGAAGCGTGAAAAGGGGCCTTATTTCAAGGCGGCGTTAAGCCACGTGAAGTAAAAGTGACATTCTGGTGGTGATATCCCCTTGTAAATATACCCCAGTGTCTTACTCATCCATACAACATTTTTAAAAGTGATAATCATCTGGTCTCTCATATCACAGGTGGCCCACACAGCCAGGCCACCTGGAAGCTCATGTTCCTAGCAACAGCCCTGCCCACCCCCGGCCAGCGAAGTGCAGAGAGCAGAGGCCACTGACAGTGTACATGAGACCCCAACTAAGGGCGACACACTAAAGTATACAAAAAGTGATGGTGGAGATTAATACAAGCATTCCATCCATCACTTTTTTGCATACTTTAGTATGTCGCCCTATGTGCGACCGGTATGCCCAGACGTGGGTCCTGTGCACACTGTGTCACTGGAATCAAGCTATACCTGGCTGATGAGCCCTAACTAGGGTGAAACCGGTCCTGGGTTGCTTGTATTCCGGTTCAGAGAGGACCTGTACTGGCAGTTCGGGTTGGACTGTTCCCTTTTAAGCAGGGTCAAGACTGATTTGCATATCGCCGGGTCAAACTGAGGTGGCATGGTGTGCAAAATAATGATGTACTGGAATGTGGTCCAGAATAACTACTAGTGGCTGAGATTAATTCAAGCATTCCATTCATCCCTTTTTTGTATACTTTGGTATGCTTTGTAACAAGCATGTGCAACACCAATAAATTTGTTATAGTTTGCTGTGAGACATTGAGCATGATAAAATATTGCCCATTTATTAGAGATTTGCAGACAGGATACTCTTTCAAAGCGTGGCAGATATGTTGTCCAACGTACTACAAGTGCCATCGACTATAATGTACTTACAAAACAGCAGACAGGGAATCCACCATGTTTATGATAGAGTATTTCATCTGCCAAACTTTAAATAATGCCCTTAATTTCTAAAGGGAAACCTATCTCTTCTTTCACCAATTCACTTTCCAGGTTCTCTCCCTCTAGCTTCATGATGTGTGTGTGTGTGTGTGTGCGTGCGTGTGTGCGTGCGTGCGTGTGTGTGTGTGTGTGTGTATGTAAGAAGTTTCAGATTCTGTATAGGGCTAAGCGACTGTATCCAAGAACTAAAAGCCATGCCTGTGACACTCTGATTCTCTCATACCAACATAGATTGTGTAATTCCATCCTCAAACAACACACACACTCATCCATGTGCTCATGATTTAGAAGCAGGATTGGGAAGTCATCATTAGCAGTACAAACTTTACCAAGTAGGCCAGTAGGCACACACTCCTGTGGTGCAGGTAAAAACCCAAGACCATGCTCCGATCTTCACAAAACATGATGTGCTGGCACCACCGTGCAACACACATGACTCTGTGACAGGGACAATAGTCCTTGGCCATTTCTTGAGAGCATGCTTGTTTTTGGAGATTGAGGTCCTGGGCAAATTCATGACCAGACTTTTGTCACAAAACAGTCCTAGGCCTTTACACACACCAAGTTGGTATTAGGGTTAGAACCAAAATGTACATAAGCCTTGATAGTAGATACTTGCATTTGTGCATGCAGGGACCGGAAAGGACTGTACACCATGCAGAGGACTTCCCGTCCCAACACAAGGTATTTTAAATGTAACAATATATAGTACTTTGTTTACATTTGTGAGTCATTTCATGTGATGTAGGTGCATAAATCCACATGTTGTGTATTGTGTGTTGCGTAAGTATTGCTAACTGTGGCATGGGTAAGGTCACTGTTTTGTCCACTGTGTTTGCATAAATAGTTGTCCTGAGAACTAAGCACAATATTTCATATCTGATATTTCCCAAAGTAAGCCTAATTGTATGTGTTAGAACTGACAGCCTTAGGGTGGTCTACCCCCAAACGGTTTGCCTTACTGCTCCATATTTTTCTCATCTTGTTTTATTGGCCTAATGACTCTGTGCACTTTACCACTGCTAACCAGTGCTAAAGTGTGTGTGCTCCCTCCTTAAAACATGGTAACCTTGGCTTGTCTCCAATTGGCATATTTAGTTTACCTATAAGTCCCTAGTACATCGGTACTACATGTGCCCAGGGCCTGTAAATGTAATGCTACCAGTGGGCCTGCAGCACTGATTGTGCCACCCACTTAAGTAGCCTCTTTATTCATGCCTCAGGCGTGCCATTGCAGCGTGTGTGTGCAGTTTTAAATTGCAGTTTAGACCTGGAAAAATAAACCTTCTGCCAGGCCCAACCCTTTCTTTTTAATATATATAAGTCAACCCTAGGGTAGGCCTCAAACAGCCCAGAGGGCAGAGTGCCATGTATTTAAAAAAATAGGATATGTACTTTTAAGTTGCACATGTCCTGATAGTGAAAAACTCTTACATTTGTTTTTTCACTATTGCAAGGTCTACCACTCCCTTAGGATAACATTGGAGTTACCTTATTACATTTATTATGCTGTCATGTTCAAATGGAAATGGGAGAACCGTTCATGTTTGGTGTCTTTGGAACTGTAATGAAAATCCTCTTTTATGGTGAAGTCAGATTTTTCATTACAATTTTGAAAATGCTACTTTTAGAAAGTTGGCATTTTCCTTCCTTAACCATTTTGTGCCTGCAGCCTGTCTCTGGGTCACATGACTAGGTGTAGTTGGCAGTTTTTTGTGTATTCCTCTTAGACAGCCACACACAATACAGAGCTTAGGTAGCCATCACTGGCAGAATGGGAGGGTGGAGTTCAGCAAAGACCCACTTACACCTGAATAGGCTGTGTCCTGCCTTCACACAAAGGACTGCATGCCCCCTGTAGTTAGTCTTGAGCCAGGGCAGGATAAACAGGAAACCTGTGCACTTCAAAGGGAAACCTCTAGATGCTTGAGAGTTCCGAAAGTCCCTGAAGACCTGGCTATTTTGCAAATCAACTGGGCCCTTCTAGCTCCTGGATACTCTCATGGGTGACATGTAGCGCTCTACATATCTACTGATTGATTGATTCTCCCACTTCAAAGGAGGCAGACACCAATTCTTCAGTACACTCCTAAACCTGTGGATACTTCAAAAGAAGGACTGTTGTGCTGCTTTGCTGCCAGCAGGACTCCCACTCTGATGCCCTGCTGCCCTGCTGCTCTGCTGCCTGCTGCCCTGCTTGCTGAGAAGGAAGATTGGACCTGCAACCTTCATCCCAGGCTGGAGTGACTCCAAGGGTCAGCCAGCTGACCTCCTGTTCTGCTCTACACGGACATAACAAGCTCTAGAGACTCTGTTGACTGCCCAGTTGACCTGATGCCTGGACCTGCAACTGGATCTGCCTGAGCTCTGCTGGAATGAGTTCTAGACCCCAAGATGTGGCCCACAGGTCCTGGACCCTTGGTGAGGCTCAGTAAAACTCCCCTGAAGTTTTTGGGCTCTTCGAGAACGTGAACGGGCCCGTTCGTACCAAGACCATGCCGCCCATGCCAATTGACAATCCGAAGTTACGGTAAACCAACTCTTCACGCTACAGTATCAACCACTGCAGGGACGCCAATGCGAAGCTCCCGCTATGACTATCGGTGATGCCGCAAGATCTCCGCGCTACAGAAGCGACCATCCGCGATGCCCAGCAGGACCTTCATTCTACTTCGACTGACACCTGTGACGCTCTCCCTGCTTCTCTCAGCCCCTTCTACCTTGAATGGAACTCGTTGCGCTGGACTTGAAGGTAACTCTTTCAGCTGGATTAACCTGGTCCCTGTATCTGGCCCATGCTCCATCGCGGTCAGCCTGAACTTGTGACTTTCACCTAGTCTCCCAGGACTAGATAGCCGCGGTTGGTGCTGTGAGCTTTTCAGCGCTATTTTCACTTAAATCTTTAAGATTGCATATCTCTGGCATTAGTGATTGGATTTTTGTTGTTTTGGTGTCACATTATTTATTTAATTTGACTCTATTTTTCTAAATTGGTGTGGAATTTTTCTTGTGGGGTGCTTTTACTTTATTACTGTTTGAAGTGCTGCATAAATACTTTACACAATGCCTCTAAGTTAAGCCTGACTTCTCTGTGCCAAGCTACCAGAGGGTTGAGCACAGATCAATTTGGGGTTTGCTGTGACTTCACCCTGACAAGGATTGTGGTTGCTGCTTGAATAGGCATACCGCACAACACTCGGATACAATACAGGTATGTATCTAGGTGAAAACACTGGAATAGCAATAAAGTAACCAACAAATCAAACAATGGGTTCTCAGCGGGCCACCAATCAACGCATCAAATCAAAACAGCGGTTGAGGAACTGGGTCTGGGGGGATGATTCCTCTCCAGGCAAAGCACATCCACACCCCATGAGGGTCCCATATTTTAATTGCTTGCAACAGCCGCATACACAGAGCGCAGATCACCACGGCCACTCAAGTCTGATCCCAGTTGTGTCTGCCACTGGCGCTCTCAGCCATGTCTCCAGGTCCATCCCTAGACCATCATCCCAGTGTCACTCCCAGAGTCTGAGCCCTCCATTGGGGGGGGAGGCTGTGGCCTCCCGGGTTCTCAAAGGTATCCAATACCTCCGTCCATAGGGGCGCTATTGGTTTTCTCTTCACCCCGTGCCTCTTCCTGTTGCAAGGCCTGGTCATCCGCTCGAGCCCACTACCTGACAGCAGCCTCCCGCCTGACCAACACCGGGCCGACCGTCTACATCCATGTCTTGGAAATCTGGCACTTGGCTAATATAAAGGCAAGGTCTATAGAAGCGGTTCCCCATGTTCTTGGAAAGTTTGTGAGGGAAGGATCCCAGCAGGTATGCCTCTAAACAACATGGGATAACCTGATCCCATGTCACACCCAGTCACTGTACTGTTGATGTCCAAAACATCCTAACAAGGGCACAGGACGAAGTCATAGGGCAGAAATCCGCCACTATGAGTGCACACCTTGGACAACATTTGGTCTCCCCACATATATGGCAGTCAGCTTCTTCAAGTGAGAAAGGTCTGGTGAAGGTAATTAAACTGGATCACCTTAAACCGGTTATTCGGAAAGATTTTTTGCAGGTACGCTAACATCCACACCCATTCCTGATACAACACCTCCCTGTCCAATATACCATTCTACTTTTGCCGAAGAGCAGACAGGGGTTTTCACATCCTTGCATTAAGAGCACCGTATAGCCGCCAAACAAGATGCCTACTCTTTCTCAGGGACAGCAGTAAATGCAGAACTGCACGTGTCCAAGACTCATCCTCCCCTGCATCCCAGAGGCCCATAAATATTCGGGTCAACACCTCATAAGTGAGGAATTGTCCCAGGAGGAAAGCCGTGCTTCTCAACCAACACCGCCATGGGTATTAATGTGGCAGTCTCATAACAGTCGCCGACTGTCACCAGCCCTGCCTCCATCCACGCCACCAACTGTGCCGGCGAGAAAAACATAAGGAGATCCCTATGTTGCAGCCCCACCAATGGAAGAGTGGAGGTATACAATGGGAACTCCCGCCTCTGTCGCACACCACGCCACCAGCTCCGAATCGCTAATTCCAAGAGTAAACAGTCTCCCCCCCTTCATGGCATCCTTAGATAAGCACCATACCCAGGTGTCCCAGTTCAGTTCGATTCACACCATCCAGCCAGAGCGTCATCCATTGCAACTGGGCTGCCACGTAATAGAGTTCAAACTCTGGTACCCCCAGCCCCTGCTCCAGGATAGGTCACCGAAGTGTGTCCAGAGACACGCTGTGTTGCCCCCCATCCCAGACAAGCTCCATCAACAACGAGCGAGTCCACTTGGCAGAACCATGATACTGGTGCCCAGGTGGGGAGGTTATTGAAATAGTAGAGCAGCCTCTGCAGCATGATCATTTCAGTTAAAGCATACATACGTCAGAATGCCACACATCTCCACCACTCCCAGGTTGCCCTCCCGCAAGTGTGGTGCCAGCAAACCAGCATACGTGAAGTAAAACTCTGCCGGCAGCCCATCAGCACCCGGCGTCTTCCCACGTGCCATGTCCTTAATAGCACCCTTAATTTCTTGGGGTGTAATGGGCCCTCCTACCTCCTTGACAGCAATCGGAGTCAATACTCGCAATGTCAGGAGAGACAGAAAAGCATCCAGCTGTTCCCTCGATCCCTCAATCTGTCTCCCATATAGTTCAGTGTAATACTCCCGAAAGGCATTGTTAATATCTATTTAGGAGTATACCTGCCTCTCATCTGACCTGGCCAGTAACGCAATAGGGGCCCCCGCATCTCGGGGTGGACCAGCCACGGCAGGAGTCTGCCCGCTTTACCTTCACCGTCATGTGCTCTAGCAACATAATCTCAGTAGTTATGACACCTGAGCCTTTCTAACAGGGCAATATATGGTTCCCTGGCTTCTGCCAGATGCCCTCCCAGAGCAGGGTCTGAGGCAGAGTGTGTTTCCAAATCATGGATGGCCACATCTAATTCCACCAATTCCCAATCAAGTTTACTCCGGACACGCTCTGTCGCGTCCATGCAGTGGCCCCTGATAATCATCTTAAAAGCTTTCCACTCAATAAGGCAGTCAGAGGCCGTGCCTTTACTGGACTGAGGGCAAAATAGTTTGAGATGAACTCTCGCAGGCCTTCTTGATAAGTATCATCTTCTAGGGCACTAGGAGATAGAAGCGAAAAGGGGATAACCGGTCGGGGTTTCCCCAATCGCAAACCCATCAGAAGCAGGCTGTGATCCAAGAGAGTGCGCCCAAGATAATGGGCGTGGGTAACAAACTGGCAAAAAGGCGCAGAGCATAAGAACTTGTCCAAACAGACATGATGGCATATAGGCCAGAGTAAAATGAGTAATTTCTCTCCCCGCCATGCTGAGACCTCCAAGCATTCTCAAGCCCCCACCTGTCCATCCAATCCCTGAACCCCTTTGCAAGCCTATGTGCAGGAGCCCCTGGCAGAGGTGGAGTCGAGTGATCAAGAATGGTATCCGCCAGACAATTAAAGTCACCCCCAAGTATTACACTCCCTTCTCGGAACACACCCAGCTGTGCTGACAAGCGAGCCAGAAATTACAACTGGTCTTGGTTAGGGGCATAAACACACCCAATTGTTAAGGGTCTAACCTCCCCTCCACTAGAACATACCTGCCCTCGTTGTCCACTCGTACCCTCATGGCTTCAAGGGGGACACCCGCACGAACCCAAATCAGGGTACCTCGAGCATAAGCAGAGTACCCTGTGGCATATACTTGTACCCTCCAATGCCTCTGGAGGAGCTGTGCCTCCTCAGTAGTAAGGTGTGTCTCCTGTAAAAGAGAAATATGCACTGCCCTATGCTTCAGAAATATGTGAATCTGCCAGGCTACCATTCCCAAGCCCCTAATGTTCCAGGTCAGCAGTTTAAACTCAGTGTGTGTCGTGGCCATACTCATGCAGTGTAGCCCAGGGCAAAACCCAACCCACCCCCACACGTCCCCTGCATACCACACACTTCTTCAAACCATATACTAAAATAGTGGGATGCGAACCACGACCCAAGTCAAGACTATACCCAGAAGACAAAGAAGTGCTGGGGACCCAAGGAACCACCAGAGGTAAGTAACCAGGAACCCCACGAAGGCCGTGTGCAGAGTGGGAACACGACCACGTGCTCAAGACAAGTCAATGGGTAATTCGCGGTTGCAATTTCAAAGAAGAAGGACCCTTCCCAGTGGACCCTAAAGAAACCCCGTGAAAGACAGAAGGTTGGAGAGCCACCCCACCTGTGGATTCCCTAGGAACCAGGATACCTACACCAGGGAAGCCGGGTGCATAGGTACGAAGTGGCGTCGGAAACCGCTGTCGAATTCAATGGAGGACTTCAGGAAGATGCAGCTGGCGAAGAAGTGGAGAGTGTCCGGTGGAATCCGAAGGTGGATTCAAGTTGAGAAGTACCTGCAAGCAGAGGGGACAGAGTCTATGCCACTCGGAAGTGACCAGGGGGGACAGAAGTCGAATGCCTACTGATGTCGGATGTTGCAGGAGAGTTGACGGTGACCTTGGAGCTGCAGCTGTGCGGACCAGGCGATGCTGTGGATGACCAGGCACCGTTCACGAGCTGTCCCACGTCGGATGTCGAGAGTTGAGGGGTCGCTGTCCGTCGAGAGCACCAACAATCCTTGGCAACCGCAAACAAGGTGGAAAGCGAATAAGGTGCAGTGTTGGGACCAGCAAGGTTGAGGTGACTCACCACAAGCAGGGGAGTCAGAGCAGGCCCTGAGCAATCAGGGGAGTCCGCTGAAATCAAAGATGATCCTCAAATGGACCCACAGGCCGGAGGCACTGGAGTCGTGAGAGGACCTCGAGCAGCTCATCAAAGATGCAGGCCCACAGTGCAAGGGATGCAATGAGGACAAAGATCTTGGTCATAGGAGATGCTTGAGGTGGAGGCTACTTGGGGCCCAGAGATCTCTGACGAAGACAGCCAACAAGTTGACGCAGTGCACAGGAGTTTGGTTCCTGCAGCTCCGACGAGAGATACTGGCCTCAAACTCGGTGAGAGGACAGGGCAGGCCTCAAGGGATGTGAAGAACCACCACCTGTGTTGTTGAACCTTTCGGAGTCTGTGGGAGCCCAGGATCAGCAGAACGGCCAGCTTCATTACGGTGCCTGCAGATGCAAGGAAGTGACTCCTTCACTTCAAGGGAGATTCCTTCAGGTGTCTTGGATGCCTACAGGTCTTGGAAGGTTCCTGTATGGAGCACAGGCATGGATGTTGCAGCAGACGAGCAGGGCGACGAGACCAGGAGCAGCAGGAGTCTTCCCAGTTGCAGTCTCGATACCCAGAGCGAAGTCCAGAGTGCCCAGACGATCGAAGAAGAAGTGGTGTCTTGATATGAATCTTTTCCCACGACTAATCTAGGGACCCACCTACAGGTAAGCTCTTAAGTACCCTAAGGAAAGGGTTGGAACGATTCAGGGGTCCCTCCCAGAGGAGGGGCCGGACAGTTGGGGAGCCTACTCCCATGTCCTTTGTCCAGTTTCGCGCAAGAGCGGAAGCCAATGGCTCCCTGAGCTGGTTTGGAGTATGCAAGGAGGGCACCAAATGTGCCCTTCAAGCAGACTGACTGGCGCTGGCAAGCGCTCCCACCCTGCCCCAATACACTAAACCCTGTCTGGGAGGTGGTCACAACTCCCCGTGACAGGATATCTATTGTTCTGCCTTCCCCTGCTCGAGCTTGGCTCAGCAGCAGGAGGGCAGGAACATGTCTCAGGTCGGCAGCAGCCCTAGCTTGCTGTCCGGTTCTGGAAGACTGGTACCGGGAGCACTGAGGGCCTCCCAGAGGAGCTTTACAGTGCATGGAATCATACCCCCACACCGTTTACGGTGTGGGGGTATGATTCCAACATGTGTGATACCAAACATGACAGGGTTCGTTACAGCCAGTTTGGAGATGGTCATTGTGTAATGACGCATGGCCACTCTATGTATCTTAATGGCTGATGCACTTACAACCCGGTAGAATGGACTCCGAAGGTTGTAGGGGTGTTCTGCTTATGCAGAGGCACCCTCACACTTAGAACCGGGCACCCTGCCTTCAGGATTGAATGGCCTGCCTTAGGGGTGTCTTATAGGTTTTAAGTGCAGTGACCTCAGATATAGGGAAACCTATATCTGTCATAAGTGGTGCTAGCACCAGCTTACACAGGCTGCAATGGCAGGCCCGTAGTCACAATTTGAGTGGTCTCTCATGGGTGGCATAATACATGCTGCAGCCCATGGGAGACCCATGGTGTACCTATGCCCTGTGTACCTCAGTACCATATACTAGGGACTTATAATGGTACACCAGTAGTCAATCTGAGATGTACCTATGTACTCACCATAGTCAATTTAAGGGATAAAGCATAGAGACTGGAGTCGTGGTTAGCAGGATTCCAGTCAGGCTAGTCAGAAACAGCATAGCACCAGGCAAAAAGTGGGGGTAACCATAAAAGGAGATCCTACTTTCCTACAACCCCCCCAAAACGAAAGGAGATGAGACTAATGTTGCCCAGTTGAGTCTTCATTTTCTAAGTGGAAATATCTGGAGAGTCCTTCTGCATTGGCATGGTAACTCCCTTCCACTGTATAGTCCATCCCCTGTAGGGAAATGGACCACCTCAAAAGTTTGGGGTTTTCACCCTTCATCTGTTTAAGCCATAAGAGGGGCTTGTGGCCTGTCTGAACAATGAAGTGAGTGTCAAACAGGTATGGCCTCAGCTTCTTCAAGTCCCAGACCACAGCAAAGGGTTCCCTCTCAATGGCTGATCAACGTATCTCCCTGGGGGTCAACCTTCTGCTGATAAAGCCTACTGTTTCATCCTGGCCCTCTGCATTTAGTTGTGATAACACAGCCCCTACCCTTATCTCAGATGCATCTGTCTGGACAATGAAAGTTTTAGAGTAGTCAGGACTTTGCAGGATGGGAGCAGTGCACATGGCCTGCTTCAGGTCATCAAATGCCTTTTGTCAGCTTACTGTCCACTGAACTTTCTTGGGCATTTTCTTAGATGTAAGATCATTCAGGGGAGTCACTATGGACCCATATCCCTTGACAAATCTTCCGTAGTACCCAGTCAGGTCCAAGAAAGCTCTGACCTGAGTCTGGGTAGTGGGAGGAATCCAGTCCACAATGGTCTGGATTTTGCTCTCCAATGGTTAAACCTGGCCTCCACCTACCAGGTGGCCCAAGTACACATCCTTGCTCTGCCCTATCTGGCACTTGGTGGCCTTGTTAGTGAGGCCTGCCTTTTCCAGAGCCTCCAGAACATTTCTGAGGTGGACAAGGTGATCCTCCCAGGTGGAGCTAAAGACAGCTATGTCGTCTAGATATGCTGCACTATAGCTTTCCAGGCCAGTGAGAACTTTGTTCATCAGCCTCTGAAATGTGGCAGGTGCATTTTTTAGACCAAAGGGCATTACAATAAATTGATAATGCCCACTAAGGGTTTAAAATGCTGTTTTTGGCTTGGCATCCTCAGCTAGTCTGATTTGCCAGTAGACAGCAGTCAGGTCAAATGTACTCAGAAACTTGGCTGAGGCCAAAGTATCTATAAGTTCATCTGCCCTTGGAAGAGGATGGGCATCAGACCTAGAGACTGCATTGAGGCCTCTGTAGTCCACACAAAACCTTATCTCTCTTTTTCCACCCTTGGTGTGAGGTTTTGGCACAAAGACAACTGGACTAGCCCAGGGGCTATCTGAAGGCTCAATGACCTCCAATTCCAGCATCTTTTTGGACCTCTGTCCTGACGCAATCCCTGACATGGTCAGGCTGTCTGTAGATTTTACTCTTGACAGGCAGGCTGTCACCTGTGTCCACTTCATGGGTACACCAGGTGGTCTGACTGGGTGCCAGGGAGAACATGTGTCTGTACTGATTGAGGACTTGCCTACAATCAGCTTGCTGTTGGCCAGTGAGGCTGCCTGCCAAGGCTACTCCATCTACTGACCCATCATCAGGGTTTTGAGAGAGGAGATCGGAGAGAGTGTCACTCTCTTCCTCCTGTCCCTCATCAGTTGCCATGAGCAAGCCCATGTCAGCCCTGTCCACAAAAGGTTACAGGCGGTTCACATGAAGTACCCTATGGGGGTTCTTGGAGTACCTAGGTCCACCAAGTAGGTGACCTCACCTTTTTGTTCAAGGATAGTGTGGGGGCCACTCCACTTGTCTTGGAGAGCTTCTGGGGCCACAGGCTCCAACACCCATACTTTCTTTCCTGGCTGATAAACAGTTAAGACAGCCTTTTGGTCATGCCAAGATTTTTGAAGTTCTTGGCTGGCCTCCAGGTTTTTGCTGGCCTTCTTCATGTACTCAGCCCTGCATGAACGCAGGTCAAGGACATAGTCCACAATGTCCTGTTTAGGAGGTTTGAGAGGTTGCTCCCAGCCATCCTTCACTAGACACAATGGACCCCTAACTGGATGTCCAAACAGAAGTTCAAAAGGGCTGTAGCCAACCCCCTTCTGAGGAACCTCCCTGTATGCAAAGAGAAGGCAGGGTAGTAGGACATCTCATTTTTGCCTAAGTTTTTCTCAGAGTCCATAATCATACCCTTTAGGGTCTTGTTGAATCTTTCAATAATCCCATTGCACTGTGGATGGTAGGGTGTGGTAAATTTGTAGTTTACTCCACACTCTTTCCACATGGCAGTGATGTAACTAGATATTAAGTTTGCACCTCTGTCTGTTAGGACCTCCTTGGGGAAGCCCACTCTGGAAAAGATTCCCAGAAGGGCCCTGGCCGCTACAGGAGCTGTAGTGGTTCTAAGGGGAATAGCTTCTGGGTACCTAGTGGTATAGTCCACCACCACTAGGATGTAACTGTGCCCAGATGCAATTGGAGGGTTCAAGGGACCAACAATGTCAATCCCTACCTTTTCAAAGGGGACCCCAACCACTGGAATTGGAATTAAGGGGGCCTTTGTGGTGCCACTTGACTTACCACTGGCTTGGCAAGTGGCACAGGAGCGACAAAACTCCTTGGTGTCTTCATTCATATGGGGCCAGTGAAAGTAGGGGACAAGCCTGTCCAAAGTCTTGCTTTTGCCCTAAGTGTCCTGCAAGAGGAATATCATGTGCTAGGGAGAGGAGGAAACCTTTGAACCTCTGTGGTATCACCAACCTCCTGGTGGCACCAGGCTTGGGGTCTCTACCTACAGAGTACAGAAGTCCATCTTCCCAATAGATCCTATGGGACCCAGTGATATTCCCTGCTTCCTCAGCAGCAGCTTGCTGTCTGAGGGGTTCAAGAGAGGGGCAGGTCTGCTGATCCAAATTCAAGTCTGCCCTGGAAGGGCCCCCTGCCCCCAAGTACTCTGCCTGGTCAGGCCCAAGTTCCTCTGGGACAGTACCTTCACAGGGGCTGAGATCATCTCCCTCAGTTGGCTGATCTTCACTGGGAGTTTGTGAGGAGGATAAAGCCTTACCCTTCCTGCTCCTTCTCTTGGGAGGCACCTGGTCCATTTTTCCAGGATCCAGTGCCTTTTCAGTGCTGAGCTATTTGGCCTGAGCCCTGGTGACAGCAAAGACACTGGCAGAGATGTCCATCATCTCTGCTTGAGTCCTGAACTCTACTTCAGCCCAGGATGAAGTTTCTAGATCATTGCCCAACAGACAATCGACAGGTAGGTCTGGAGATACCACAACCTTTTTAGGTCCAGTTACCCCTCCCCAGCTGAGGTTCACAACTGCCAAGGGATGGCCAGTCCTGACATTGTTAGCGTTGGTGATTTGGTACATTTGTCCAAGTATGATCTGTTCAGGGGACACAAGTTTCTCTGTCACCATAGTGACACTGGCCCCTGTGTCCCTGTAAACCATTGCTTCTTTTCCATTGATCAAAGGGTGTTGTCTGTACTTGCCCAAGTTAGTGGGACTTACCAGTAAAGTGGTAAGGTCTATGCCACCATCACAGACTAGAACAGCCTGAGCTGGAGTTCTGACTAAGTCAGAACCCATCTCAGAACCCAAGCTGTACTACCACTTGTACTTATGCTAGGGGGAGAGGTGCCTTAGGGGCAGTGGTAGTAGGAGTTTCCTTGGCCTTTGGACAATCATCATCCCATGCCCAATGGGTCTTTACCTTACAAATGTAGCACCAAGGTTTCTTTTTGCCCTTCTTGGAATTTTGGGACTCACCCCCAGAGGCAGGTTTTTGGGGCCCTTGTGAAGACTCTTTTTTATCTTTAACCTTATCCCCACCCTTATCTTGGGATTTAGAAGAATCTTGCTTCTTCTGGTCACCTCCATTACCATGTTTTTTCTGCTTAACTCTGGTGCGGACCCATTTGCCTGTCTTCATTCCCAATTTTTGGGTGGAGAGATCAGATCAGAGTCCACCAGATACTGGTACAAACGTTGGTTCTGACAGTTATTAAGGATGTGCTCCCTCATGATCAAATTTTACAATCCTTCATAGTCCTGTACCTTGCTTCAATTAAGTCAGCCTTCCAGAGCCTTAATAGCACTGTCTACAACGTCTACCCAATCCTGGGTGTGTGCCTTTTGGGTATCTCTGAACCTAATCCTATACTGTTCAGTGGTTAAGGCAAACCCATCTATGAGAGCACTCTTCAGTGCTGAGTAATTGTCAGCATCCTCTGCTCTAACAGGAAGGAGCTTATCTCTACCTTTGTTAGCAAAGGAGAGCCACAGGATAGCTGCCCACTGCTCTTGAGGGACCCTTTGAACTTTGCAGGCCCTCTCCAAAGCAGTGATCCATTTATGGATGTCATCCCCCTCCTGGTAAGGACGGACTATCCTGCTCAGGTTCCTATTGTCAAAAGAAGTTTCTCTGATTCTAGGGACACTGTTTCTGCCACCATGGGACTCTAGTCCCAGTCTCTTCCTAGTCTTCTGTACTTCCAGGGACTCTTCATCAAGGGCCAACTGATCTAGACCTCCTTGGTCTACTCTGGACCCTCCCAGGAGGAACAAAGGGGATTTCCTCTGTGCCATTTGCACTATTCCCTGAGGGGTCAGAGTTTGGCGGGTTGGACTCATTTGAGTCCTCCTGCCCATACTCTGAATTAAGATCACCAGGGGGGACCCCTGGTGCTCCTTCTTCAAGAGCATCCCCACCCACATTAGCCTGCTCTTCTGCCCCTACAGGATGGCCATCATCCTGATGTAGCAGCTCCAAGAGCAGCTTAAAGGTGGTGGGGTTTCCACCTGTCTTTATCTTTCTAAGGCTACACAGGGTCCTTAGTTCCTGGAACTTTAGACCACTGTACTTAGCAAACTGGGGTACACTGGTATCCCCAACTAAAGACATGGTTCTAGGTGTAGTGAGGTGTTGCACCTACCTACCCTAGTGGAAACTAAACTCTCTGAGGTTGGAGAAAGGTTTGTGCTAGACCCTTAACTACCCAACCCTAAGTTCAGTAGAATTTACTTATTCTAAGCTGTATTATATGCGCCTAATATTAGTGATGGTTTTTCAATTAATCCACACCAAGATTAGCTAGTAAAACAATGCAGGCTTGAATCCCAACCGCTGCACACCAATGTGAGAAGCTGGCTTAGTATATGGTGCTCACTTATGTAAGTGTAGCACCCTGCACTAATCCAGACGACCCTTATGGTGATTTTAGTGGTCTTAGACAACCTTAGAAAACTCTCTAAGTGGTAGCTGTGGAGAGCAGCCTTCAGGCTTAGTCCAGAAGGAGTGTAAAGCAGCTTGTTTTACCAGAGCATAATCTTATTGGTATAGATTAAGTGAAAAAGAACCACACAGTGTATTTATAAAAATATGTATTTATTATAAGACACTCACTAACACATACAAATATCTCCTATCTGGAGATATACGAAATGCACACAATACTTTGCAAAGAAACAGGTAATAAGCACGTATTACACAGTGGTCACCAGGGGTGGACCAAACCATATACCGAAATAGTGGAATGCGAACCACGACCCAGGTCAAGGTTATACCCAGAAGACATAGAATTGCTGGGGACCCGAGGAACCACCCGAGGTAAATAACCAGGAATCCCACGAAGGCCGTGTGCAGAGTGGGAACACAACCATGTGCTCAAGTTAAGTCAATGGGTAAGTCGCGGTTGCAATTTTAAAGAAGAAGGACCCTTCCCAGTGGACGCTGAAGAAACCCCGTGAAAGACAGAAGGTTGGAGAGCCACCCCACCTGTGGATACCCTAGGAACCAGGATACCTACACCAGGAAAGCCGGGTGCATAGGTGTGAAGTGGCGTCGGAAACCGCCGTCAAATTCAATGGAGGACTTCAGGAAGATGCAGTTGGCGAAGAAGTGGAAAGTGTCCGGTGGAATCCGAAGGTGGATTCAAGTTGAGAAGTATCTGAAAGCAGAGGGGACAGAGTCTATGCCACTCGGAAGTGACCAGGGGGCACGGAAGTCGAATGCCCACCGATGTCGGATGTTGCAGGAGAGTTGACGGTGACCTTGGAGCTGCAGCTGTGTGGACCAGGCGATGCTGTGGATGACCAGGAGCCGTTCACAAGCTGTCCCACGTCGGATGTCAAGAGTTGAGGGGTCGGTGTCTGTCGGGAGGACCAACAAGCCTTGGCAACCGCAAACAACATGGAAAGCGAATAAGGTGCAGTGTCGGGACCAGCAAGGTCCAGGTGACCCACCACAAGCAGGGGAGTCAGAGCAGGCCCTGAGCAATCAGGAGAGCCCACTGAAATCAAAGAAGACCCTCAAAGGGACCCACAGGCCAGAGGCACTGGAGTCGCAAGAGGACCTTGAGCAGCTCACCAAAGATGAAGGCCCACGGTGCAAGGGATGCGATGAGAACAAAGATCTTGGTCACAGGAGATGCTTGAGGTGGAGGCTACTTGGAGCCCGAAGATCTGAGGAAGAGAGCCAAAAGCCTTTGCAGCGGCAACTCGACATGGTGCACGGGGGTTTGGTTCCTGCAGCCCCGACAAGGGATAATGGCCTCAAACATGATGAGAGGACAGGGCAGGCCTCGAGGGATGTGAAGAACCACCACCTGTGTTGTTGAATCTTTCGGAGTCCGTGGGAGCCCAGGATCAGCAGACCGGTCAGCTTCGTTGCAGTGCCTGCAGATGCAGGGACGTGACTCCTTCACTTCAAGGGAGGTACCTTCAGGTGTCTTGGAAGTCCACAGGTCTTGGAAGGTTCCTGTATGAAGCACATGTATGGATGTTGCAGCAGACGAGCAGGGCGACGAGACCAGGAGCAGCAGGAGTCTTCCCAGTTGCAGTCTCGATATCCAGAGCGAAGTCCAGCGAAGTTTAGAGTGCCCAGACGGTCAAAGAAGAATGGGAGTCTTGATATGAATCTTGTCCCATGACGAATCTAGGGACCCACCTACAGGTAAGCCCTTAAGTACCCTAAGGAAAGGGTTGGGACGATTCAGGGGTCCCTCCCAGAGGAGGGGCCAGTCAGTGGGGCGGATACTCCCATGTCCTTTGTCCAGTTTCGTTCCAGTGCGGGAGCCAATGGCTCCCTGAGCTGGTTTGAACTGGGGTACGCAAGGAGGGCACCAAATGTGCACTTCAAGCAGACTGACTGGCGCTGGCAAGCGCTCCCACCCTGCCCCAATACACCACCCTGCCCTGTCTGGGAGGTGGTCACAACTCCCTGTGACTGGATATTTATTGTTCTGCCTTCCCCTGCTCGAGCTTGGCTCAGCAGCAGGAGGGCAGAAACATGTCTCAGGTCGGCAGCAGCCCTAGCTTGCTGTCCAGTTCTGGAAGACTGGTACCGGGAGCACTGAGGGCCTCCCGGAGGAGCTTTACAGTGCATGGAATCATACCCCCACACCGTTTACGGTGTGGGGGTATGATTCCAACATGTCTGATACCAAACATGACAGGGTTCGTTACAGCCAGTTTGGAGATGGTCATTGTGTAATGACGCATGGCCACTCTATGTATCTTAATGGCTGATGCACTTACAACCCGGTAGAATGGACTCCGAAGGTTGTAGGGGTGTTCTGCTCATGCAGAGGCACCCTCACACTTAGAACCGGGCACCCTGCCTTCAGGATTGAAAGGCCTGCCTTAAGTGCAGTGACCTCAGATATAGGGAAACCTATATCTGTCGTAAGTGGTGCTAGCACCAGCTTACACAGGCTGCAATGGCAGGCCCATAGTCACAATTTGAGTGGCCTCTCATGGGTGGCATAATACATGCTGCAGGCCATGGGAGACCCCTGGTGTACCTATGCCCTGGGTATCACAGTACCATATACTAAGGACTTATAATGGTACACCAGTAGCCAATCGTGGATGTACCTAAGTACTCACCATAGTCAATTTAAGGGAGAAAGCACAGAGACTGGGGTCCTGATTAGCAGAATCCCAGTCAGACTAGTCATGAAACAGCATAGCACCAGACAAAAAGTGGGGGTAACCATAAAAGCAGATCCTACTTTCCTACACACCCCATTGACAGTAGGTATATGGGCACAGGGTCCTAGTGGAATACAGTAATCACAGGCGTCTCCACCCACCCCCACCCCACGTGTGCCCCTACCTTACCATCACACAGTTACAAGTTCAAGCAAGTTCTACGCTGTTTGAGGAGTTACACATTGCAAGCTCCTTTCACTATCAGCTGTATTGTCCAAGCCGGAGTCCACAGAACTACCATCTGTATGAGTCCCTGGGTCTGCCAGTTGAGGCCAGACACTACGAGCAAGGCTGCCGCTTTATCCTGGTCTTTATATTGGTCTACCTTGGCCCTCGTCGGTCCCAGTGCACGGCCCAAGTTTGCTTCACTCCCACGCCTTCTCCTCTGCCTCTTTTGTAGGCAAAATTGCTGTTCTGGTGCACCTCCATTTGTGCTCTCCGCCCTGTACCTGTGTTTTCATCCAGTTTTCCAGGTATGCAACCATATCCTCGCCTTCTGCTCCCTCAGGTAGGCCTACAATCCGCACATTGTTTCACCGATTATATCCCTCTGTGTCATCAGCCCTACTTTCCAGGATCCTCACTCAGATCAGTCACTTAGTGCTGGAGGGACTGTTGTGCCGGTTGTAGTTCCGCAACCACCACCCCCGCCTCCTTGACTTTGTCAGCCAGCTTCCGATGGTCCGTCCGTAGCAGGCCCAACTCTGCCAACACGCTGCCTATCTTGGCCTGTAGGGTGTCCCTAGAGTCCACAATGGCTGCCAGGATTCTGTCAAGCGTCTGTTGCAGGGCAGGGGACATCTGTTCTGCACTATTTCCAAGTGGCGTCCATGCCAGTGACTCCACTGATGGGCCAGGACCCCTCATTCGAGATTTCCCCCTCAATCAGCCAGGTGGGTCCATCCAAGGCAAGTAGATCAGGTCGTCAGAATCAGAGGAATCTACTCATCAGTCACCTCAACCAGCCAAGAGCGTGGTTCCTGTGACCCCTGTTTCGGACAGGTCCACCCAGACAAACAGCGGCCCCCGAGGGACAACGGGTCCACCCGAAGCAAGCCAGCACCAGGTGCCGATCTGTACCTCTGATCTCCTCCACAGCTCCAGCCAATTGTTTCTAGATACCCACTCTGCATCCCCACAATGACCGTCCCAGCTATAGGACATTGGTGTTGCAATCCAAGGCCCAGGGCTCCCAGTGCCCCCAGTGCCACGTCCCGGCCCAGATGCAATTTCCAGCACTCAATAATCCACCCAGGAGCAGAGAAACAAGGGCCACCAAATGTTCCCAGCGCAGGGCACTCCAAGCTGGTCCAACAGGGCCTTCCAGGCCTTAGTCACCGTCAAACTCCGCCCAGACTGCCCTCAAGCGGCACCACCATCTCCAGCTGCCAAGCTGTCAGCAGGGGGATCTCTCCATTCCAGGAGATTACCTCGGGCCTCTGCAGGGAAAAGGGGCACCTTAGTGTGGTGATCGGTCACTCCGCCACTCCGATGGGTCAGGCTCCTGTGTCGGTTGCAATGATGGGGCCTGCAGGTAGGGCAAAATAGTATGGCATTCCCCGAGAAATGCTTTAGGATTTTTCCCGGTTTTGTTTAGGGTCTTGTCCTTGTGCCTCCTTAGGCGTGGGCCGTGTTTAGTCAGCCCCGCACGTGCCCCTTACAGTGGTGTCCCGAGGATAAATGGGGGCTTCGTTCCGCAGGGCTGCGTTGTGTCTCTGACCTCCAGAGTGGCCCCGCCTCCCCAGCCTCGCGTTGCGGGCACAGCGGGCCAGGCCTTCCGGGCGTCAGATGCTGGGCCAGCGACTCGCCCACTGCGCCGCCAGCCACCTCCACCGCCCAACCGCCGTGGTCCCGCAATGTCTCTGGTTCACAGTAGGCGGGGATAAGTGGTCTGTGTGGCTAGGGCAGGAGGATGAATGCCAGGAAAGGTAGGGCTGGCGTGGAGCTCCAGGCTCATGCATCCACCATCTTCTAGGACCAAGCCACACCCTTTCTGGACATCTTTGTTGTGTGTACATCTGGATATTTCACTCTGTAGTGTTTATCTTATATGTTCATATGTCTGCTTTCAGCTTCCTCGAGGGGAAGCAAAGGAGTTGTTGGCGAGCCTTTGGGGAAACTAAAGGAGGGCCACCGAGAATCAGAAGGTGCACACACTGACATCGAGGGACCTATTGGCACGCAGGGTGAGGTGGCTGGCGATGAGCCCACTTCCCAATCTAACTCTGAGGGTTCTATGCTGGCCAGCCCCTAGTGGTGGTGGCAGAAACATAAGTGGAAACAACATCTTCACCTGTGGCTGATTTCCTCACCCGGTTGTACCAGCACCACCCTTGACAGCCAGTACCAAGCCAGCTCCCAGTTCAAAGACGGACTGGTATCTCCTTCACCACAGCACCTTCCCCTCATTCTTTTATTGCCTGCACTGGTGCAGGGCCTCTCTGTGGGGCAGACGGCATTGTTGCATGCCCTCCAGGGTGTCAATCAGCAAATGGGCACAATAATTGTTATCCTGGTGGACATCCACTCTGCCACAGCAGCCTTATAAAGATGTTGTGAAAGCAGTAGTGGCCCCTCATGGAACAGTAGTTTCGGGGCACCTTCCTCAATACCGGAACCTGCTCAAAGACATTCACCTGCCTGCCACAAGACCTCCTGTCATAGAATTCTCAGCTCTTATTGGTTCTGCTCTTGCCCCACAAAATTTAAAAGATCCCACCAGCCCCACAAAATAGGTCCTGAATTATCATCTGTTCCTTGAGGATGGAGAGCCCCCATAGAGGAACCTTGTGAATGTTAGATGTAAGATCTGAGGTTGCAGCTTTGTTGTTTAACAAAAGAAGCTAATTTGAACTGTGATAAGATACTTTTACATAGCTTCGGACTTTTTGACTGAGTACTTTTTGGAAATGTGAAACTTTTTTTCTATATTTTTTTACATTTTCAGGCGTTGAAGATTTTTGGTGCCTTTTTCTTAAATTGATATTTATATATTTACTTTACAAACTTTTTGTTGGTTCTTTTTTAATCATTAGGTCTGGATGAAAGTGTTAACATTTTTGCCATATATGATTCTGTATTTTTGTATGTTGCTTAAGTTACCATTTCATTCAATTTACAGGTATTCTTATTTCCTAAGTGCTGCATTGTGAGAGATGTAGTTCATTCTCTCTTTCCACATGAGGTAAGGGCACTGGGAGAGGCAGTGTGAAGGAAGAGTGTGAGTGGTAAGCAGTGTGTGTGTGTGTATTGTTCTACTTAGCATTATTACTTGGGTAAAGAATTGTGGGTACACCTTCAGGTGAATGTTGCTTCAGTTACCACTTGATTCAATTTACAGGTATTGTTATTTCCTAAGTGCTGCATTGTGGGAGATGTAGTTCATTCTCTTTTTCCACATGTGGTAATGGCACTGGGAGAGGCAGTGTGAGGGAAGAGTGTGAGTGGTAAGCAGTGTGAGTGTGTGTATTGTTCTACTTAGCAATATTACTTGGGAAAAGAATTGTGGGTACACCTTCAGGTGTTGGGGTTCATGTAGAGTTCATGCCACATATTTAGCGTTCATACATTTAGATTGCCTATATTTGTACAATCTCAGGTATCTGGGTGCGTAGCCTGCCCTTTCTTTTATGTGCAATATTTTAACATGTAACATTGCAGTGAGTGGGTTGTAATAATATCTATTTAGGGTACCTATTAGTTTCCCATGTTTGGGTAGTGTGAAGTAACCGGTTTGAAAGGGATAAAGTGAAGCGTCATATTAGGTGTCTTTTGTAATCCAAACACTCCTGTTTAGAGTCATTCAAAGTGTGCGTAAACTTAAAAAAAATATGAACATGGTAGCTATAGTGAGTTTGGATAACATACTTGACTGCACATGCACATTTTAATAAATGTGCAGTATATTAAACATTTGGTGTGGGTGATAGTAAAATTGTGTTACATACGTGTTTGATATGGGTGGGTAATGTGAGCCGCGTGGTCAGACAGGGAAATGGGATATTGGTGCTGGATATGCTTTGGTGTAAATAACATGTTTAGTGACATTGGTAGTTAATGTTATGTATTAAAAACATTTTAAAGTTGCACTTGCCTCCTAATTTGTTGTGAATTATGTTTTTTTTCCCTCCACCACTGTCACATAGAGTCCTAGGGCTTATAGTAACAGGGGTTCTTTCTTTTGGAAGTCACTCCACCCAAAGTTCAGAGCTATACCTGATCTGACTACTTTTCAGAAAGCCCTCATGACCAATGTAGTTTAGGTGCTGGAAAACCATAGACAACATTTTGGATTCGCCAGGGGTCACAACTGCGACCCCTAGCTTGCTCCATGCAACCTTAGGCACTACCTTTGGGATGCCTGGCCTCAGAGGTGGCAAAATCAGTGCTACAAACACTGGGGCAACTCCGCATTACTTATTTTATGGCCGTTTTCTATTATACTAATAGTGAATAATATGCTATTATTCACTGCTACCGTAATAAAAATGGAGCATGCTTAGCTGGAACACAGCCTTTGGTGTCTGCTGTGGTAAGTAAAAATGGTTTTAAATGTATGTTGTGTCAGCCGCGGGCCATGCAGGTAAAAGTGGTAGGGCAGGGTGGGAAGGGGGGGATTTCGAATGACGACCATGAGGGAAAATTAATTATTTATTTAATTTTCCCTCATGGTAGTCTGTCAAAATCCCCCTCCCCCCCCACCCGGCCCTAGCACCCCACCGCTCTTACCTGCACGGGCCGTGCCTGTGTTGTGTGCATGCTTGCGGGTGGGAGTGCGGTTATGTGAGAGAGACCATGTGTCTGTATGTTTAAGCATATTAGTGTGAACAGTGGCGGCCGACAGAGAAAAATACCGGCGGGGCGGGTGGAGAGGGCACGGGAAGGATGGGAGAGGGAGCCAGCGGGAAGCACACAAGGGAGCACGCAACGGGGGTTAATGATATAAAAAAAAAAACACTTACCTTCTGCTGCCGGCCGCCTTGCGCTCCTCTGCTGCAGTTCCTGTCCCAGGAGTCCCTGGGAAAGCATCACAACTCCCATCCAATCCCCACGCTGCTCTCAAGCATGAGAGCAGTGCAGGGATTGGCCTGAGCGTGCTGGCTTGATGCTCCGCTCAGGCACAGGAGTCTGTGCTGTTTCTCCATCCCGGCTGTTCAATACAGTCGGCTGGGAGAAACCTAAATGCGCATGTGTGTTTGGGCAGCCTAAAACGGCCGCCAAGCACACATGCGCACTTAGAAGTGCACAAACCAGTCCCCCCCTCCTCTCCGATGCCCCGGGCCCACCCCTCCCTGCACACGCTAGCTCAGAGCCAGCAGTTAAAACTAAAATGATAGTAAGACATTGTTTTATTTTTCAGCTGCTGGCTCTGTGCCAGTGGGGCGACGCTCCTCCACCATTGCGGAGGAGTGTGAATGAAAGTGAGTAAGAGTCAGTGACAGGTAGGGATTGAGATTGTGTGTGATTGATGCTCAGATTTACTATTCTTTAACGCAAGGTAACGCTACATCAAAGCTGCTGCGCTGCCTTGCATCAAAGAGAGAGGGAAAAATACACCATATCTATTAAGATATGGTGCATTTTTTCTCTCCCTGAGTCCTGGTGCACTTTTGGCAGGCACACACCAATGCACATATCATTGTGCCATAGTGCAAGGGTGTGTGCTCTATCGGAAGCATTTGTTTTGTACTGCAAGGAGCCCCTGTCGTATCGTTTCCACCCATCAATAGGAATTGTGCGTGGCCAGCAGGGGCGGCATGGCGGACGCGCTTTAGTGGCGCTCCATCTTCTGTCCCCGTAATCCGCAACAAATATCCTGTGCGGCGGGGAACTGACGGACCCGGATGGCGAGCGCTGATCTCGGGACACCCCCGGGACACTGAAGAAGCCGCTGCGCGGACCGGAGGGCGTGTGGTCCGAGACGGCGTGAGGAGCTGCTGTATAGCAGCGGCCTCGCGGCCTGGGGAAGCTGTTTGTGACGCAGAGGATCGGAACCGGCGCGTCTCTGGACCCGACTGGCGCTGTGAGTGGTGCCCCGCGGTGCACCTGCATGTGGCAGCCGGGGGACGCACCGGCCCCGGAACACTCCCTAATGCTGCTGTGTAACTATTGTGGCCGAGAGACTCTTGTGGCTGCGTAGGGAGCTACACAATATGGTGGACAGCTTGCTTTGTTGATTGGGACGCCGGAGCTGGCCCTGGATTTGCTCGCATTGCCCCCTACAGAGGAGCAGGGCGGGGCGACCTGTGAGGCAACCCCCCCCTCCCCTGGGGACAGGAAGTAAACAGTGTGCAGCCCATCCTGGACATGCAGGTTAGTGCACATTTCGGCCGTGGACTGCAGACAAAGTACGCAGCTCCCTGATTGTGACCGCCACAGAAGTGGAGAGCTCGTGGGCAGCCGCTCATTTCCTTTTGACAATAAGAGCCAAGGCAGACATCCCACAGAGATGGTGAACCAGGGCTGATGTTCGCTGGGAGATGTACTGTAGACCCAGTCCACGCATACTAGCCCATACAGAGGGAAAGGACTTCCACTGGGGGTCCAGTTGATTGGTGGCCAGCGCTTGGACGGCTGGTGCGTGCCAGGGACAGGAGTGTATGACATTTTCGGTGCTACTGCTGCTGGAGCCACGTCTAGAAGCAGTGGAGCCATCAGAGAGTGTGTTGCCGGTGGAAGCCCTTGTGCGACGCACCTAACCAGAGGCACAAGTGCATGGTGAGGCGAGCTGACTCCCCTGGGCCCTGTTGATAGCAGTGCAGGTGGGGGGAAAAAAAAAAAGGCCCTTGACGCCGATCAGGAGGACTGGACGGCGTGGGCCCAGTGTGAGACCATACGTTGAGGTCTTAAGGAGTGCTGATTAGCGCTGAATTGGGTGCTGCGGCGGAGTGACCCTGTGGGATGCTCTGGTGGTGTGGAGGACGTCTACGGGCGAATACGAGACAATGGGACGTACCAGGGGGACCGGGTCGAGGGCCTCCTCACAGGCGGCGGGGACCTGCGATGCTGACCCACCACATTCAATGAAGGAACAAATGGCCCAGGATGACCGTCTGGATACTATATTGCAAGCCATTGAGCGCTCTAGCGCATCCATGGAATCTAAATTGGACAAAGTGGCTCTAGACCTCAACTTACTACACACGGATCATCGGAAGCTGAAGGACCGGGTTGAAACTGTAGAGCAGGAGATCGCTGAATTGAAGCCCGCCACAGAGTTCCAAGATAAACAGCAGAATGCTCACGAGGCCCGGATCCGGTACCTGGAGGACCGCGTCGAGGATGCAGAAGGACGCTCCCGGCTGAATAATGTCCGACTGATTGGGCTGCCAGAGGGTGTGGAGGGCCAAGATGCGGTCGCTTTTCTGGAATCCTGGCTCAAGACCATATTGCCTCATACCGAATTCTCCCCCTTTTTCACCATCGAGCGGGCGCATCGTGTCCCAGGTAGGAGGCCTGCCCCCAGTGACAGAGCGCGTCCACTGATCTTCAAGCTCCTACATTTTAGAGATCGGGATATAATCCTTCGAGAGACCAGGAAATTAGATGCTATCCAGTATGAAAATGCCAAGGTGTTGTTCTTTCCGGACTACACAATGAAGGTTCAGCGTCAGCGGGGATCCTTCCTACCGGTGAAGCAACAACTTCGGCAGCTCAATCTCTCCTACTCACTGTTATTTCCGGCCAGGCTCCGCGTCGTCTCGGATGAGAAGTCCAGGTTCTTTGATACACCTCAGGATGTTTGGGACTGGCTGGAGACATCGGGTCTGTATACTGGCCCGAGACCTGCGGGCACTGCTGCTAAGGCATGGACTGGGGAAGTTGGTGACAGAGGCGCTCGGAGACGCCGGCTGAGACGGAGGTTTCCAGGGCTGACGGCGGTGCCTGGTCCAGATCAAATCCGTAAAGAGCAGCAGGATGTGGTTCGCATTGCGGAGAAGATGGCAGAAGTAACATCGCACGAAGACAAAGCGAACACTTCCTATCATTCATCAGGGGGTGGGGACACTTCTGTGGGGGACTCTTCTGATAAAGCATCTATGAGAATGCCGGATATTACACCCCAGACAGCGGATGGTATCGTATGAAACTGGCTGCTCTGAAAATACATTGCAGAGTGCTGTTGTTTGCTTAGATGTGATGGTCTCCTGAGTCCTCTGAGACCTGTGTGGTATCGTGTTGTGGGGTGGGGTGGGGGTCGGTGAGAGGGTACCTGGGGGTGTTGATGTTGATATTGTTGATATTTTTCGACTTCTAATTTGGGTTTGCGCTATGGCAATGCCTGCTAATTGCTGTTTGGGTGGGGACTTCAGGACTGTACCCTGCATGGTGTCACAATCCCCTGTTCTCCATAACCTTACGGAGCCAATGGGGCAGGCGGCTATGTTGATGTCTGTTGCGTTTGGACGATTCCCTGACGTTTTAGGGGTTGCCCTTATATGGTTTTTTCCTTCCCCGGTTAGTATTTCCCATTTCCTTTCTGTTGCAGGAGCCCGGTGGGGGGAAACTGAAAGCGTTGTGGTTCACGACAAGCTGTTATACAGTGAGGTCGGGGGCAGAGGGATCAATAGTCATTTTAGTGTGCTTTTCTTAGCCTTGCCATGGGTCACGTAATAATTACCTGGAATGTCCGAGGCCTCCGCACGCCTTCTCGTAGATATGCGGTGTATTCCTATTTAAAATGGCATAATGTGGATATAGCGTTATTGCAGGAGCCCCACCTGAATGCCATAGAGGTTACCCGATTGCAGCGCAGATGGCGAGGTAAAATATATGCCACAGATTATTCCATGTTTGCTAGGGGGACCCTTATCTGGATACTCCCGGGGACACCCTTTGCAGTAGACGAGACTTATGCGGATAAGGAGGGCAGATATGTGTTGGTGAAGGGTAAGTTGGATGGGCGTCCTGTATTATTGGGTTGTGTGTATGCACCGAATGTGGACCAGGGCCAGTTTCTAGGTCAGCTGTCTCTTGTTTTAGGAAGATGGTGTGAAATCCCGTGGCTGCTGGGTGGGGATTACAACAGTGTCTTAGACGTAGGGGTCAATAGATCCTTTCCCCCACTCAGGTCCACGGCCGCGACAACCAAATCCATGGCACTGAGTGACTGGGCGCGGGGGTGGAATCTGGTTGAAGTGTGGAGGCAACATCATCCATTGGAGAGGATATATTCCTTTTTCTCGGCACCTCATAACTTACACGCCCGGCTGGACAGGTTCTTTGGGTCCCCCTGCCTCCTCCCGTATGTTTCAAAATCGGAGTACTGGGGGCGCACGCATTCCGATCACAACCCTCACTGTGTTGTACTGGCTTGGGAGGGTGGGATCCCAGGTGTCCCCACGTGGAGGCTACAACCGGCCATGCGGGAAGATCCTGTGTTTCGGGAGGCGATCGGAGAGTATTTCGAATTCAACACGGGGACTGCCTCCTCTGCATTAGTGGAATGGGAGGCTATGAAAGTCACCCTACGAGGGAAATGCTTGGGGTTGGGCTGCAGGCTGAAACAACAGGTAGTGTCAGACCTGATTGTGGTGGAAAGACGTTTGCTGCTGTTGGAATCTAAAACTGTGGCAGATGCTGGGGGGTTGGCCAACCTAAAGGAAGCGCGAAGGAAACACGCGGAGCTGCTTGAACGGCAGCACTGCCTTAACTTTGCAGCGCACTCCGCGTCAATCCATGCTAAAGCGGATCGCTCTGGGCCTCTCCTCGCTTGGTTGATTAAGCAGGAGCAACCGGGTGGGCTGATTACGGCTCTTTACTCTCCAGACGGAGTGCTTCGATTCACACAGTTGGAAATCCATGGTGAGCTGACGACCCATTTCACAAAGCTGTATAAAGCTGGTCCGCAGCCCTCGGAGGAAACGGTTCAGCAATTCTTAGGGCGACTTCCGTTCTCAGTCCTGACACCTGAACAGCGAGCGGACCTGGATGCTCCGCTGACGCTTGATGAGGTGCGAGGAACAATGAGGACTCTGCCTTCCGGCAAGGTCCCTGGTCCTGACGGCCTTCCCCACGAATTTTATAAAGCATATGCGGACCCTTTGAGCTCCCAACTGCCCTGGGTATATACTTTGGCACTCTTAAATGGGGATTATAAGATATTAGCGGGCATCCTGGCTAGTAGGTTGGGGCCGCTGGTTCCCCAACTGGTCCACCAGGACCAGAATGGGTTTGTGCCAGCTCGCAGCACGTCGCTTAACATATGGCGACTGTTTAGGGTGATGAATTGTGCTACTAAGGACTGGCCAACGGCTGGCTGTGTTGTGCTGGACCTGGAGAAGGCTTTTGACACGGTTGAGTGGTCTTTTATGTTTGCCGTGCTTCACCGATAGGGATTTGGACCCTATATACTAAGTCTTATTGGACTGTTGTACGCGGCCCCTACTGTCCGATTGCGGATGGGTTCTCTTTTCTCCAAGCCTATTTTGATTGGGCGGGGGACTCGTCAGGGATGCCCCCTTTCCCCCCTGATCTTCGCTTTGGTAATCGAACCATTGGCAATGGCACTACGTGCCTCAGCATCAGATTGGGGGATACCCCTTGGAGATGGTATACATGCTGTTTCGCTTTATGCAGACGACATCCTGCTGTATGTGTGGGATGTCCTGGCGATCCCGCAGGTCATCCCCGCCACGTTGACGACTTTTGCATCCTTGTCTGGGCTAAGGGTGCACTGGGGTAAATCTTGTCTAAACCCGTTCTATCCCAATACAGTGGATCCGGGTTGGATAGTGAATGGGATGGTGGTGAAGTGGCAACCAGTGGCGTTCAGATACTTGGGGGTTCGTATCTACCATAACTCACAGGACCTTCTAGATGGTAATATCATACGGGCGGTTACGGCGCTTAAGTCTCAAATTGACTTCTGGAAGACACTTCCCCTCTCAGTGATAGGTAAGGTGGAGTTAATTAAAATGGTAATGTTACCACGTCTTCTTTATTATTTTGCTACCCTACCGCTCCACCTACCAGTGTCCTTCTTCCGATCTCTTGAGAAGATCGCCCGTGATTTTATCTGGAACAACTCGCGATGCCGTGTGGCATTGACGAAGCTCTATCTTCCACTCTCGAAGGGGGTGCTGGCTCTGCCCAACTTTGAGCACTACTACCTGGCGTCTCAAATCTTGTGGGTGGCGAAATGGGTGGAAGAGATTAATTTGTTAGACTCGGCAGAGCAGGATCCTCCGTATTCCCTAGACAGGATCCTTTATTTATTCCATCCCTGTAACAAACTGAATGAACCTCTCCCTTTGTTGCTATCAATAGCGCAGAAATGTTTCCGCAGGGCACTGCGCCTTACTAGGAATGTACTGCCATACGCACCTGGTGTACCTCTACTGGGGATGCCGACCATGCGGGGACATGTTCGGGGTACGGACCTTGCCCCATGGGTGGCAGCTGGTGTAACCACCTTGGGAGACTTATATGTAGAAGGTTCATTACGGCCGTTTCTCGATCTCGCGAATGATGATGGTGTACCCCCGGCCAATTTCTGAACCATGCCTCCTGGACGGCTGCGATGAGACGTTGGTGGGGAGATGTGACGCAGGAACCCCTGACGAATCTCCTAGTGCAATATGTACATGTTATGGGCACAGGATCCCACTTGGTGAAGTGATTCGCGGACTCGATCAGGGGACATACTTTGGCGGATTTAACGCCGTTGCGAGTTAAATGGGAGGCAGATCAGGGGAGGCCTTATTCGGAAAAGGAATGGTCCCTGGTCCTGGAAAGCCCCAAGCAGGTTCCCAGAAACGCCCGTTTCAAGTTAATCCAATTTTATATTGTGCATAGGACATATCTCTCCCCAGATAAAATCAATCAGTACTTTAATAGGCAAGACGAGTGCTGCCCGCGCTGTAAGATGGTGGATGCAGATATTTTGCACATGCTCTGGTTCTGCCCCGCTCTGCGGACTTATTGGGAGGGGGTGTTGGATGCGTTGGGTACTTGCACAGATAGGGAGGTGTCGAGAACATGGGAGTCGTGCATCATTGGTGTGTTTCCTAGACATAAAAAACACAAAGCCTCCACTAGGTTTCTTGATTTGGGCTTTATTGTGGCTAAACGGTTGATTACTCGTAAGTGGAAGTCCGAGGAGTCCCCTCCGACGAAAGCTTGGCTCCTCTCCATGCTGAACTGGGTGAAGGCGGAAGTGGTCTCCCTGATACGCGAGGATACGCTGGGTTTGCGTAAATTTCCCATCTCCACTGAATGGAATACTATGCTGTGTGCGCTGCAGGGGCTGCTGGTGCCGGAGGCTCCCTTAGATGACCCCCTTCCTGAGGGTTAGTTAGATTGGCTTAAGTAGCCCGTGTTCCGAGGGTGTGTTGATATGCTGACTGCAACCTCTGCCCACTTTACTGGATGACCTTTACTCCTGGTAGATAGATTGTGACCCTTAGAGCAGTTGAAAAGACTTTGTTCTGCAGATAGGAGACATTGGTTCTCCTCCCTCCCTTCCTGTGGCTCCTACCTCCCTTCCCTCCACCTTCCCCGATAAGTGGGTTTTATTTTTTTGTTGTTGTTGGTGTTTTCATATAAACGTTTGAATCTATGCACTGCTTCATGTAATATGGCGGAGTGAAGCCATACGAAACGTGATTATGTACATTGTTACATGTTGCATAAGTTGCAGTTACTTTGCGCCATAAGGCCTTCGTTCAGATTCTTGATGGCGGGAGGATATGGTTTGTTTGACAGGATATGCTGGATGTTATTGCCTATATTATTTATGCTTACGGATGTAACCAAGCAGTTATATCGTTGCTTACCTGTCTGGAATCTCTGTTTACCTATTGGTTCCGTATGGTGCTTTCTTTGATGATGCACTGTTTTGTATTCATGTATACAAAACAAAACATAAAATCTTTAATAAACAGATCAAACAAAAAAAATCAATAGGAATTGTGCGTTTGGGGGCAACATAGACTTTGGATAGTGCCGGACGATTCCATGCATGCCTGCAGAATGTGTTGTCCCTTAAACCAGCTAGCTCGCAGTGCCACCGTTATCCCCCAAACCTAAACAAGAGCGAACAGTTCTGGCAACCAATGAACATGACAGCTCTGTTCCCTCAGGAACCGTGGTGACAGACTTCCAACTTTTCGCTCAGTCGCTCGTGCTCTCTTTCGCTCAGAGAAATATACAAAGAATACACAGAGGGGCATTTTCAATATTTATTGAACCATAGTGATTCTTGCATAGAATAAATGGGCTGCGATGATTAAAAGACAGAAGCAGACAAAAGTTATACTGAATGTCAGAACGGCAAACAAAATGAATAGCTCAACCATTTTGTTGATAAAACTTATATATGCATACATACACAATAGTACAACTATGTAGCGCACCCCTACAATACGAAACCCTAACCTACGTGTTAAGGGTGCAGATGTATGTTTTGCCAAGAAGTCATCTTCTGGATGATCTAATCCCATTACCTGATGGGAAAGACCCCGTCTTGGTCACGAACTAGACACCCCTCACTGAGATGTAGGTCAGCTGCTAGGCGAAAGCTTCGGCATGCAGGGACCCCTCAAAGTCAGCAGAAGTGTCTCCTCTGATTATGTCAGGAAACAAAAGGTTATATATAGAAAATGGTATCCATGCCTCAGGCCAAGATTGTGATCGGCCTGCCATTGTTTGTATTTCACAGATAGCTGCGCCGCCACTTGGACGTAATAACAAACACATTTGTGTCACGCACCTAGGGCCATGTCCCTAAAATCAAGGCAGTGTGGTAGCATGCTCATGAAGTGTTCAGTATTAGCAAGGCCTGTGTTTCCAAGAAACTAGTCCAAGAGTCACGAAAGCAAATGTGTGCCAGAGGTTGATGTGGCAAAGAGAAGGGAACTTAAGGAAAGGTCCGTGAGTATGTAAAAATGGCACTAATTCCTACGGGGCCTAACTCGGGCACATGACACCCCTTCCAGGACAAAAACTATGCTTTAACGTCTTTCCCACTTTGTATGTGTGCTGTAAAATGCAGCACACTCACAAAGTTGGATAAATGAAAACATGTATTGTTACGCCTACCTAGAGGAATCATAAGATTTTGGGACAAATTCATTTTTACCGGCGTTCATAGATAGAGATTTGTGTCAAAACCCATGGGTATTTGCATGGGAACAACAATGCACTACACATAGAACTCCCCCTTGATGCAAAACAATGCAAAGCAGCGTATAGCACAATTTTGCATTACTTTGAGATACTATCCAAAGTAAATCAAGATTTGCGTTGAATAGTAAATCCCACCCTAACACTTTGCAAAAGGTTTGTGTAACAAAAGTGATGCAAACACGGTGCAAGGCATTAGTAAACCAGTATCAGCAAGTATGAGTGAGATTAAGAGTGAATGCAAGTGAGTGAGTGTGAGAGAATGAATAGGAATGAGTGTAAGGGGGTGTAATGGTGTGTGTGTGGGATGTAAGAGTCATGTGAAAGACTTCCTAGGTAGAAATGAGGGTCAAGGGTTATATGATGTCACTTCCTGTGATGTCTTCTAGGTCAAAGGGTATGTGATGTCACTTCTACTACCCCTGGCGTTTTGGTGAATCGACACCCATGTGGAAGACCCAGGTATCATGATTCATTCATTAATGCACCGTAGAAAGTGACATCATCCCTAACTCTGACACGGCCCTGAAAATATGGTGGGCTGGTAAGGACTGCCCCCTCCCCACAGGTCTGAATGAGGCTTCAACTACAGCTCCACATAGGGAAACATGCAGACTCAATGGCCTTAGCGATCATGTTCTGCTGTCACTCTCAATAAGTCTTAGCAAGGTTCTCGTCTGTGAAAGCCTTAACGTCAGGCACTCACATAAACCATGACATAGACCATGGTGAAATCGCTGGAAACATGCACAAACAGTGCAAACTCATGCCTTCCTACATTTACTGTTTTTAAACGTTTCTAGTACTTTCTAGCACCAGGCCGCAATGGTTGCTGCACTGGTCTTCAACCTCTAACTAAGGGGGTCATTAGGATGGCGGGAGGACTTTAGTCCGCCCGCCATCCCAGTGGTAACGGGACCGGCCGCCTGCCATGTGGCGGTCCCGCGCCCCTGATTAGGATGCGACCGCCACCCTGGCAGTCGCATTCCGCAGTTTAACATTGCGGCGGGTGCTGCTTACAGCAGCACCCGCCGCAATGTCAAATTGACATGTTGTGCATTTCCATGCACAACGTGGCAGGCACCGCGCGGTGCCTGCCACCTTGTGCATGGAAATGGAGGGGCAAGTGCACCCCCAACCCCCCCGGGGGCCCGCCCCGCCAGCCTTTACATGGTGGGATCGCTGCCATGGAAAGGCCTTTAACCGCACGCATACTAATATGGATGGCGGTGCCTGCTAGGCACCGCCACCATATTAGGGGCCAAGTCCGCCCGGCCGGCAATCGGAACGATTGCTAACCGGCGGAAAAGCGGCGGACGCACTTTGCGTCCGCCGCGATACCCCCCCCCATTATAATATGGCGGGGGTATTACTCGTTACGATGGCGTAACGGTCGCCACCGCCGGCTCGGCGGTGGCGAACGTTACGACATCATAATGACCCCCTAAGTGCTTTGTACTATCAATCCTTTTAATGTATTACATCATTTGAAAAAGGACTGTGTTTGATGAATCATCAAGCATCTCTGCAGATTTAATCTACTATAACCTATCAAGACGGATTAAATCGCAAAGTGTTTATCTCTCCCCGAAAACATTTGCGGAGAAACGTGGAGCAGCTTAACTTGACATCATTTATTTACGTTGATTTATGTTGATTAACATTTCTTTATTTCATGTATTCTAATTTTCTAATAAACAAGAGAAATTTCAAATGTATTACTGGAGCACTCCATGATAAAACTTAGTAGGATTCTTTAACGTGTGCATACTAATGTTGACTACAAATGTATTTCTCGTTCATAGTTATACGAATGTTTAATAATATAACTCACAATTATATGTAGTCATGATTTATTTCATGTGATGTTTCATATGTGTATTAATTGTGAAATGTGCGTGCACATATATTCAAGCATCAAGCAGTAGCGGCTGCTATCGGGCAGCAGCGGTGAGGCGTGGGGAAGGTTAAAAAAGAGAGAAAAAAAAGGGGGGAAAAAAGAAAGAAAATTACACTTACCTACCCGGCAGCCGCCTCTCCTCCATCCTCTTCGGTCAACGAAGCAGGAAGCACCCAGATTCCCCTAGCCAATCACGACGCCGCTGTCACCATGACAGCAGCATCGTGATTGGTCTGAGTGCCGTGGTTTGCTGCTCAGACAGGGGCTGGGAGGCTGTGCATGTTCTCCACCCAGGCGGTGCATTACAGCCCGGTGGAGAACATGCTAAGTGCGCATGACGGTCTGGCTGGCCCAAGACAGCTGGCCAAACCATCATTCGCACTTAAGAGAGTGCCTACCACTCCTCCCCCTACTCTGTGGGCAGCACAGCCCGCACCTTTACTTAGCGAATAGTGAAAAATAAAATGTTAATAACATTGTTATTATCAGTTTATTTTTCCTGTGGGGTGACACTCCTCTGCCTTAGCGGAGGAGCCGCCCCTGGCGTCAAGTGCACTCTAACTGCTGTATTAAATTAGAGTAACCAAGGGCCAGAAAGCTTCTGAATTGAAATGTTTAATTTTCACATCAGAATTGTTTTGCTGGAATGTTCTCTCCTCTGCAGGTGCAGATACATGGCTTCGGTAGCTAGAGTAAGACATTGTTTGTAGCGATAGTAAGGTACGGGAGAAATTTCTTGCCATGAAGAAGACGTGTTAACAAGGTGGGAGATAAGTTCTCGTGGCGGAGAAGTGCGAACAAGGACAACCGAATGTGCTCATTTGAAAGTTTGGGAGAAGAGCTGGACGTGGCTAAATTCTACCGAGAACAATGTACTGGAAAGTGATGGCGCGGGTTATTTTGAATAATTTGTGTGCTAATAGATGTTGTATTGTTAGTTAGAGAGCAGTTACCTTTAGGATTTAATGAGGTACATACCTCTTAGGTGATTCCTCTCAGTGTGTAGCTTCATGCTGTACTCTCAAGACTTGTAGTACTTTTATGAAAGACTCTATCATACTGATACCTGTTCCTTGCTTCCCATAGTTTATTAGGGTTTCCCCAAAGTTAGCATAGAGTAGGACAAGCTAGATTTATTACAGTTACCAATGACTAGTCAGGAGGATCGAATTCTGCAAATAAACGTTCAGATTAATTTGTAAATGTAAATGTCCAGTATTTGTAAAGCGCACAGCTACCTCCGGAGAGGTGTCCCGGCGCTGGGGGCCGTCGGGAAGATTAAGCGAGCTAATGCCCAGAGTCACATGGTGCTGGGCTGATCTGCCGCAGGTGATCGAACCGTGAGCCCCAGGATCCGGAGTCAGTCGCCCTGGCCGCTGCGCCACACTTCTTCCACATCTTGCTCATCGTTTATATCTCAGCCACTGAATTGTTGGTTTGCTTCCTATTGTTTAGACTGAATTTTATTAGATTTGGACTCATTCTTGTGATACTATATTTTTACAATATGCCTCTGAGACTCATCTATATATAGTTTGTTTCTGAGTCTGTAATAAACCCCTTTAACTTTCTTCAGTAGTCCTAGTCTTATTGTGTGACTAGTTGGTTACACTGTTATTGGGATATGCAATGTATGTTTACTCCCTCTTACCTCTCAGGCAACTAATAAAAGGTCCACCGACCAAGGAGAGAAAATACGGACAGGTTTAGTAGAGCGTTCTCAAACGTTTCATACGTTTGGGAAATGTGGGTGAGGTGGATGGCTGCTGGTGCAAGTTTGCACATTTCCAAGACCTAAAGTAATTACTGAAACTAAGACGAATTTACAAGCTACATATCTATACTCGTCACACTGTATATTTGGCACTAGTGCGGATGTGGGTCGGGCATTTTGCATGTGGTTCTTATAGTGAATGTTTGAGGAAAGCTGCAGCTCAGTAACTTGAGGCGTAGTTTGTTTCCAGTTATAGCAAGTAAACGTTATTGTAAAAAAAAGTGCAAACTAACCGTTTCCTGCTGTTGACATCCTCCCCTGTAAGACCCATCTTATCTTGTGTGCGCTCCTCAGGGGTTTTGCATCAGCGGTTGTGGTGCAACCTTAGAACAATTCTCGGAACAAGATCGTGAGATGATTCCGACTTCTCGTTCTTTGCTTCAGATCTTAGACATACTATGTTAGGTATTTCCATCGAGCCAGTGTTAGCACATTATTCTTTCTCCCTTTTAAGTTTTCTGGTACTTTTTCCGCACGGTTTCTCTCATGTAACCTCGGCCACCTCTGCTTATCACACTCACACAGGCCCTGGCTTGTATGGTGTTAAACACGAATACCTCTCACCCCATTCACTGCTGCTTCAGAGGGTTGAGACAGATCCCCAGAAGTTTAACCAAGCGCCTCTCTGACTCCAAAGATTGGAAATGAAATGGGGCTGAGTAAATTGTACGTACGACACATCATGACATTCATTCTTGTAATTCAGCCTAAAGATTTAAATGGGAGGGGCGAGGTTTCTAGAGATGGTAACTATAATATAGTAGACATGACCATACCTCTAAGAGAATGTCAAACAAGAGTATAAAAGTGGCGTGGCAGTTGGTCAAAAAAGTACTTTAACTTACAGTATAGGCCCAGTAGAGGCCTGTCTTCTAGGCACTGGTGAGACAAATCTCTTAAGTGTGGGAGCTCAGTGTGGAAAGCAGGTTGATACATTGAACTGCCCCATGCTGTATAATAAACAGTTTGCTCCCTTCCAGCGCATTTAACAGTGCTTGCCCCATGAAGTGCCAACAGCAGTGTTTATTCCTTTCCTGTACAATCAACAGTGCTTGCTGCCTTCCAGTACAATCAACAGTGCTTGCCCCATGAAGTGCCAACAGCAGTGTTTATTCCTTTCCTGTACAATCAACAGTGCTTGCTGCCTTCCAGTACAATCAACAGTGCTTGCCCCATGAAGTGCCAACAGCAGTGTTTATTCCTTTCCTGTACAATCAACAGTGCTTGCTGCCTTCCAGTACAATCAACAGTGCTTGCCCCATGAAGTGCCAACAGCAGTGTTTATTCCTTTCCTGTACAATCAACAGTGCTTGCTGCCTTCCAGTACAATCAACAGTGCTTGTCCCATGCCATACACTCTGTGTTGCTTACCCCATGTAGGATCATACACAGTACATATCTCATGCACTACAATCTACAGTGCTTGCCCCATACAGTACAATCAACAGTGCTTGTCGCATGCAATACACTCTTTGTTGCTTGCTCCCTTGCAGTACAATCAACAGTGCCTACCCCATGCAATAACATCAGCAATGCATGCTCCATGCAGTGCAATCAGCTGTGCCTGACCCATGCAGTATAATTAATAATGCTTGCTCTCTTCCAGTGAAATCAGATGTGCTTGCCCCATACAGTGCAATCAGCAGTGCTTACCTCATGTTCTGTGTCTTAATGGATCTCAAACACTGCAAGAACAAGCAGTGGCTTGTTTGCACTGTGCCCTTAAGGCCCTCATCTTCAGGCCTGCTTGGGGCTGTTTCTAAAAGAGTTTCTGAAGCACTAGATGAAGGTTTGCAAAATGATGATGTTCTGCATTAAGGTGTTGCACTTAAACTACATTTGTATATACATAAAATCTATAATGGGAAGGTACATAGATACACATGGGTGGCAGTGTATATAGTAGAAAAATAAATTAATCTCATAAAGAATGTGAGCAACCCTGTTTGACCGGCCATGTGACTCCAGCCAGAACATGTGTCTACTGCTTTATATTCATATGTACTGTATCTATGTAGATCATATTCGGAACCACGACTATGTCAGATTGAATGCTGGCTATAGTTGTAGAAACAAATGGGGCAAACCATTCCACAAATGCCAAGCCTTTCAAGGCTTCATAGTCCCTGAAATTTCTTGAACTGCTTGAATAGAGCTAATCCAGAGGACTAGTGGGGGATAGTACTTTAACAATAATGTATACTTTGTTAAAGTTCAACCTCTGCGCAATGAGCAGGGGCGATCCGATCCCTACCTTGAAACATAGACACTACTTGCCGGATGCAGTAGGGGTCTTTAGATGCCTTAAGCCATCGTTGAGTATGTTGTTAGGGTTAAAGGCTATTATATCTTTATTACTGGTTGTATATTGGCAACTCCGCGTAATGTAGAAATGTGTGCTTGTAGGCATTTATAAAGTTTTTTGAGCTTTTTCAAATCTATAATCTACTCGTCAATTTTACTTTATAAAAGAGGCACTAACATTTATGTTTAAATCTCATAAGTTAAACCCTCACTCTGTGCATGCACAAGGGACTGGCACCATAAAGGCATGCATAGTCTTGGTTTGTAGTATATGTACAGTGTCTACTATAAGAATGTATTCATAACGTATTGATATATACAGTGTAGGTGAGATGTTTTCTAATATATTTATTTATTTATTTATGTATGTATTTGTAAAGCACCTACTAATACCAAGGTCATGAAGCACTTGGTAAAGGAATAACTACTACATCATGGAGAAGATAATGTTAAATGAGAGAAGAAGGCCAGTGGAGGAATTGGGATGGGAGAATTAAGACCCCATATATGTCCATGAAGCGCTCCCATTGGGATCCTAGGAATAGGTACAGTTTAACCAAGAGAGTTGTTAGGACGTTTCTGAAAACCATAAGTGATGTAGATAGGCTGATGTTTTCTGGGAGCTGTGGTACACAAGAGAATGCTTGATTAGTAGTTTAGGTTTTTGTAGTTTTTCACATCTCCTGGATGAGGTGAGACCTACTTCTTGTTGTTCTTGACTTACCTCCAATATCAGGTTTGTACATAGGTAGGCATGTTGAGCCAGGTAAAAAGCCCTATATTCATTGCAAAGGTTCTTAAACTATATTACATTATTAGAACATGATGTTTATTATAGCATAGTTAACACATACGTGATATCCAACATAAGAACTGAGCAATATAGGAGGAGATAAGAACATTTCAATACCTTGTTTCTCAATTCACCCATTTAAAGTAACATATATGTTTGGGAGAATACTTGGTAGTCAGGAAAGATGACAATATTAGGTACTAAGAGGAGTAATATTACATAGGTGTATAAATTGGTGTCTAGCATCTTATATAAGCATACGTTTTCAGGTATCCGGTTCTTAAATAGTTTCACCATTCATCATTCCTGAAACATTAAGATTTTTTTTCTAAAGATTGTTGACTGACTAAGAGCTCGTGTTATCTTTAACATGTAGCTGATGTGAAGAACTGCAATTTCTTGGACTAAGTCCTTTGCACCTTTTAGACATTTGGCACTGTAAAGTCAACAGAATTTATCCAGAAACGTGACTGAGTAGTGATCATTTAACACAAGTATCAAGGGTGATATTTGGAGCTCTAAGTTGGTGACAAATTTGATTCTGTTCAGGAATTTTTTCCATCAAGTCCTAATTGTGTGGCATTAAGAAAACATGCAGATGTATCCAGAGTCTTCTTATCTCCACCTCTAACATACCGAATCATATTTGAGGTGAATCATATAGACTTTCAGGAGTTACCTGTAAAAACAATACAAATGTGAGAAATTTTCTCAATTGAGCAGAAAGACCGATGCTAAAGAAGTGTACATTTTATGAAGTAAACAAAAAAATAGATGTTCCTCTCAATTGAATTGTACTAATTTCGGATTTATGGTAAAATTGGGCAAACTTTATCATCGGTAGAGGGGTAATATTTAGTGGATTCATTACCATTTGACATGCAACACGGATCATGTAGTAGATGCCATTTGCTGCTTCTCTGCTAGCTAATACATGGGCTTAACAACCAGGAGAGACAAATTAAAGCTTGATTGACGCAGATTGTGTATTACCACAAATTTACATATTACTGATGTCTAGACATCTGAAAAAGAGAAAATTCAGCCACTGCAGGATTACATTTCTTTTCGTCTGAGGGCAAGTAAAGGCTACATGTCTTAAAAATAAAGCTGACATTTTGATAAGATGATATATGGAATATTTATGCAATAGTAGTTACATTTATGCTGCTCTTCTGTGTGCCAATTTGAGTAAGAAAAACATCTAATAAAAACTTGCGATTGATTACAAACTGCAGACAAGGTTTAATTCACAGGTAAAGAGATGGCACCTATATATGGGCACGCATAGTATTTAGTGAGCAACTAAAGACTAGATTGAGACTCTAGACACTGCTCTGGACCGATATTTCTGGTTCTCAGTTGAATCAAGTAAAAAGGTGCTGACAGTGCACTGACCGGCATGCCATGTTTGGTGTGCTCAATGTCTGACAAGATGGAGTGTGGGGTCGCTTTTGAAAGACTACAAATGAGACTTGCTGAAAGTAGCATGAATGTATTTCTTAGCCATAACTACCTGAAATGGTTTCTGACACATGGTTGACATGTTGTGATAGACATATTAACCAATTGTGGTTAAATTCCTTGTTGGATGAATGGGTATGAAACTTATGAATGTGATGAGCGTTATATCAACCGCCTGAGAGTTATACAAACCCCTCCATTTATTGTATGTTCCACAAACATATCTTGCAAAATAATTAGGAATCAGTAAAATATTTTGTTTCTATGTTTAGCACAACTCAGCAAAATCTACACACTAGGCATTTACCTCAAGAAAGGATGAGGGAATCTTAAATTACATCAGATATGTTGCCTAAATTAAATGATTTACAAGAAGAATTGTAATAAATAAAATTTGGAATAAAAATGGACAAATAAATTCAAATTAAGTTATTTCTCTGTATAAAATTAGGAGCATAGAAATGGCCATGCAAGGCAGTGCATCTGTGATTGTGCTACTTAGTGCTACTTAGACACTACCTAGTTACTTGAGGAACAAGTTCAGTCACTAGACAACCTTGAAGAAGAGTAAGTCGAACATTTGGAGAGGGAAAAAATATTTCACAACTGAATGGCCAAAATGTGATGGAGGAGGTAATCAAGTTATCAGGATGTATCTTAGGGGCCCTTGGCTGCCAGTTCAGCAAGCACTCAAAACTGAGTATGGAAGGGGTCTTCACTATCAGGGGCTCTTGGTGTTGGGGCTGTGAGGAAACGTTCTTCTCGTTAAACCTCCTTGACACTCCAGGTAGATGTGGGAGAGCACTACACAGCTAGTCTTAGGTAATTCTAGGAATAGCACAATGCAATTTTCACTGTTCAAAAAAGATGTCAGTGTCAATACAGCTAGGGCTTCTAAATACACAACACTTTATTAATAACTCAGGAGTATATACCTATATTTGCAGTATACATGGTAAGTCAAATGAAAGAAAGTACACAACACATTGTGCAATAAGCAATGCACAGTGAATGCAACTCAGTGTGGCAGTAAAACCATGCACACTATATAATATTCACAATCACTAGATGTTGAGGCACCTTGGCTTTTACCTGCTACTAAAACCACATTCCCTCAATCATTCAATTACGTAACTGTTGACAGTGTTTAGAACACTGTACACAATACAGTGATCAAGCTCATTAGCTGATCATGATCACTACATTACAAATTGGGGGATTCACAATCCTCATGCCAAAATGGAGAAACTTTGCTATGTTTCAGTAAGGTTTATTGTTTATGTGCCTTATGTTTGCAAACAGCGAAAGCAATACAGAACAACATAAACGCAATAGTAAACAATTGATTGAGATTGTACCTACACTTTGATGAGTGCATTTGCCGCTCGAGCAGTGCAAGCCTACCTCCTGGGTTTATGGTTTATGGGGTGGGTCACCCCAAATAGGAACATCTCGCTACTGAAAGGTTCCAGGGGCTTCAAGACTCCTCACTTGGAGGGACCAACTTCGAAGACAGTCTGACCCACGCCAATGGATGTAAGCCCACAAATGCGATTGGCTTTTTGATGGCCACACAACACTTTATCAGTGTGTCTTGCTGACAAGTCAGCCGGGTGCAGGACCACCACAACTACAGCAGGATGGCATGAAGAACAGATTTAACAAATCTTGATGCAGAGAGGGAGTGTTTTCCGAGTTACTATTCAACTTAGATCTCTTGTAGGTGTGAGGTTTTTGAGTAGCTTTCCTCCAGTCTCCATGAGAGAGAGATAACACTTCAAGGCACAGAGTCTCTTTCTTTGGACTCCTTGAGGTGGCTGGTTGCTTCAGGACAGTCAGAAGCAGGACAAGCAAGCTGATCTTCAGCATAGTCATTCAGGCTTTTCCCTAGCCAGGAAGAAATGGACACTACTCAGTTCCACATTCTGGAACAGCAAACAGCAGATCCATAGAGGTCCAGGTCTAAAGAAGTTTATCCATCAGGAGGGAATCTCCAGCTTGTGTGTCTAATATGAGGCAGTTGGGTAAGTCCCAAAGTCAATGAGGTCCGGCCGATGAAACTGGGGCATAGTTTTCCTCAACAGTGGAGTTAGGAAACATTCTCTCCCCAGGTTGTAACATGGTGGTCACTTTGATGGGAAACCTTATGTATGTATTCCCTTCAGACAGCTCTTGGAGCAAAGAACAGCAGAGGGAGAAAACGCTGGGAATAGGGGTTACCTTCTGTTGGCAGCAACCATTCTCTTAAAAATAGGTGTTTGCAAACAGCTGGGGTATCCTCCCTAACACAGATGTTCAAGTAGTTGTTATGAACCGTTTACAGTGGGTGCATGTTGCAATGATGATGCAGTTCCTGAATATCAACTCCAAACTAGCATTTGACCGTAATATCGTGGTCAAAATATTGTGACATCAAAAATATTGAGTGACATAATATTGACAGTGAGTATATTGGTCTTTATTTAATATAGTCGTTTTTCATTTTGTGGTTTAAATGATTAATGATATACTTTTTAAATTAAATAATGATTGTACATGTGTTCATTTTTATGCAATTTGTTTGGGTTCCTACATTTTGGATTTTTGGGGGGTGCAAGATATTTTGAGGATTAGGGTAGGCAGTGATTTAAAAAAAAAAAAACAATTACAAAACTATTATTACAAATTTTACCAATGAAGTAATTCTATTTTTACATCAAAAGTTAAATATGTGTACATTTGTTAATAATATTGGCATTCATTTATTTTGAGCTGCATGATTAAGATTTTTTTATATATATTTTTGGGTTCTGGGATTTATTGGTGGCAGGGTGGGCAGTGTTTCTGGGGGAGGGTTGAAAAGTAATTAGGGTATTTTTTATTTTTACTTTTTTGTTATAAAATCTTTTATTGAATTTTGTGCAGATGATAATAAGAGCAAAGGACACACATTGAGCACATTTGAGATAGTTACATTGCAATCACACAGGTCATTGTCAGTCATTTGATACATTTGGACAGTACAAAACACCAGCAGCATCAGCACTCTCAGCCTCAGTCACGGACATCAGCCTATTGGCCCATCCACTTCCCCTACATCGACTATGCTTAAGGGAACATCCCCTGGCCTCGTAGACCATCTTTTCCTGCAGGGCGCAACAGTCTACCCCTCAGGACCAGATTGAAAGGGTGGGAGAAGAAGTGGATTCCTAGCACGTAGCAATGTCACGTTTGGCGACCATAAGGGCTGTTCCCAGAAGGACCGATCAGCCCTCGTACCCCCAGAGCCCTCAGGACTCCCAACAAAATCAACACATGGGTGAGGGGCATCACCCATCCAACCACCTCGTTGAGCTCCCCCTGATTGTGGCCCAGAAGGTTTGAATCACAGGGCACAGTCAAACCATGTGATAGAAATCGGCAGGAGCGCTGCGACAACGTGGACAAATAGGGTCAGAGAGAAGACCCACTTGGTGGAGCTGAGCAGGGGAGGGATAGGATGTTTATAGATAATATGTTTGAATCAACCGTAGCTAAGAGAAAATTGTGATGACCCTTGGTGCCATCAGCGCATTGCGCCAGTCGTCATCTTCGAGGTTTCCCACCCAGCCCTCTCATCAGGTTTGGAGATGGTCTAGAGTACCTCAGGTATTAACAAACAAGGTGCGGTAGAATTGGGAGATTCCTGCCTGCCCAAATCGCCCATAAGAATTTTGGCCTTCAGTGGGCTAAAGTCTGGAAAAGCAAAACATGAATGTGGAGGGCGTGTCGCAATTGAAGGTATGTATAGAACTGTGTGTGTGCCTGCCCGTAGGTGACTTGGAGCTCTTGAAATGATCGCATGTGTGTCCCTGACCGGACATCCCCAAGTTGCAAGATTACAATCAGGTCCCAGCACCTAAAGCCTTGCAGTGACATCTCCCCCAGTCAGGTGCCCTGCCAGAGAGGAGTCTGTTGGGTGAGCTTGGTATCCCAATGAGTGTGTCGCAGGACTGCATTCCAAGCCTGAAGGGCCGTTTTTGTCACGGACGGGGTAGAGTTGGGAATGGGAGAGCCATGGAGCATGGATAGAATCTGAGGGAATGCCAAAAGGGATAATTCCAAACGGTAGGCGGGGTCCGACCAACCCCCGTTAAACCATTCGCGGATGGCCAGGAGATGTGAGGCTAGATAATAGAGGTAGAGGGCATCATGAAACATTCTATAGTATTCCGCAGGAAATCCATCAGGACCGGGAGTTTTCCCAGGAGCCACCGCCAATAAGGCGGCTCCAATCTCCTGAGCCGAAAAGGGCTCGTCCAGTACTTTGGCCTCGGTCGGAGAAAGGCAGGGGAGAGGGACGTGCCAGAGGAACTGGGTAGCATAGGCCGCGTCTCTCCCTAGTGGAGCGGTGTATAAGTGAAACCTGTGTGAGCTCAGGGAGGGTGCGGAAAGAGGTACCGTATTCGTCAATGATTTCCGGCAAAATACTGTTTACTTGTTTATGGGAGGCTAGCCAGTACAGTAGCTCGAATACGTCTCTTGGCAAATATATAATGGCCTTACTGGCTACCCAGAGGGTGCCAACTGCTCCAACTGAGCCCTCGTTAGTGTGGAAACACACTTGCAATTCTTCATTTAAGGCTTGGGCATCGGTGGGATCTTGGAGATACCAAGCATTGAGACGCCACATGGGTCGCAGGCCAACTCTGAGAAAATCCAGATAGAGGATGAGAGGAGCATGATCAAATATGCCTTGAGGAAGAGTCTGGACATGAGAAATGGCACAACAATCAGGGGCGGGCATGAAGATAAGATTTATACGTGAATGGGAATGATGTACAGCTGACGTGCGTGTATATTGTTGGCTCCTCGCGTTCCATATCCTCCACTTGTCACAGAGACCCAGAGCAGAAGCCCAGTCAGAGAGACGACGGACTCCAGTATGCCTGGACGTCAAAGGAGTTCCTGTGGCATCAACCTCTGGGACGGGGTCTGCACTGAAGCCCCCACCGATCACTGTCAGCCCCTGCAGAAGATCCAAGAGAGTCTTGGATAAGTGGTAAACAAATGTGCTCAGGGCTGCTGTCAGAGTGTACACTCTCACCAGATTAATGGTGTGGCCCTCAAGCTTCTCGGTGAGGGCGAGGAAGAGGCCCTGTGGGTCATGGACTTCACGGGATACTGAGAGGGGGAAGGAATGGTCTAGCAAAATGGCCACTCCGTGGGATCCACGAGTATACCCGGCATGAAAGACCCTGTTGTATCTCTTACAATGGCAGGGCAGCAGTTACCTATAAGGTGGGTTTCTTGGAGGAGCGGAGGAGGAGAGCCTCGGGACGGTGCTGGTGGGTAAAGGCAAGGACTGTGGTGCGCTTTATTGTTCCAGGACAAGATGTGAAAGGCTGCCATCACAGTGGTGATAAGTGTCTTGCATAGCAGGAAGGAGAGAAAGGAAGATACTATGACTGCTATGCAGGTAGGAGCGTGGGCTTGCAGTGTAAGAGTGTATGTTGGGTTCAGTAAGTGCCACCTGAAGGATAATGAGGGTGTGTGATGGTGTCAAAAGGGAAACCTGAAACAAATAGTAAACAAATCAATGTGAACAGCAACAGAAACAACAATAGCCTTGTACTGAATCCGCACCCCCCAACTTCCTCCCCACCTTATACTTTTACCCCAGAAGCATCTGTCACCCAAAAAAGGAAGACTAAAGATGAAAACAACATATACAGAGGGAAAAACATGAATATGGAACCCCGCAGTAACGGGCAGAGAGGTGACTGCCATTGAAGTGAGTGGTTCAGCATGGAGAGAAGAAGGCGATCATGTTTCTTGAATTTTAAGTGGTGAAGGAGTTAGACCGCAGGACTTTGAGAAAGATCTGTGTCCGCCTGGGTTTCTATTGGCAATAAAGGTGTGGTGTCCAGGCGAGTTTCCCAGTCTGAATATTAGCCCCCGCGTTGGAGTCCCAGAGATGGCGCATTTGAGAAGGGGAGTTTTCACGCCTTGGAAGAGATCCGGAAGGTGTTTTGGAGTGAGTAACGTGGCATCTCTGTTGTGAGCGAGTACGAGTGTGTTGCGGCTTTGATGCCGGTGTGCTCCCAGCGGGTTCAGTGGGTCTAGATCCTCACGGTGAGGTAGTAGCGAGGGCTCTAATTAGCTGCTCTTCCGTGAGCCACAGCCAGGCTGACTATGGAGTGTCAAAGAAGTGGGATTTGTTTGTGTGGATTACTCGGAGCCTGGCGGCGAACAGGAGGTAGTACTGTAAGCCCATGGCCCTTAGTTTCTGCTTAACTTCAAAGTATGTGCGGCATTGCTGCTGTACCTCCCGGGTGTAGTCGGGGAAGAGGAGGACCTTGGCGTCTCCGCAGTGGATCTCTGTTCGGGAGCGGGCATCCCTCTGGATCGCATCACTGTCTCTAAAATTTAGTAAGCACGCGATCATTGGTCTGAGAGAGGATCCCGAAGGAGGTTTGAGGGTCAAGGCGTGGTGGGCCCTTTCTATGGCAAACCAGGGGGACACTTGGTCTACAGGCATCAATGATTTAATCCACGTCTCCAGAAAGTCCACAACCTGTTGAGGTTCAGTTCTTTCAGGGATGGCAATAAAGCGCACATGTCGTGTAGTTCCTATAGTACCCATGCAGGACCTGCGCGTTTGGATGACATAAACTGCGGGTTTGGTGGCAGACTGGCTCTGTGCACCCCCACCGCGTATGTTAGCCGGATTTGCATTAGCTAGCTCACAGGGCCACTAGAATCTCCTCTTATCGGGGAGAGATTAGTTTCTGGCAACCTTAGATCATGACAACCCTGATCCCTCAGAATCGTGGAAACAATGTACTACTTTTCGCTCAGTCATTCGTGCTTACTTATTTGGTTTGTCTCAGAGAGTTACACAGAATAAACAGTCTGGGCGTTTCAATAAGTATTTATTGAACAGTTGTTATTCTAGTGTAAAATATATGTGCTGCAACAACCAGCAGACAATAGCAGAGATATATTATCAGCAGTACGATAAAAGTGAAAGGGTAGTACAGTTCTACCATATTGCAATAATCATGAATACATACATGAATATAAAGAGCATTATTAAAGTGCGCATACTCCTACGATGCCTAACTAGATGTACCTAAGTGTACCTAGCATGTGTGTAGGTCTAAAAGCCTAAGAGCCAAGAATCCTTCTAGTATTTAGTCGAACCCCCATACCTGAATAGAGAGAGTGTGGGACCCCGTCCTGGTCTCGAGTTGGACACCCCGCAAGGGCTGTGTTAGACCGCTGTCAGCTGGAGCGACTGCATGCAGGAGCCTCAGCGTCTCTGGTCAGTGTGTCAGCATGGAAGTCTTGGTTCCCTCTGTCTTACCGTGGCAAGATGTGGTGTATTTATACCCTAAAGTGTCTCGTCCCTTAGTATGGTTTGTATTGGTCTTTGTTAGACATGAGGAAGACGTCAGGGGTGAACTTTGTACATACATATTATGCTGGAGATGTAGCTGGTGAATGCTCATGCATAATTTATGAGTACATTGTAGGCCTGTGTTCGGGAAAAACCCTGCAGTGTTCAAACCACAGACTAGATAACGTTCAACCCTCAGAATTCATTGTGTACTGTAGGGAACTAATGTAGGTGAAAGATCATGCCTATATTAGGGCATAGGAGATCATGACTATAATAGGGCATAGACGATTATGACCATAATAGGGCATATACGATCATGACCATAATAGGGCATATACGATTATGACCATATACGGCATATATGAACGTGTCTATATTAGGGCCTCTATACGAAACATAACACCCACTCCACTTTCGAATTGGATGACAATGACCATACTTAAAATCTGAACAATTTAAAAAAAAAATCTTTAAAACATGGTTTTCAAAAGACATTTAAAAAATGTTTAAAAATGTTACAAATCAGCTATTCTTTAGTTGCCACTTGAAAAAGTCAATTCTGTCTCACTTATAAAAGTTGTACTACTACAAGCAGAAGAATGCCATTCTTTCTCAAGTAAAAGTGTCAATTTAGGAAATGTTTCAAATTTAGTTCATTTATTTATGAAACGAAGTGGAGAAGCCGAATTCTTTCCCAGGACGCGATGAGCCAATTCAAGATTAAGTGTCCTGGCTGGGAGATACAGCATTATCGGTGTTAGCTACTGCAGACGACAAATCCAACGCCTCACAGAGAACGTCAATCGCACATAGATGGAATTCAGCACTGCCAACAGTCGGTGCTGCGGCAGCTTGAGCGGCAGTTGTTACCTGAGTGCCTGTGGAGGAGCCACCTAACCCAGCAGGAGCAAACGGCACCTGTGGATTCTCAAGGAATGCGTTCTTCAGAATTGGAAGACGCTGGGGACAACGCAGAGCATGGGCCTTTAGGGGGTCCAGCATAGCATCCATGTCCGGAGGCGTATCTGATGGAAACGTTAGACAGAGATCCAACGCACATTCTTCTCCGCAAAACAGGCATCGAAGAACAGGTAAGATGCAGTCCAGCCAGACTGGTCTAAACGATAGAAACGAAGAGGCGTTCAGTTCTCTTAGGCAAGGTATACCCAGAAGCTGCACCATGCGTTCACGGTATTTCCGCTCCATGAGTATGTTCGCCATTTCCTCGGAAATTGGGCCGTCCATTGCGTAGCAGTAATATTACAATCAGGACTCCTGCAATTAGGAACAGGATAAGCGGGAGACCTCCAAAGATGCTTCCCAATACGGAGTGTATAAAATTTGGGATTACTCCGAGGACTGTCTGGAAGGTGCTTAATAGTCCTGACCCTATGGCCTTAAATAGGTGTACAATACCGCTCGTATCAGACATGTTAAAGATACGACCCACCATTTCTGCGAAATGAAAGGGGCAGTTTGTACGTATAAGTGCCTGTATCTCAGTCGAGGTCCTTGCAACTTGAAGATCAAAGGTTTCTCGAGCGGAGGTTAAGGGCACGGGTTGCTGTAAAAGCATGGCTTTCAGTCTGCTCAAAGTATCAAATTGTATAAAGGAAACATTCAACGAAGGCCATAACGGTGCCTCCCTGACTGTGTTCAGTGGCGGAAACAATACTTGCATACAGCAAGTAACCCTGGAGTTAACAGTGACCAGATAGGCGGCGCCCGGAAGCATCCCACAGCAACCTTGATCGTTTAGCATCAAGTAACTCCCATTCGAGAGCAGCTGGAAAACCGGCGTGATCATGGCCGCTGGGGTCCCTGACATGTGACAAGATAGATTCGCTACTGAACCACTACATGCTCCGTGCAGAGAAATATCCTGACACATGAGAGAACCGCTAAAGCGTTCTTGCAGTTTGTACCACTCACATACACTTCTCGATCCCCATTCCGGCATCGATATCTATATGGTAACTCCCAAGTTTCCTTAATGTAACCCTTACCCATTTTTTCATATCTGCCTGCCTGCCTTTGCTCAAGGCAATATTGAAACTGAAACGTAGTGACCGGCAGAGTGATTTGGCCATGAATTAGCCATTCTGTTGATGGTGATTCGGCTACAGTGAATGGTAACCTTTCCAGTTTCTCAATACGCAGCATTGTATATTTGGCTCCCCTTTGTGCCATTTCTGTCTGTTTATCAGTTAGATTGTATTCTGAAAACAGAGACGTGGTGTTTATAAAACGCCAGGGCACATAGCCTGCACGCAAAGATTGCAGCGTCCAGCTTAACATCATAATAGAACGTAACTGTGATTGCCCGTGCTGTAACAAGGCCAAATCTTGCTCTAATATGTCGATTGCCGAAGACACAATGTTGCCTAAGGAGTAAATCCTGGAGGTCAAAGTTGTTAACCCATTATCCACTACAGCTAATGCCTTTTCTAAGTTAATACGGTCTATTTCCCATATTCTTTCTGCAGCCTCCTGTTGGGATATTTTCCAGTTTTCATTATAGTAGGCATAAATGCCAGCGTATATGAAACGTTTCTGACGTGTTTTCCTTGGGCCTAGTAAAAAATCCCTAAGGTCGACATCAGGGGTGAGTAAGGTCAAGTGATGTTTCACTTCTGTGAGTGTTGAGGTCTCTAACCAATCAAGGCACAACTTCCCAACACTATAGGATGTCACTACCCTGGGTGTTGTCTTTGTACATAGCGTGTATCTGGCCTATGGATACTAAACCCTTTGGTTGTATTCACAAATCTCTGTTGACATGTGTCCGTGTCAATGGGCCAAATCAGCCATTCTGTCCAATTGGAATCTGACCTGTTGTACTGGAGAATGTCATCTAATCCTACCCCATGTGTAGTTGAATTCTGCCCCCCACCCATCTGTGATGGTGTTGGAAATCCGGGTGAGTTCAGTTCCTTGTTCTTGGCTAGTCCAAGACAGGATGTCTGTTGCACGGTTTCATTTAGAAATATCATCTGCTGTGGAATGAGGCATGCTCCAAAAAGCGCTTCTGTTCCCTGGACCTGCCAGTCCCTAGAACCCCAGATTGATTTTAAATCTATTGTGTCCTTCCATGGGTCGAAACCCTGTGTAGACAACTGGGCCATAAAGGAAGCAGAGTAAATCTGTTTGGTGTTAGTCAACATAATTTTCTGTGCTGATGTTTTTGCCACTTTATAATAAAATGACGTCGGATCAGTTGTGTTAAACCCTGAAAAGTATTTGAATTTCTGTGCAAAAGTTTGCGAACTACCTTTTGGAGGTGTTGGGCAGTGTTCTCACTGTTGGTATTCAAATACATTTCTAGGTGTTATAGATTTGTGCAAGAAACTATGACCATAATGTTGGTAACAGTACAATGTATCATAGTCTGAAGTGCCTTCTAACATTTCATTGTTCGGAAATGCTGCAGTTTTTCCCAAATCAGACTTCATATTATTTACAGTTTCAGAGTCCCAATCATCAGAAATTGTACTGGAGGTAATGATATCACTTAAAGAAATTTTAAATACATGTTTAAGCTTTAAAAGTTCAGTCGGACCGAATATATCGAAATCAATCTTGTCCCATACTATACCGTCCGGTATAGGAACTGCTGTGATGTTCACTGAAGACAAGTCTCTTGGTTCACGATGTGAAGACTGGTGTGGCTTTAAAATTAAATTAACCTTTTGGGCTGTAGAGCTCTGTTGAAGATATCGTCCATTAATAAGCATACTAAAAGTTATAGTTAAAACTAGCCAGAAAAGAAGAAATAGAATCCCAGTGATATACCATAGTTCAATCCAAGGTGACACCAGGTAAGTCTTTTTAAAAAAGTTCAGAAAGTCAATGAGTTTTTGTTTGTGTGATTTTTTGGTTGGCGTCGTTTCCGGCTCGCTTGGATCCAGTGAAAACGTATCAAAGTTCATGAAGTAGCCAGAAGCAGTTCGATCAATTGTTGGAATCGCATCGGGATTTGTTGAAATCGGATTTTGCTCTTGACGAGGCATATTGATGTAGACGTCTGTAGTCGGTCTTATTGCAACTTCGTTGTTAAGTTGATTTTCTTCTTGAAATCGAACCTCTTGTTGAAGTGAAACGAGTTCCATAGCATTGTTGCTTAGTCCTTCACTCTGTACAGGTGGCTCTTCAAATGTGATGAGTCTTTCTGTTTGAACTTCTTGGATTGTAGCGAGAGGAGGGCGTCTGCTACTGTGGAGTCCACGAGACCTACTGTTTAGTATCGGCCACATAGTGTGGTTTGATTAAGTCGATTGAGACAAATCTTTTCCACTTTTTCCTGGCAAGAGGCGGCAGAAGTATAGTTCTTGTGCCTTGGATTGCTAGGACCGGTACAGCTGTTCTGTATGATGGTCCAAATTCTTTCTTGTCTGCATTCTTTTCTCTGACCAGATCCCCGACTTTTGGGATCCAGACAGGTCTTGCCGTTACTGCCTTGACTTCCTCAGTGGCGGTCTGTTTTAAGTGGATGTTGCTTTGTTGTGTCCTGGATTCATTTAGATCCTGTAAAACAGCCAAACGATCATGGATATCAAATGGTTTTTCATCCGCCACTGTGCCTTCACAATCAAGATCAGGTACCCACATTCTTGTCCCAAATAGGACCTCGTAAGGAGTGACACCCCCTAGAGAGCTTCTTGGCTGGTTGTTAATTGCTCTTTGGACCCCATAAAGGTGACTGACCCAACTACCGCCCTTTCCTAATACCCTAGCTGTTAAAGATTGCTTTAAGTCACGGTTTTTCCTCTCCACAACCGAATTTCCCTCAGGATGGTACGGAGAGGAGTACCGCAATGCTACGCCCATTCCTTCCATGGCCTCTTTGTAAGCCCGAGAGCTAAACGCCGGGCCACGGTCAGAATGTAACATGCCAACTGCGTATGTGCCGATAAAGACTCGCAAATCTTTTATAACAGTTCGAGCGTCAGCCGAGCGCTGAGGCCAGACCCATAGGAATCTAGTGATACCAAAGGGGAAGATGGACGGAGCGTTAGAGCAAATCAAACACTCACCCCCAGTCAACTGATCTGGGTTTAATCCATCATCATTCTTTAGCTCACTCCACCACCCCAGTTCAGACATGGCCATATGCAAATCAGTCTGACCCTGTGCCTCAATGGGAACAGTCCAGCCCGAACTGCCAAGCCACGTCTTCCCTGGACCGGAAACAAGCATCCTGGGACCGCTTTCGGGTTCATAACCCTCATCAGCCAGGCTATCTTGAATCCAGTGGCAAAGTGAGCAAGGGACCCACGTCTGGGCATACCCTGCCAACTTAGGGCGAACAAAGCGATACCAAAGGGGATGATGGATGGAGCGTTAGAGCAAATCAAACACTCACCCCCAGTCAACTGATCTGGGTTTAATCCATCATCATTCTTTGCCACTGGATTCAAGCTAGCCTGGCTGATGACGGCTGAATAGCCAGAAACCGGTCCCAGGATGCTTGTTTCCGGTCCAGGGAAGACATGGCTTGGCAGTTCGGGATGGACTGTTCCCATGAAGCACAGGGTCAGACTGATTTGCATATGGCCATGTCTGAACTGGGGTGGTGGAGTGAGCTAAAGAATGATGATGGTTTAAACCCAGATCAGTTGACTGGGGGTGAGTGTTTGATTAGCTCAAACGCTCCGTCCATCATCCCCTTTGGTATCGCTTTGATTGCCCCAAGTTGGCAGGGTATGCCCAGACATGGGTCCCTTGTTCACTTTGCCACTTGATTCAAGCTAGCCTGGCTGATGACGGCTGAATAGCCAGAAACCGGTCCCAGGATGCTTGTTTCCGGTCCAGGGAAGACATGGCTTGGCAGTTTGGGCTGGACTGTTCCCATGAGGCACAGGGTCAGACTGATTTGCATATGGCCATGTCTGAACTGGGGTGGTGGAGTGAGCTAAAGAATGATGATGGATTAAACCCAGATCAGTTGACTGGGGGTGAGTGTTTGATTAGCTCAAACGCTCCGTCCATCATCCCCTTTGGTATCGCTTTGTTCGCCCCAAGTTGGCAGGGTATGCCCAGACGTGGGTCCCTTGCTCACTTTGCCACTGGATTCAAGCTAGCCTGGCTGATGACGGCTGAATAGCCAGAAACCGGTCCCAGGATGCTTGTTTCCGGTCCAGGGAAGACATGGCTTGGCAGTTCGGGCTGGACTGTTCCCATGAGGCACAGGGTCAGACTGATTTGCATATGGCCATGTCTGAACTGGGGTGGTGGAGTGAGCTAAAGAATGATGATGGATTAAACCCAGATCAGTTGACTGGGGGTGAGTGTTTGATTAGCTCAAACGCTCCGTCCATCATCCCCTTTGGTATCCCATAGGAATCTAGAGCAGGAATCCACTGCAACCATGATATATTTCTTGGCCCCATCTGATTGTAGGGGTCCGCAGTGGTCCAAATACACACATGTGAGAGGTTTGTCTGATTTTAGTAATGGTGTCTGCGCTGGGCGTGCTATGGTGGAGCCTTTCATCTGCTGGCAGATGTCGCACTTTAAGACGTAGTCTTTGGTCTGCTTTGTTAACCCTGGCCACCAGTAGCTCTGTTTCAATAAAGAAATAGTTGCTGTAACGCATGTATGCGCAGAACCCAAACCCTCGTGTGCTGCTAGAATTAAGCCTTGCCTACGATCCATATTTGGTATTACTCTATCCCCCACTCCAGGAATATGAGCATATGGAATGTTTTGTGCATCTAACTTGTAGGAGTATTTGAGTGGAAATTATTTAGGTACTGCTGTGCTGCCTTTGCGTGAAGCATTGACAGCTACCAAAATCTCGCCGTCTATTCTCGTTTTTGAACGAGTGATTGCAGCTATGGACGCTGTGCGTACAGCCCCCTTTGCGGCTTCATCAGCCAATGAATTCACTTCAACGTGAACGCCATCACACTGATGACTCAGTGTATGTATCACGTGAGCCCTTGGTAGTTCGTTTCTCAACTCCACTACCTGTTCCCATAGCATTTTATGCTTAATTGTGCCACCTTTTGCGTCTTTAAACCCGTTTTGTTCCCAATGATGTAAATATTCATTGTACGACTGTACACAGTAAAAGGAATCGCACACAATTAGTGTGGGGAATTCGTGTTCCGTATTTACAAGGGCCAGTATCAGTGCTTTTAATTCTGCCAACTGAGCCGTGCAGTCTCCTAGAGATTGCGTTTTAGTGCAGCTTGGATGGAACTTTCCATCGCGCATGCGACCTTTAACGATTGCACACGCTGCGCTGTAAGCTTGCTTACTCCCTATGGCCGGTTGAGCAGATCCGTCAGTGTAAATAATATACTCATACTGATCTAGAGGCAAAATCTCATTTGGTAGAGGATATTCTTGTTCGTATTGCAGAAATGCTTGTGTTTTTAAACTTGGATCAAATCTGTATTCAACATCCGTTGCAGTAAGAGAATTAGCCCATTGTATCCATCTGGGATGTAAGGCTTTCGCATTTGGAATGCTAGCCTTTGTAACAGCCTCTAAGGCTGGTACTGGGGTCACGACTATTATGCGCTTTCCCTGAGCCAGAGCACTTTCTCTTGCTACAGCGGTCTGCACTGCTGTCAGGATTTTTTCTGTTGAAGTGAAATGCATCTCTGCGTTTGTATACAGGTGTGATTTGTATGCGATTGGTACCGTTTCACCTTCATTGAAGGTTAAGTAAGTGTACCCGCATTGACCCGCTATTACTCAGATCACTAAGTTACGTACATTTACGCGTGTCTGTAAGTGTTTTGAAGCTATCATATCTTCTTGTAGTGAACGTAGGATGTTTGTATGTTCCTGTGTCCATTGTCTGACTGAAAAATCAGGTTTTATTAAGTCGTAGAAAGGTTTTACTCTTTCTGCGTAATCCAAAATGTATGTTCGACCAAAATTTAGGAATCTCAGAATAGATTGTAAATTCTTTAGTGATTTTGGAGGTTGGAGCAGCGCACACTTTTCTAAAAAGTTAGCTGCTAGGCTTTTTCCTTCACTTGACAGCTCATACCCTAGGAACAGGACATTGAGATGGGCAATTTTTGTTTTTTTAAAATTAAATTTATAGCCCTCAGAGGCGAATCCCATAATAATGGTGCTCACCCTGGTCAAGTGCCTCGGTAAGTCATCGTCCGTCAGATAAATATCATCCACATAGGACAATGCTTCTTCATCCAAATTTTGGAGTAACTCTGTTACCCTTGCTGAAAACAACCATGGGCTATTCTTATACCCTTGGGGCAGACGACAAAATTGCCGCTGTGACCCTAGCACTGAGAATGCGGTCAAATACCTGCTTTCAGGCGCTATATTTTGGCAGAAAAATCCATTTGAGATATCAAGTGTTGTTTTGTATTTTATCCGCACAATGTTATTCATTAATGCGGCACTGTGTGCATTTTGAACTGCAAATGTCTTTGTGCAAGTGTTTAAATGTCTGTAATCTAAAACTAAACGATATGTGTTGTCAGGTTTTGATACGGGGAACAAAGGATTGTTCATTGGTGAGGTGCAATTTTCTATCACCCCTTGGTATTCAAGTTGATCTAGGATCTCCCTGTGCTTGTTTTTTAGCTTCCTGCTTTATAGGGTATTGTCTCTGAGCATTTGGTGAAACTTTTAACGGGATCACGTGGTGGGTTGAATCCTCATCCCAACCAGCATGATTTTTGTACAATGCTGGAGCTAGGGCAACCGCCCACTCCTGCACATATGCATGTTTTAAATGTATGGGAACGAAGTCGGAAAATGCTGGAAAAATTATCGTTTCTCCCTTAGGGCACTCTATGACGAATGCTGGCGGCCAGTCTTGCTCTGCTAATAGGATGTCATATCCAGATGACAAATTTTTCCAAAATATACCTTTAACTTTCCTGGGCTTGTCCCCCTCCATCCGGAGTGTTATCTCATGTAACTTATGTGGGACACTTACCGTAGTATCAGGTGTTTCCACCGTGATATACTCACTCAACTCCGCTGTCACCAGAAATTCCTTCAGGTTCTGGTGAGCTATTGTTACTTCTGCTGCGCTGTCTAGCATCGTCAGAGCCCATTCCCCGTTCAGAAGCTGTGTCCTCAGAATTCTGGGCATGTCTGATCTTGAGACCTGCTACCTTCTTCTTTTTGAACTGAGGTTTTGATTTTTGTTTATCTTCTTTTTTAGGTGCGTAGTCCACAGCACGTTGTGTGTCTCTGGACTTTGTACTCTCCTCTTGTCTTTGTTCTGACCGTCCTTCCTTCTCTGAATTTTTTTGATGAACCCTGAAAGGAACGAGAGGAACGTGTATCAGTATCCTGATACCTGTCAGGTTTTTTAATATTATCCCTATTCCTGAGGTTATACCTCCTTTCAGAGGGCTCCTGTTGAGGAGACCTGCCTCAGGATTGAGATCTGCTGTCTTTAGACTTTTGTTGCTTTTTATTCTCCCACTTCCTTTTAGAAGAAGTAGGTGTCTGCTTTGTAGTGTCCTTTTCAGAACTGCCCACCAGTTGTGGTTTTAATGCTTTCCCACCTAAACTGTTTCTGCCTAGTTCTGCATACGCAGTTTCAATTATTTTGGGTAGTTCGTGTTGTTGATCTACTGGACTGAACTCCCTTAGGCGTTGGTGGATCGCCACTGAAGCTGCCTCCCCCTTAATGTTAGCTAGTATTATGGCTGATACCTGTTCGTAGTTACCTAGTAACTTCATCCCTAAGTTAAGGGCAGGCTCTGCTCCGTACTCATTTTGTATCTGTCTCAATATGTCAGGTACTACTGCTAATGACGGGATACCATGCGTTCTGGTATATATAGCAGCAAAGACTGTACCCCAAGAGGTGCAGTCCTCTATTTGCGGTGTGATCCCCATGGGCAAGCAGATTGTTAGTATTCTGTGTTTATCACAGGTGGTAGTATTCGGGAATACTGCCTCAAGCTGAGTTATTTTCTGAGCTATCCAGAATGGTATTTGTTCGCGTTTTGCGGGCATTTTGCCCATTACTGCGTGTAATGTTTGAGGAGTAATTTTATTCCCTGTACCCTGAGCTGGAGTACTATTTGCTGCACCTGGTGCAGGTTGGATTGTTAAAGTCCTCATGACAAATTGTGTCAGGTTTCTGTAGATTTTAATTAAATCTGTGTGTTGTATGAGTAAGTCTCCTGGTGGCATTGTGGCAATGTCAGGGTGTGGTGTGTAGGCCGCTAATATTGGCCATGTGGCTCCTTCTCCTCCGAGTGGGCCTAACCTTACTCTTCTTCGTACGTGGGGTAGGGCGCCATTAAACCAGTAATAATGTTCCTGGTAAGTGAGTGGAATCTCTATGTCCTCAAACGGACAATATTCCGGTGGTGCATCTCCTTCTATATAGTAGTGAAATGTCTTTGTTATTGATTTTGCTGCTGGGAATGTAACCCATGAATAGAATACCTCTGTTTTGTTTGATTCGTGTGCCTCAATCACGAAAACTACCATGCCACCCCTAGCTTGTAAACCATTTTCTAATAGTCTTAGGGTGACTGTCATTCTGAATTTTGGTGCAATCTGTATTGCATCCGCAGGATCTTCTCCTTCTTCTGAAAAATTCAGTTCAACTCTCTCTGCCCTTACCTCGGAATCAGTCATGTTTAGTGGAAGAAGTGTTTCAAGGGAACTAAGATAAGGTGTTATGCACAATTTTTAGGAACACAATGGGCCCGATTCACAGAACTAACTTAAGACAAAATCCTAAACTTACTACCATTTTGGTATTCACAGAAGGCACTTACTCATTTTGGTATTCACAGAAGGCACTTGCTTACTCATTTTGAATAATTTACTCATTTTGGTATTCACAGAAGGCACTTACTCATTGATGAGTAAGTGCCTTCTGTGAATACTAAAATGAGTAACTTACTCATTTTGAGTAATTTACTTGTTTTGAGTAACTTACTCATTTTGGTATTCACAGAAGGCACTTACTCATCAATGAGTAAGTGGCTTCTGTGAATACCAAATGAGTAAGTTACTCAAATGAGTAAGTTACTCAAAATGAGTAAGTGCCTTCTGTGAATACCAAAATGAGTAAGTGCCTTCTGTGAATACCAAAATGGTAGTAAGTTTAGGATTTTGTCTTAAGTTAGTTCTGTGAATCGGGCCCTATGTCCTTTCAAGCTTGAATAACCAACAGCCAATAAATAGTATTTTTGTACTACTCAGCTGCGGTGGATTTTGTGCCCACCCACTCCAGACTTCTCTGGGGTTTTGTGAGTAGGTTCTCTGAGAATAGCATGACTGAACTACTCAGATTCTACTTTTAAATAAGTACCCAACCAACGTTGGGCGCCATGTCGTGTAGTTCCTATAGTACCCATGCAGGACCTGCGCGTTTGGATAACATAAACTGCGGGTTTGGTGGCAGACTGGCTCTGTGCACCCCCACCGCGTATCTTAGCCGGATTTGCATTAGCTAGCTCACAGTGCCACTAGAATCTCCTCTTATCGGGGAGAGATTAGTTTCTGGCAACCTTAGATCATGACAACCCTGATCCCTCAGAATCGTGGAAACAATGTACTACTTTTCGCTCAGTCATTCGTGCTTACTTATTCGGTTTGTCTCAGAGAGTTACACAGAATGAACAGTCTGGGCGTTTCAATAAGTATTTATTGAACAGTTGTTATTCTAGTGTAAAATATATGTGCTGCAACAACCAGCAGACAATAGAAGAGATATATTATCAGCAGTACGATAAAAGTGAAAGGGTAGTACAGTTCTATCATATTGCAAGAATCATGAATACATACATGAATATAAAGAGCATTATAAAAGTGCGCATACTCCTACGATGCCTAACTAGATGTACCTAAGTGTACCTAGCCTGTGTGTAGGTCTAAAAGCCTAAGAGCCAAGAATCCTTCTAGGATTTAGTCGAACCCCCATACCTGAATAGAGAGAGTGTGGAACCCCGTCCTGGTCTCGAGTTGGACACCCCGCAAGGGCTGTGTTAGACCGCTGTCAGCTAGAGCGACTGCATGCAGGAGCCTCAGCGTCTCTGGTCAGTGTGTCAGCATGGAAGTCTCGGTTCCCTCTGTCTTACCGTGGCAAGATGTGGTGTATTTATACCCTAAAGTGTCTCGTCCCTTAGTATGGTTTGTATTGGTCTTTGTTAGACATGAGGAAGACGTCAGGGGTGAACTTTGTACATACATAATATGCTGAAGATGTAGCTGGTGAATGCTCATGCATAATTTATGAGTACATTGTAGGCCTGTGTTCGGGAAAAACCCTGCAGTGTTCAAACAACAGACTAGATAACGTTCAACCCTCAGAGTTCGTTGTGTACTGTAGGGAACTAATGTAGGTGAAAGATCATGCCTATATTAGGGCATAGGAGATCATGACTATAATAGGGCATAGACGATTATGACCATAATAGGGCATATACGATCATGACCATAATAGGGCATATACGATTATGACCATATACGGCATATATGAACGTGTCTATATTAGGGCCTCTATACGAAACATAACACACATTGTTGCGCCTGGAGCGGTTTTCCGCATCCTTAGTGTGACGGTGCAGTTCTGATGTAGGAATGAGAAGGCTGGAGACCTGGGACTTGAGGGATGTCACCTCATCCTCTACTGTGGAAACCTGGGATTCAGCCTCAGTGACCTGCGCTGTGGTGTTTCTGAGATCCTTGCAGAGCAGCACCACGTTCATGTGCACCTCTCCAATTTTGGATTCCACCGCCACCTGCGAAGTGTGGATGACTTTAAGGATCGTGGCAAGGTCTCCAGCCAATGGAGAGCTGCTGTCCCCTCCCTCGGCGCCTCCATGATGGCCAGTCACAGGGCCAGTGGTATATTGTTCTATCCAGGTCTGTGAAGTCGCTGGGCAGGTAGGTTTGTCCTTACCTATAATGAAGGGGCGAGGGCTCCATCCAGCAACCCTCTCGGTGGAGACACGGCCCTCATGCCACGACACTGCAGCAGCACGAGCAGCCGGTTGCTTGATGATGGGGAGGATTGTCTATGATATGAAGGAGGGCAGCGATGGCTAGACGAGATCCCACTGGGTGGTATCAACAGCAGTGTGGAGCACCCCAACAGGAGTTTCACCCTCAGTAGATCAGAAAGGCCGCAGTAGACATGACAAGCGGTTTGGACCCACGTGTTGTCATCTCAGGGTATGCCAGGAGAGGCGGGGCAGCATGTGGTCTCCCAGAGGCAGTCCGATAGTAAGCGCCACTACCCGCCACTGCCGAGTGCCAATGTGAGCGTGGGCCTCGCCAAGCACCCTCAACTGCAGAGGTGTGGATAACTGAAGAAGCAGGGGGTGGCCTGTATATGCGGGGTCCACGGTGTGCGGGTGGAGCAAAACATCAAGCCCAGGCACTGGAGAAGGAACAGAAGTGCCCCTCTACACCCAGGTCCAACCACGACCTTTCAGCACTCAACCAGGCCGCTCCGGGACAGGAAGTCCAATAAGGAAGGCTCCAGAGCTTCACACACCTCTCTGGAGTTCAGTTATAGGCTGGTGCGAACACCAAACAAGACTCTGAGCCACATAGTAGGAGGGGCATTGTCTATCTTGGAAGGAACCAGCTCCATAATTTTAGACTCAGGGCCCAGGGCTGCCCCCACAATCTGCCTTGCCCAGCCGGTACACCTGAAGCCTCCAGTCCCTTGTGCCATAGGCAGCGGCCAGCGGAGATGCAGATCAGAGCCCCTGACTCACCCAGTCAGTGTGTGGGGCCTGGCCATCACTTCCAGGGCTCTGAAGCTTCAGCGAGCGTGGTGGTCCCTCTCCGTCGGGCCTTCAACCTGGACCTTCCCGGTGGCACGCTTCCTATCCCGGTCCGCAAAGACCAAGCGCGGGGAGTCAGGCAGCAGGGGGTGAGTGGGGCATATCAGGCCTGCTCACGTGTGGGGTTTCAGCTGCCGTATCTTCACCTCCTCATTTCCCAGGCAGCTGATGTTGGGGGGTGGGTGGCCGCTCCCACGGCTTCTCCTCATAAGGCAAGCAGGAGGGGGGACAATACCCTGGAGTTCTTGCCTCTCCGTTGCGTGGGCACCTCCACTCTGTTAGGTCCCAGCCGAGGCTCGGCCTCTCCCTCCGCCCATAAGGGCCAGCAGCGGCACAGGCACCGATCAGCACCTCTGGGCACCCTTCGTGGTTCATTTCACCACAGTAGCTACGACTCGCAGTGTCAGGCATGGGGGCTGCAGAGGGGGCCGCCGATGAGCAAGTCGATGACGGATAAATACAGGATCTTGAGGGGTCCGTGCGGAGCTCCGTTAAGGAGCGTCCGCCATGATGGCTTCCCAAGCCACGTCCCCCTTTACTTTTTTTTTAAATGGGGTACATTTTACATTTATAATAATTCATATTTTTATGAGTGGTGTTTGATTAAAATAATACTTGATAAATGTTTTTAATAATTATACTATTTTAAATTATGTTATTTTCTTATTGTTTAAAAAACATTTTTATTTGGGCTCATATAGAGTTGTATAATGTTGTTTTGACTTTTAAATTATGGGTTTAGTTGCTTTTGGGTGGTGTTTTAATGTTATTTTTATTTTAGTAGTTTCATTTTTTAATTAACATGTCTTTATGGTTTAAATGGAAAGAAATTATTAAAATGGGATATTTGGTGTATTTACATTATTCATTTTTTTAAAATTAACATCTGTCCATTACATTATGTGTCATGATACTTTAAATTGTTTTGTAAATGGTTAGAGATTCCTTTATTTTACTATGTAATTTTTTTAGGTTTTTTGTTTGTAAATTAATATATATTAAATGTGAACCATAGATATTAAAAAATGTTTTATTCCATGTTATTTCAACAATACCCCCACTCTTTTCTAAAACATAAATAATGTTTTTTACACTAGAGTTAAAAAAGGAATTTCACACCTCTGCACCAAATGTATGCACTTCCTCCAATATTTTTTCAAAACTACATTTAGATTAGTAAATGTCACCCCTCCCCCTATTTATGCACTTTCCACAATGTTTGTAAATGTGAAGGTAGGATAGTAAATCTCACCCCTTTAATTTGTTCACTTTCTGATGTTTGTAGGACTAGATTTCAATACTATGGAGACTAGTCACAAAAATATTTTTGAGTACGTGTCAGGATTCTGCCATCCGGCCATCAGGTGGTGCTCATGAGGGCCCTTCAGGGTTCAGATGTTACACCAAAATTTGACAGAAGTCTTTCCAACGCCTGGCATTTCCAGTTCCACATTACATCTCAGTTCAGACTTCTGCACCACCTTCCTGATGATCATGATCCCTGTAGGTCTTTCTATCTCCAAGCCCTGCCCAGGTCACGCCTTGGTGGTGGTGCTCTAGTCTCTTTCTTGATTCCTGGGTAACACAGCCTTTCTGACCCTTTTATATCTGCATTCTGGACCCTTCTCTCTCTGGGCTCCAATCCATACTCCTTTCTTTTGCCCTGTCTTGTGTCTGCTGGTTCCCTGGTCTTCCCCTTTCCAAGCCCCAGTTCTGTCTTCCCTTCATTGGTGGTTCCCTGATTCCTGGCACCTGGTTGATTCCTTTCACCTGGTTCTCTTCCTGCACCTGTGCGTCTCCCCGGAGCCTCCTGCTATTTCTGCCTGGTTAGCCCAGAGTGCAGCAGCTCGTAATTAACAACTTTGCTGCTGATTCTCCTTGGTTTCTGTTTGATCTTGCTTCTATATTCCAGACTTGCCTTTTGATTTCTGTTTTCATAGTTGTTTGATTCCTTGTTCCTGTTCTGAATAGTTATTTCTGTCTCCTGACTGTCTCTTGTTTATCCTGCTTCTTGGTTACCGTGTTTGTCTTGTTTCTAGTTCACCTCTGACTGCACACATCCAGACCTGTCTTGCATATGCAGATTCCTAGTCTTGTCTTCAATGTTCCTGGTCTGACTGCCCAGATCTCTGTACTGGGGTGAATGTATGACATTGTTCTGCATTCTGTCCATCAACTGTTGTTTTTGCATTTGTCACCCCGAGTGGGACGGGTATGCCCAGACGTGGGTCCCGTGCTCTCCATGCCACTGGAATCAAGCTATCCTGGCTGAAGAGGGGTGAAACCCCGAAACCGGTCCTAGGATGCTTGTTTCTGGTCCAGGGAGGACCTGGCTTGGCAGTTCGGGCTGGACTGTTCCCATGAGGCACAGGGTCAAGACTGATTTGCATATGGCTGGGTTCAAACTGGAATGGCATGGTGAGCAAAAAAACGATGGATTTAGGCCCAGATCTCTGTACTGGGGTGAATGTATGACATTGTTCTGCATTCTGTCCATCAACTGTTGTTTTTCCACCTTCCTGATGCATCATGATCCCTGTAGGTCTTTCTGTCTCCAAGCCCTGCCCAGGTCACGCCTTGGTGGTGGTGCTCTAGTCTCTTTCTTGATTCCTGGGTAACACAGCCTTTCTGACCCTTTTAAATCTGCATTCTGGACCCTTCTCTCTCTGGGCTCCAATCCATACTCCTTTCTTTTGCCCTGTCTTGTGTCTGCTGGTTCCCTGGTCTTCCCCTTTCCAAGCCCCAGTTCTGTCTTCCCTTCATTGGTGGTTCCCTGATTCCTGGCACCTGGTTGATTCCTTTAACCTGGTTCTCTTCCTGCACCTGTGCGTCTCCCCGGAGCCTCCTGCTATTTCTGCCTGGTTAGCCCAGAGTGCAGCAGCTCGTAATTAACAACTTTGCTGCTGATTCTCCTTGGTTTCTGTTTGATCTTGCTTCTATATTCCAGACTTGCCTTTTGATTTCTGTTTTCATAGTTGTTTGATTCCTTGTTCCTGTTCTGAATAGTTATTTCTGTCTCCTGGCTGTCTCTTGTTTATCCTGCTTCTTGGTTACCGTGTTTGTCTTGTTTCTAGTTCACCTCTGACTGCACACATCCAGACCTGTCTTGCATATGCAGATTCCTAGTCTTGTCTTCAATGTTCCTGGTCTGACTGCATATTCCTGTCTTGTCCTAGTTAGTGTATTCCTGTCCTGAGCTTGACCCTTATTCCAGTTCAGCTTCTCCCTGAGCCCAGTTCATGTTTCTGTGTATCTTCCACAGCCATTTTTCATTTTATGTGTGTGTGTGTGTATACATACAAAAAGGAAGTAGGGAATCCTGGGTAGTTCCCAGGTTTTAGGTGGAGAGCAGCTCTTTTATATAGAGCACTCTACAACACCCTTGACACTTCACAACTTCTCACCTCAAATGTCTGATTTTCTAGCAGAGTTTTTAAACATAGGTTTAACACAGTACCATCCATGCTGAGCTAGAAAAGTGACAAAGTCTTTTGCCATGTTTGTAGCAAAGTCTTTAAGCATAGGATTAGCTAGTGCAATCCATACTAAACTGAAAAATGAAAAAGGTATTTTACAAGTCCAGACACAGTAAACCCATCCAAACAACCCTTGAATTATTAAAAGCAATCCCTGACATGTTTTTTGCTCTCACTAGAGTTCGTCAAAGAGACGAAACATTGTCCAGACACAAGGGAGCACCCAGTATGGCCAAAGAATTGCCCTTTCTGGCTTAAAGTTCTTTATAATATATGCAACAAATGAAGAAGGGAACCATTAGCTAATCCTATGCTTAAAGAGTTTGCTAGCCTATCTTGACTACCCATTGGTGGTTCAGATATATATATTACCCAGTGGCAGTCGCCACTGGGTAGTTATAGAAGGGTCAGCTGTTCCATAGGAAAAGTGTTTTTATGTTGCTAATAACTTTGGCCCCGTTTGGCAAATCTCCACGAAACTTCCCAAAAAGGTGCTGCCTTTTTACTAGTATGTCAGTTTTTCAGTTAGAAGATGCCTAGTTGCGAGCATTGAAGGGGCCTGCGACTTGAAGTGCCTGCACGGGACCGAGTGCGGGCAACTTTGCGACTGCACTGCATCTATGTGAGGATCCCGCATTGGCAGCCATATCTGGCCCTGGGGGAGTGCGCCCTTGCTCTCGGCCTGCACACTGCTGACTTCCTCCGGTCTGGAAAACCCCTATAAGCAGGTACTCGCTGGTGTGGTGTGGAGGCTCCCTGTGCCATGGGAGGGGGCAGAGCTTGAACATTGTACCCTTTTCCTTGATGGAGATCATTCCTACTGGGAAGGGGGCACCATACTGACCTATCCCTGCGGCATGGAGCTGTGCCATCATACCTTTGGATCTTTGAATGCCTGTGGTGACTCGGACTGGCCTTCTGGCATCTTGGTTCAGGAGACTCGTGAAGCCGTCAGGGCCTGGGAGGCTGGTGATTACCCCCAAATAGACTTTATGCCGGCCTGCGACTGACTGCCTGGTCTAACTGTCACGGAGGTACTGGGAGTGATACCGGACACACAGGTGCACCTGCCCGGTTATTCGCATATACCAGGGGCCACTGCAGGGGACGGTTGATGGTGAGGGGTTTCTCCAGACACCTGGGCACTTGAGGAGCTAGTGGGAGCGGAGGCGCTATCGAACCTGGTGTGCTAAGAGGGGGCATCTCCCTTGGTGGAGCCTCTGTCCTGGCTGTGTGTTGTTTAGTGGAGAGATGTGCCTGGGGCCACAGGTGGGTGCATTTACTCTATTGACCCCACATTGAATCTGTGTATTGACTCCATTGGAACTCATTTCCTCGGACCTTGGGACATTGTCCCCTCTCCTCTTCTGTTGTCGCTCCTGGGGGTCCCTGCTTCTTGATAGCGTTTCAGCTGTGAAGAGTGTAAAACGGCCGCATCCGTCTACCTAAACTTCGCTATGGAGAAGGACCGACCTCAGAGACAGGCGCAAGGTAATACCATCACGCAGTATATCACTACGCTGCAGGTCACGCATAGGATCACCAGACAAGGGCCGCAGGGGGAACCGGAGCACTCTCCGGAACGTTAAGAGAAGCCATTGCGTGCTGCCCTCTTGGAGGCCATTCAGGGGGCCAGAGCTGCCCTGGAGGGTCAGATTACAGGTGTCTCCATTGAAATAAATCTGCTCCGTGCAGACTTGTGCAAAGTTGCAGATATAGTGGATACTGCGCAGTCGAACTTCACAATTCTACAGATGGAAGTGCCGCCACTCAAGCAACAGGTGGCGAGACTGACTGGTGTCACTGGCACTCTCAAAGATCGTTTGGAGGATGTGGAGGAGAGATCAAGAAGGATCAACATATGTCTGCTTGGTTTCCCTGAACGTGCGAGGGGACAGTCGATGGAGCAATTCCTGGAACAGTGGGTGACGGCTGAGTTGTGCCCTATGGGACTCTCAGACACTTTTGTCATCGAACTTCCTCACATGACCATGCACTGGTTCCTCTTCTGGGAGCCCCACCGAGGGCACTGATTGCTCGCCTGCTGAATTATTGTGACAGAGATGTCATTCTGCATGTGGCCAGGGAGGCACCGACACCACAATTTAAGGGAAAGAACATTTCAATTTATCCTGATTACACCCAGAAAGTGCAGGAGCGGCTTAAAACATTCTTGGAAATTAAGAAATGGCTCCGCACTATGGGGCTGCAGCACATGCTACTCTATCCTGCTAAGTTACGAGTCATATAGACAGAAAAGTCACACTTCTTTGAACGCCCAGAGGATGTTTGGACATGGTTGGACATGGCAGGTGCTCCTTGGGGCACCCCTGGGGCGAGGTTGAGCCATTCCACGCAGGTGGAAAATCACATGGATGCAGGCAACACCAGGCTGGGAGTGGCCTGCGCTCCCTTGAAGGTGGCTCGAGCCGTTTGATAATCCAAGATGATGGCACCATGGACTCTGAGGCTCAGGACCGGCAGGGGGAGACGGAGTCTCGTGAGGGTACTGCTTCTAAGGAAGATGAGAAGTTGGATGCTCCGAAGAACACTGGAGACATTGTTCCTGATACTAGTACCTGAGGGAAGGGGTACTCTTTTTGGGGATCGTTCAGGGAGTAGGCTGCCATTGGAATGTATCCAGTGATTTCTGGGAGCAAGGGGTGTGTTGACTGCACTGTGAAATGTATAGTGGGTTGCCGCGTTGGTATTACTGATTCAGCGACTTGTGGTATGTATGGGTTTGGAGGGTTGAGAATGATTGACTGTGGCTGTATCGACCTCTGAATGGGAAGAAAAGCCACAGCACTCCTCTATGGAACCGCCAACCCTGTAAGCACTTACTTAAAGCTGAGTGGTCCAGGGTGGTTGCAGTTTGTTCCCCCAGACATATATGGAGCCAACAGAATTAACAGTAACTTAGCATTATTCGCCTGTAAGCACTAGAAACAGGTCTGGGGAGTCATAGCTACGCTACCGAAGGTGATTGAATCTTCAGGTTTCTTTTTTTTGTTTTTCTTTTTACCTTCCGTGCACGCTCCAAATAAAGTAGTATTAATTTTAAATTAAATCTCAGTGACAGGACAACAACCTTTATTGTTCATGATTATTATGTTGTATTCAGTACCAAATTATGCGGCAGGGTTCAGTAAATTATGTGGTAAGGAAAATCAAATTTTTCAGGAAGAAAAGGCAAACTATGCAGCATATTAGTGTTTAAGGGCAAATTCTGCAACACGTTCAATGTCATTATTAAATTGCTATTTTGACACTGACAGAAAAGGAATTCCAGCTCTAAACATAGGCCTGTAGCTCCCGGACACCAGCAGTAAACTACTCAAATTGTAGAAATTGGCACCAAGGAACCACTGAATTGCCTGGGTCACAGTAAAAAGGTTCTCACTTTGAAGGGCAAGCAGTGGAGCGCATTAGACTCCAGCGTCAGGAGGCACTGGCGCCAGTTTAATTAGTTCAGATGATGCACATAAGACTATACTTAAAATAGCAACTGGGAAGAGGCTAAACTGTAGGGATTGACAGTTGAGAAGCTGAGAAAGATGTCTAGTTCACAGGGTTAACCTCCAAGGCAAGTTAACGGATCAGCCAATCAGCGTTAGAGGTGCAGCTCAGAGATATGGGATCCTCTGACACAGGAGCACTTAGAGAAAACACCCCGAGGAGAGGTCTTGCCCGGCAGGCTGATGCATGCGGGAGCCTTAGTGCAGATCCCCAGGACACCCCCCCTCATCTGAAGTCTCATGATACCCCATTCCCTAGGGCTCGAGCTCACTGGGGGGAAGCTGGTCCATAGAGGTGGGCAACAAGCGATCTGTACACAGTGATTAATGCAGGTGATGCAGTAACAGAGTCCCTAGCTGCCAGTATTTGTTCAGAAACATTGGAGAAGATGACCTGGCAGAAGCTTTGAGACAAGAGCTCTGGAGAGCTGAGGAGGAAACTGAGCAGAAGATTCACACATTTTAAGGAAAATCGTAGGTTATAGGTTGCTGGCATGAAGAAGAGCGGTGTCAGGAGAAAGCAAATGAGTGGCCATGGAGGGAGATGGAGTGACAGAGAGAAGCAGTAGGAAAGAAAAGGCCGATGAGCAATAGGACAGAGTACTATAGAAAGATAAGCTAGAACTTGAAAGGAAGAAGGTACACACTGACATGAGCATGGTGGAATTAGAGTTGAGGTGTCTAGAAATTCATTAATTCAACAGCGCCGACCCCACAGTTCACACCAAAGGCTCTCAAGGACAGGACCTATACATGTCATAGGTCAAGTAATCTTAGAATGGCTAGAGATCTTAGAATTAACCTGTATAGCTCAGCAGGTGGCCTCTGAGGAGAAAATTGCAACTCCATAGAGTTGTCTTCACAAAGTGACGAATGAAGCCATCACTTACTTAACTTATGGTGAGAAAGAATTACGATCACAGGAAGGAGGCTGTGAGGAGAAGGTTTGAGTTAACTCTAGCCCAAAACCAACTGACCTTTAAGAATGCTAAGAAAGATGGTGGATACACTTATGTGATCTGGGTTTATGTGTTACAGGGAAATAATTAAAATGAACGGGTGGAAGAGATTGAGTATTGGGCTTTAAAGCTTTTAACCATCTCTTGGTTGTTTAGAATCTCAAGGAGGAGCGCCCACAAGCCCTCCGACCATACTTGTCTGACAAAAGAAAAGCTAATCTCCTGCTTCTTGTATTGGCGGATAAATGGTTGGTAGATATGATTAACCATAAAGTGTATGAGTTACATAGCTCTAAGCCCAAAGAAGACAATAGTTCCCAATAGCATGGACAGAGAAGTGGTGGGATGGGCCATGGCAGATCCCAAGGTTCATAGACGGGCCAGAATCCCAAGGGATCCTCCAGTCTACACCACTAGGTCAATGGAGGCAAAGACTCCTCCTCCAATGCCAGGGTAGTCAGGTGTTTCAAATGTAATACGGAGAGACACTATAATAAGGAATGCCAGAAAAAGGACCCGGTACTGTTAGCTCCCCTGATAACTTAGCACGCTCTCTATTGAAGACAGCACCGCAGACCTGAACATGGTTGACATGGGTGTCTGAGAGAATGAGACTCCAAAACTTTGAAGAACATATACCCAAATTTGATGGGGTTCATGCAAGAGCGTGGCATTAATGGCAAGGTAGTCTGTGCCCTGGGTGATATTGCTGCCCACCGGACCATAAGAGAGGGCTTATCTCCAGCCCAAAACCATCAAGCTCATCTATAATTCCTTGGAGCTGTGCATAGTCACCAATGGAGAGGATACGTCCTACTGTCTCGAAAGAGTGGAGGTGGAAGAGAATGGCAAGACAACCCTTGTGGATGTAGCAGTCCTAGAAAAACAAGGTGTTGTGTGCCTCCTAGGAAATTATTTAATCACACCTGGCTTTGCACTAGGACCTTAAGAGCACATGCCTCTGGTGATGTCAGCTGTGCAGATCAGAGCACAGGCTGCTCAGCAGCCTACAAGGCCCTCATTACCTGTGGCTCTGTAAAATCAATGAGACTGGTGACAGAAGGTACCGGACCTAACTGAATTGTAAGGTTTTGTTTTTCACACTGAAATTTTGGCTGCTAAAAGGTGTTAAAATCTGTGGAAATCTGCGGGGAAACACTGATTTCTGTTAGGTCTCCTTAACTGGAACAGTGCCGTTTCACTGTTTAAAATATGCATGTTGTCTCTGGGACTGGAATCATGTAGCTGCATTACTTAAACTATGTATCCTGGCCGACTACCCGATTAGGTAATCCAGTGCTTTGCTACCATGGTAGTTATCCCAAGAGAACTTGGAAGATTCTCAAGAGCCAGGAGACAATCTGCAAAGGCTTTAGAGATCATAATCAGAGACTTGCTTCTACTCAGTACTACATTGCCCAGAATTCCATGGTAGTGGCCAGCTTGGGTGTGGCCCGATATAAATAGGAACCACACCCAAACATATGTGCTCAGCCTCAGGTGTCTCCAGCAAGATAGCATCTTGGTAGAAAGATCCCGGAGTGAAATCAGTGGATTCAAGTGGCTGAGACAGGCAGTGTGCAAGTTGCAATGTAAGGTATCGCTCCAAGGTAGGCGTGCTGTAAGCGTGAGTTTGTCTGAAAGCAGTTCTGAAGCTCTACTCCTTTAACTATAAGGAGTAATTTAAAGTTTACCGGGGGAATACTTTGTGAAGATGAACAAAGCAAAGAACAAACTATTCTTAAATCCCTTACTAGATTAAGGAGACAATCCTAACCATTTGCTTTTAGGGAATTTAAAGCAGGAACATTGTTTTCTTGAAAACAAACAGTTTAGAACTCGTTGTGACTTTGTGATTGAAGGCTTACTCTACTCCAACAGACTAACCTTTCAAAACCTGAAAGAACTATTTAAATACTATACAAAAGCTCTGAACTGTGGAATGGTATGTTGAATGTAATTTGAAGTTACTGAAGACTCACTGTAATTGTTATTGATGTTGTTCGAGCTGTTTTTTTTTTTTTTTTTTTAAACTTTATTTTTCATTTTGCAATAAGAAGAACAGATTGTTTAATGATACAGCATATAGGAGCATGCCGATGGTGTGATTGGCAATACTTGGTACAGGTGATAGCATCAGAGGTAAAAAGGCACAATAGACACAATAGGGATACATAATCATTTGGGAGTATAACATAGTGAGACTTAAGCATGGGACGCACCAATGACACCCATGCCACTTTTTGCTGGAATCATCTCTCTTGCCTCCCATCGTGATTAGGGTAGTCTTCCACATCTGACCCGCTGCCCCCACTCTCAAGCGTATCAAGAGTAGAGGGCTCCCCCTCCGTCAACCCAGAAGTGCACATTTCCCGCCAAATCATCAAGTCGTCCTGCAGCTTCTCGTCCATGCGGGTAAGTTTCATATGGACTTCTTCGGCTAGAGACCACTCTCGTACGTCTCTGAGCCAGACCGACACTTCCGGGGCTCTCTGTCCCATCCATGTAATGGCCACCCTGCGCCTAGCTAGCACAAGCATCAGTTGTAGCAACTTAAATGGGAGTTTCCTGTTCTTCGGCTTCCTAATCGATGCAAGCAGGCAATACAAGGGTTCCGGTCGTACCTGAATACCAGTGGCTGCACTAATCCTGCCGACTACCTCCGCCCAAAACTGCCTGACAGCCGAGCACTCCCAGGCCAAGTGTAGAAAGCCCGCTTTCCATACGCTGCATCTGGGGCATCTATCATCCCTTTCTCGTGAAATGCGTTTTAATGATACCGGGGTTAGGTAGGTGCGATGCAAGAAGTTAAAATGCGTCAGTTTAAATCTGGCATTACAGGAGACAGTGCGTGTGAGGGAGCCTATGTATGCCTATTGTTTCTCCTCCAACTGGGCGCCTAAATCCCCTTCCCAGGCGGCCCTGGACGGCGGCACCGGGGGAGCAGAGTCCCGTTTCATGGCTTTATAAAGGAGAGAGATCAGTTTGCGACCAGCACCACACGATATCAGGATATCTAGAGTTTGAGTCGGGTGTGGAATGTCCGGGTATTGTGGCCAGGTGACCTTCACTACCTCCTGAATTCCTCTGTAATGGAGGAATTGGCCCTGACCGAGGCCAAAGCTCTCTTCCGCCTGTTCATAGGTAATAAATGTTTCATTAGGAAAAAGGTCGGCAAGAACTTCGCAACCGCCCTCCCTCCAGGGTTGAAAGGACATGTGTCTTCCCATGTCAGTGAATGGTGCCAGTATCCAGATTTGTAGCTCCCTATGGAATGGGGCTTTCCTTAAAACCTTCTCCACAAACCGCTGCCACATGTCGGCCGTATGTCTCACCAGATAGGGGTGAGTCGCTTCCGCTCCCCTGCCCCGCATCAGCGCCTCCTGGAGTGCCAGGGTATCCACCCTGCCCGACAGCAGGCGTTTCTCCCAGTTGTCCGCCTCAGTCAGCCAGTGCGCCGCCGGTTGTAATTGGGTGGCGTAGTAATATAAATCAAAGCGCGGAGCTTCCAGGCCGCCCTCCTCATAACTACGCATAATAGTGCTAAGGGCTACCCTACTGCGCCGTCCTGCCCAGAGCAGGGACGTGAGAATCATATTCAGGGTCTTAAAGACGCGCGCCGCTAATGGGCATAGTGAGTTCTGGAGAGTATGTAGGGCCCTGGGCAGCATCACCATCTTAGAGATGGCCAGCCTACCCATCAATGAAGGGGAAGGGTGTTCCAAAAAGTCACCGAGCGCTGTAGAGACGTAGTTACCTGGTCTATGTTCCTGGCCAACACCTGTGTATCCGTCGGCGCCACCTGTATCCCTAAGTATCGGAAACCCTCCCGCTCCCAACGCAGCCCCAGGTCCGGAAGATCTTCCAGGGGTACCGAGGCTAGTTCAGCCAATGGAAAAATCAGTGACTTGTTCCGATTAAGCCGCAATCCAGACACCTCACCAAATCTGTCCAATTGGCGCAGCAGTTCAGGTAATGCGTCCCGGGGGAGGCCAAATAAAACAGGGCATCATCGGCATAGAAGGAGATAATGTGGCTCGTGTTGCCCACTCTAATGCCCCACTGATCCATGTCCGCCCTGATCCGGACCGCGAAAGGCTCTATGGCCAGGGCGAACAATAAAGGCGAAAGGGGACACCCCTGACGAGTGCCCCTACTGAGCTGCCAGTCTTCTGAGCGTGCGCCCCCAAACTTAACCCTCGCGTGGGGTTCCGTGTACAGTATGCGAATCCAACGACAGAAGTTGGGTCCCAGGCCCACGGCTCGTAGGACCTCCAAAAGGTACCCCCAGTCCACCGTATCGAATGCCTTGGCGAGGTCGATGGAGACCAGTGCCAGCTGTTCCTCCCGACCACGTACTTCATGCATTACATGATTAAGCCGGTGCAGATTCATAGCCGTGTTTCTACCCGGTATAAAACCACATTGGTCCTCATGTACCAACTGCGGCATGTATGGGCTTAATCGAGCGGCCAAGAGCTTACACAGAATTTTAACATCCGTGTTAATCATCGTAATCGGCCGGTACGACGAGGGCTCATGCGCATCCACCCCCCCCGGCTTTAATATCATACATATCTCTCCCTGCTTCATGCTGGGCGGGAGAACACCTCGCTCAAAGGCCTCAAGATACACCTGCAAGAGGAGGCAGGGAAGCGTACCTGCAAATGCCTGATAGAACTCAGGAGGGTACCCGTCACTCCCCGGGACTTAGCTCTTGGTAAGTGTTGCAGCGCGGAGGTCACCTCCCCCAGTGTAAGGGGCTCTTCTAGCTCTTTCTTTGCCGATTCAGGGATAGACCGAAGAGTCAGTTCGCGCAGGTATGGGAGATAAGCTGACTCACCGACAGCTGGGTCTGCGGTATATACTATCTGTAAGTGGGATTTCAGGACTCGCAGTAGCCCCACCTCTGAGTGGACCAGTCCACCAGTGGGCTCCCGCAGAGCCACGATCGCGGCAGGGGCCTGTTCTCATCGGAGAATCCAGGCCAACAAACGGCTCAATTTATCCCCCTCCCTATGGAGACGTTGTCTATATCGTGTGAGGGTGTATTTGTCGAGCCTGTCCCAAATGTCATGTACGCGCTCCCGGAGGACGTGTTCCCTAGCCCCATCCGCTGCATCCAGAGCGTCTCGGGTCTGTGCCTCTAGGAGGCGTTGTTCCCCATCTTGTAGCTCTCGTTGGAGTTGCCGGCGGACATCAGCTTCCATATACTGAAGGGCGAAAGGGGTCCCAGGGGCCACCCACACAAGAACTCCCCTGGCATAAGTGGAAAGTGAAGAGTGGAACACCTGTCCCCGCCATTTCTTTGCTAGCTTCTGAGCTCCCTCCTCCTTCAAGTGGGTTTCTTGGAGGCACGCTATCGAAACCTGATGTCTCCGGAGAAAGGACAGGACCCTATATCTCTTGGTGCATGTACCCAGCCCCCTCACATTCCAGCTTAAGAGTTTGAATCCCATTGACGATAAAACAGCCGGTTTCTGTGCGTTGCCCTTCCTGAATAGCTACATATAACCTGTACTCCACATGCTGCACAAACAATACAAAAGGAAAAACAATAACAACCCCCCAGAAACACCCTCCCCCTCCCACGAGCAATATACTAATAACTATACATGCAGGACTGCTCTTCCCATGCTGGTGCCAGGACGTGCACAGCTGCCCCATCAGCCCAACAGAGGCTGAAAACTTCCCAAAAAGCAAAAGAAAACCCAATTCGGACTCCCAACCCAGCCCAGAAGCCACATAGCATACATCAGTACCCCGGACTGCCCAATTTTATAGTTCTGGTACAACCGAACCAGTCCATTCCGCTAACCCCGCAGGATGCATACGGGATCTCAAGCAGTATCATATTCCGTCCCGATTCCCCTCCCAAGTCACTGCCCCAGAGGTACATACCTAGGACACGCTGCACCAGAGTCTCCGCGCGTCAATGGCCCCTAGTCTACCAAACTAGTAGCCCCACACCCCAGAAAGGAAAAGAAAGGACCTCACATTCATGGTAAGTCTGGAGTGGGTGTAAGAGGGTCCATTACAGTTTCCGGAACCACAAGGTTGGTTGATAGCAGAGTCTCTGGCACTAGTCCCACATCTGGAGTGTCTGTCTCGGTTCGCGGAGGTGAATCGTCTGGGTCCGAAGAGTCCACTCGCAGGGCTCCGTCATCTCCCACTGTGATCCTCTGCCGTTCCGCTTGGGCGACGCTGGCAGATCGGTTCCTGTGTCTGCCCTTCCGATTCCTTGGGGGCCTGGTCCCCCATGCGCTCCAGGAGCCCCTCTGTTCCCTCTGAGGGAGCGCCTCTCCCCGGATCTCAAGCCACTCCCACACCTTTTCTGGGGAGTCGAAGAAGTGGGCCTTTCCCTGAGATATCACCTTGAGCTTCGCCGGGTACAGCAACATGTACTGTAGGTGTAGTTCGCGGAGCTTTTGCTTGATGCCGAGGAAAGATTTCCTCTGTCTCTGCACCTGGCGGGTATAGTCCGGATGTATTGAGACTTTGGCATTATTGTAGGTGAGATTCGGCGCTTCCCTCGCAGCTTTCAAGATGCAGTCTCTGTCCCGGTAGTTCAGGATTTTGGCGATAAGGGCTCTAGGAGGGGCCCCCGGCAGCGGCGGAGGAACCAGCGCCCTGTGGGCCCTCTCCACCACAAAAACCTCCGACAGGCCCGTAGGACAGAGCTTGGTGCGTATCCAGTTTTCAAGGAATCGCTCCACATTTCCCTGCTCTGAGCGCTCCGGAATGCCCAGGACCCTGATATTACTGCGACGGGCCCTTCCCTCAGCTTCCTCCGCATGGCGCTCCAGCGCTCCGGTGGTGGACGTCAGCTGCGAGACCTGCTGCTTCAGAGACACCACCTCTCCCTGAAGCTGCACAATGTCCCCTTCCGCCGTTGAGACCTTGTCTGCAACTTTCCGCAGATCCGCCCTCAGCAGGTTTACATCAATGGAGACCGTCTCAATCTGCTTCTCCAAGGCGGTGCGGGACCCCTGTATCGCCTCCAGGAGCTCTGCTCGGGATGGTTCGTTAGTGGCCCCGCCATCTCCCTCCGATTCCGTCTGACGGGTGATCCGCTGCGTGGGGAGGCGCTGTGTGGTGTATTGCGTGATTGTGTTGGGGGCAGAGGAACGAGGCAGTTTGTCTCTACCCATGGCGCCAGACCCAGGAAGCCCCTAGGCGTCCCCAAAGCCTCACAGCTCGTGATAGTCCCAGCCGGCGGCCAGAGGGTAGCTGTCCCACATCCAGCACAGCCTGGAGCCCCTTCCCAGGCGGACCTCAAAACAGGTGCAGGCGCAAGGATCCCACCAAGGCCCCAGGGCCGCTCACCTCGTCATGGGCACCGCTCCAGCTACCACAGAGGGGGCCCGCCAGCAGTGGCACCCACCGCTCACCCCGGGGCGGCGCCCGTCTCAGAGGCTGTGCTCAGGTGCGCGCAGGAGGTTTCCGCAGCGCTGCAGGAGAGCCTCGCAACTTGGCCACACCGCCAGTCAGAGAGCCGAGAGTTCCCCACAGAGGGACGGCACCCCCGGGCAGCCACGCAGATGAAAGCAGGCAAAGCGGCCAGTTCCAATGGGGGGCCGGGCCGCCGGTCACCGCCGGCACAATGTCTCCAGGCCCTGACCGTGCTCAGATCAGCTGAGTTCCAGGAGCGGCTCCTCAACTGAGCTTCCGGTGCAGAACACAAGGGGGGTTTTCCAATGCCCCGAGGGGCATCCAACGCCGGCTCCGAGGTCCACAGGAGCTCCACTGGTAAAGGCCTCCAGCCGCGCAACTGCGGCACTCCACGGGCGCGTGAAGTCCACGTCCGGGCGGGGCCCACCGCAGGGAGTCGCGCCTAACTCCGGATGTCCGCCCTCACAGGACAATCCTTTACAGCAGGGGGTGGTACGCGACCGCCTGGCGTCTCCAGGCGGCCGCCGCAGAATCGGACCCCTCTGGCACTCCTACGTGGAGGCGGCTCGTGACGCACCTCCCGGTTCACGGCACACCCAGGCGCCGGCACGGTGACTTGGGGACACCACACACTCCGGGGGGCCCCCGAAGGCAAGGGGCACCCCCTCCAGGTTAGCCAGGGTCCGCAGAGCAGCCAGGAGCAGAAGCGTTGATCCCGAGCGCCAGCCGCGACTCGGTCAGGTGCAGGCCGACACCCCGGCCTCGCGTAGGGCTCCCTCGTCAGGCCGCCAGCCGCCCGGATGCAGCGGCCGATACCGGGCTGTAGATCGAGTCCTCCCCCTCACAGGGGGCCCCCAGCACCAGCAGGGCCCCAGCCACAACCACAGATCTGCCGCAGGCATCCGGGTAAAGGATAATACAGGATTTCAGTGGCAGGCCGGTCGGGAGCCGAAGGAGCTCACGTCCTGTCGGCCATGCTGCTTGGCCACGCCCCCCTTCGAGCTGTTTTAATATGATCTATGGGCCCGATTCACAAAGGTAAAGTTTGACAAAAGTCGAACTTTATGACTTTCAGTATTCACAAAGGGCATTTACCAGTAGTAAATGCCCTTTGTGAATACCAAAAGTCGCAAAGTTAGACTTTCGTCTCACTTTACCTTTGTGAACCGGGCCCCTTGTTTTTACTTTAGTTAAAGATTAAACAGAGTAAACTTGAGACCTTAAATAAAAATCTCATAGTGCAAACATCTCTCCAGTAAGACCCGAGTAGGACAGGAGCGAATCAAATCCCAAGTCCCAATCCTTAAGGTAGGAAAGCCAAGGGGGTGGGGTTCTTTACAGGACTTAACATAATTTCAGTATTTTGTAAGAGTCAAAAGAAAAGTAATTGTTCCACTGGTCTTTGTTTCGCAGGTCTCCTTCTCTGCAGATCTCAATACTGAACCCTTCCCCTCACTCTGCCACATTGGTTGCGTGTAGTAGTTAATGAGCAGTATTAATGTTGCCAGGAGGTGGGCCCTTAAGAGGAAGATGGACATCATGGGAGCCCCTTGACAATTTCCTCATATTATTGCCCTAAAACCTGTAATTCCTTTCTGTGCCCCCCAAACCAGGGACCCTGCAGGATAGGAGAATGAGTACCCTGTGACAGACCCTGTACTGGAGCCCGGGTGCCTCCCAGAGCTATGAGAGTTCTTAGCTGCTGGAGGACCATCTTGGTAGGAATTCTGCAAGTTTCAGATTGAGTGTCTGCGCCTTGTGGGCCTCAGGAAATCTGCTCACGACCAGTCCTTGGAAAGAGTAGCTGCGAAATTTAAATTGGCTTGGGGTAATGGTTTCATAATAGTGATCTATCTGACCTGGAGCCAGGTGCCAGAAAGAGGCTGTTGGTCCGTCATGCCTACAGGAATTTCCTGAAGCAGCTGGCCCATGAGGTATCTTTGGCTGGACATCTGGACATAAAGAAAACTAAGCACCAGCTGTCCCCATTTTTCTACTGGCCTAGTGTATCAGGATGTGGAGAGTTTCTTCTGGGCCTGCTTGACTTGCCAAGCCATGGTAAGTCTAGAGGCCAAATTAAGTCGACCTTGATACTTTAACCAGTGATAGGAGCATGGGTATAATAGAGGGGAGGAGCCAACATTATTGATCCCTTGGTATCTCCCCTACATCAGGCATCAAGTACATACTTGTGTCGGATCAGGGCACTAGGAACCCTAAAGATCAGCACTACTCCCGCCGTGATACTTAAGGCTCTCCTTGCTGACTTTACAAGGCGTGCCTTCCTCTGGACTGTGGTTACCAATCAAGGGACAAACTTTATCTCATCGTATGTGAGAGCCGCATTGAAAGAAGTCACTATGACTTACTGCTTCATAACAGCCCACCACACTCAGACCAATGGGCAGATGGGACAGTTAAACAAGACACAGAAGAGCATAATGAGGACTGAAGCTGAGGCACTCGGGGTGACATTCAATATTTTCATACCATGTCTTCCCTCTGCTTACAGGGAGATACCACAAACAGTGAAGGGGCTTAGCCCCTTTAAGCTCCTCTTTGGCATCCATTCAGGGGCACCATTGTTTTAGTATAGGAGGGCTGTGAGAACAACCCAAGGTCCCAAACCATGATGTAGTGGACTTCCTTAAACAAATGGCTCAACTCATGCATAAAGTAAAGGGCAAACTTTATGCTAGCCTAGCACTAACAAATGAGTGGTCTGACCAGAAAGCTACCCTTTTCAGGTTTCAGGAGGGTAGGAAGGTTTGAATCCTAAAGTCTGTTTGCCCTTGTGCTCTGGAGCACCAATGGTGTGACCCATACACAGACATCTGAGAGCCAAAATGGGTTTTCCACGTCAATAGGCTGATAACGTACCTCTGCAGGAATTAAGGGAGCCATACTTGTAGTCAGTGAAAAGGGTGAGGAGGACAATTAGATTCTCCCTAAGCTACTGGTACCAGTGGAAGGAGTGAGTCAAACTTATGAAACTTGCTTCCTATCTGACTCCTGCACAGCAGACAGAGTGGAAAGCAGTAGTGGTTAGCTTTGCTTTGTTTGCGCTGAACCAAAGGTTAACACATATCTGCCTATGAAGAGCAAGCCATATAATGTTAAAGAAGGTCCAGGAGTACAATATGGAAAAGGTGGCCAAGATGCTGGGCCAGGGCATAATTGTATATTTCTGAAATTGATCTGCTAGTTCCCATGTAAGGGTTGCTGAACCTGCGCTCTTACATGGTTTACTAGGCCCTCAAGTCTGATGTCCATTCTCTCCTTGGAGCAGGGGTGCTGGTTGACAAGTTTGGTCAGAAAAGTACCACACTGCTTTCATCAGTCGTTATGAGCAGTTTGCCGTGACATGTGGTGTTATGTGATGTTATGCTACAACTACTTGACATAGCGCATGTTCACCAGATGGTTTTTTGGTAGTGAGTAACTGAGAATGATTTTGGTATACAGATACAGCAAGCAACCCAACAGCAATAGGCCTGTTTGTATATAGCCAAGCCTTAACATTTTTCCTAAAGCTTTTAAACTAGATTTAAGAGCTTAAATGGTTGAGAAGAGATTTTCACAGGGTGGGTGCTTGACCCGAATAGCTCCAGCGACCCATGGTTTTCTTCGGGTAACGAGGGATCCATAAAAGATTGGCATTATATGATCATAGCATATGAAAGGTATATATTTCCTAATTTTCCTTACCAGAACATGGTGAGCAAGTCGCTTTAAGGCCTTGAAGTTTGTACATCAGATCATAAAATGTATCCTTTGCTTGACTGGTAACCAGTGCAGCTGTTATAGTAGAGATGTTACATGGATGTGCCTTGGCAGTCTATAAATGAGGTGAGCTGCCTTGTTCTCCACCACTTGGAGTTTATGAACAGCTTTGTTTGGGAGACCAACAAAGATAGAGTTGGCGTAATCCAGTCTTGATACTTTAGTGGCCATAAGGAAAGTTTATATGGCCTTTACAGAGAGGAGAAAGGACAATTTCCAGAAACAGCTGTTCCGGAGATCTCTTCTGTTATTCCAAATGTGCGGTCTCTATTTTTTCTGAGTTTAGCTTGAGCTGGTTGGCCCCATCCAACCCCAGATAAGTCCCAAGATATTCTGGATTTCCAGTTGAGCAGCAAGATTGTTGTCCAAGCGGAGAAGAAGTTGAGTGTCGTCTGTGTAATTGTACAATCAGCAGGCCCTACATGTTAAACACATGTAGGGACAGGGACGGACCCTGAGGGACTCCACAAGTAATGGGAGAGGAGGTTGCTGTGTAGGGTCCATGTAGGGCTGTCTAAGTTACTATTTTTAAAAACAAATTTATTGAACATAAACCCAGCTCAGCGTATACATTACTTGGGTAGATACATGCTCATACAGTTTGAGTATAACCATAAAAGTACATAGCAGCGTCCGAAACCTTATTAAAGACATTAAGCTATATAACATTAGTCACATATAGTAATCTTCCCATAACAATCAAACAGCATGTCGAATTAGGCAGAACTTGCAACTTCTGATCCAAAGTGTGCGCGAAGTGTAGCCTAGTATTACTTGAGTCGTGTAGACCTTACTTGCTTCAGGGCGAATTTGCAGTGAGCATGATATCAATAGGGTGTGCAAGTAAATATGCTTTGAGGGGATCCCAGATATCCCTAGGGCGCAAAGTTAAAGGGAGGAGCTCAGCATATGTAAATGTCTGTTCCTGCCAAAATATCATATCACTGATCCAGTCCTTAAACTTGGGCGCCCTACCCCGTCCCCATCTACATGCTATTCTCCGTTTGGCCAAAAGAAGACCAAATGAAACAAAGCGCCAATGTGCTACATCTAGATCCTCCGTGTACCCTAGTAGAGCCAGCAGGGGGGAAGCCTGTATCTGTAGTGATGTCATCTGTTCTAATGCGAAGAACACCTGTCGCAAATATGTCTGTACAGCACCGCATTCCCACGCAAGATGCAAAAAGTCTGCAGCTTCCACGCCACACCTGTCACATTTATCGTTATCGCGCAGTTTGTACCTGTACATTTTGGCAGGGGTGTAGTAGGTGCGGTGCAGGAATTTGTAATGCGTAATGCGTAAGCGGCTACTAGAGGAAATTCGCTCTGTCTGCGTGCAGCAATAGCCCCACTGTTTGTCAGTTATGTCCTTACCTATGTCAGAGGTCCACCTGTCTTTAGCAGGGCATAGAGCCTAAGACGGGTTGGCATACAGGCTATGATGTAGTGTCGCTACCAGGTGTGACGCGGCGTCACTGCGCAATATTGTATGTAGTGGGGAGAGGTCCTGCGGCTCTTGCGGATTTGCGGGAGTGTATTCTTTTGTGCCTTGACGGAGTCTGACATAGAGAAAAGTGTCCATGGGAGAGGGAGTCATTTTAGCAAACAGCTGCTGCAAGGTGCGGAACTTGCCATTTAAATAGAGATCCCCCCAGCAGGTAATATTGAACTTTGCTTTAGTTTTTTGGAAAGCTCCTTCTTGCAATACTGGCATCCTAGGGTGGTAAACCAAGGGTAGTAGAGGCGAGTATAGCATGGGTGCGTGCATTTGCCTGGCAATGCGTTGCCATGCTTTTACCGTACATGTAACCGGTGTTGGGTCAGTCTCTCGAGGTGTGACTGCGCTCAGTATAGCCCCCTCCAATGGGATAGGACTTGCCAGCCAGTGCTCCGTTGCCACTTGCGGCATGTATTTAGGTGGATGAAACCAATAGTGTGCATAGTGCGCCTGCATGCAAAGATAGTACAGTTCTAGATCAGGGATATCGAACCCTCCCTGGGAGTAGGGTCTAGTAAGCGTATCCCATAGTAGCCTGGGTTGCTTGCCTCCCCAAGTTAGCCGTATCAGCTCCGTGCGTAGTGCGGAGAAGAAGAGTCTACCGGGTCATATGGGATGTTTAAAAAAAGATACAAGAGTTTTGGGAGAATGACCATTTTAATGAGTGAAGTTCGCCCTGCCATAGAAAGTGGGAGCGCAATCCACCTTGTGACACTGCTGGTTATGCTCTCCAACGCCCTGCCGTAATTTAGGCCCATTAGCTCGTCACGAACAGTAGTGATGCATACCCCTAGGTATTTAACCTCTGTCGCACACCATTCTATTGGGAAATCTGGTGTGAACATTTTCACCGAGGTAGTGAGAGGAAAACTCTGAGACTTCGCCCAATTGATGTGTATTCCTGAGAGCCCACCGAACCACACAAATTCGCGCAAAAGTGGGTTGAGATTTTGTTGGGGATCCCTAATATACAAGGTGATGTCGTCCGCATACAGTGAAATCAGTGAAATTAGTATAGGACGGAGTTGACAGCACAATGCTTTATCTTGATGATGCTGCCTAATTCTGGCCACGAGAGGTTCAATCGCAAGTGCGAAAAGGAGAGGGGAGAGTGGGCACCCCTGACGGGTGCCCCGAGTGATGGGGAAGGGGGAAGAGGTATGCCCATTGATTAAAACCTTGGCTACCGGGAAAGTGTACAAGAGGCGTATCCAAGCAAGAAATCCTTTAGGCAGCCCAATACATTGAAGTATGGTGAAAAGGTAATCCCATTCAACTGAATCTAAAAAGACTGCCACCAGGGCCAGCTGCGGGTCAACATTTTGTAGGATAGAGAATAGAGTACGAAGATTATGTGACGTCGCCCTCCCCGGAATGAAACCGGCCTGATCAGGTAAGACCAATTTCTCCATTAGTAGGCTGAGCCTGTTTGCCAATACTTTGGCGAGGATCTTGCATCATTATTAATCAGAGACAGAGGACGGTAGGAATCACATAGATCCGCGGGCTTACCAGGCTTCAGAAGTGATGTAATGAGAGCCTCTCTTAGAGAGCCTGGGAGGACCTCACGCTCCTGCTCCTCTTCATAGACCTCTTTCAGTATGGGGATCAACTGGTCAATGTATGTTTTGTAGAAGTCTATAGGGAGACCATCACACCCCGGTGCTCTCCCTGACCTCATCTGCATAATAGCAGCCCGGATCTCATCATTTTCGAGGGGTGCCGCCAGAAATTCTCTCTGGTCATCTCCTAACCAGTCAAGAGCTATATCTTTCAGGAACACAGGCAGGTCAGGAGGCTGTGTTCTGCGAGTGCTGTATAGGTCGGAATAAAATGAGACGAATACATTCAGGATATTTTGACTGTCTCTATGACGTGTCCCACTACTATCTTGGATTTCCAATACATGATTGGAGAAGCGGGGTGTCTGAATTTCCATTGCCAAAGCCTTGCCAGGTCTCTCGCCTTCCCCGTACTTTCGGGCTGTGCAGTGTTTCCCACGGAAGCGTAGCTCCCTTTCAGCGGTATCCTTGTAGTCAGAGAGTTTATCCCTGAACGCTACCCGGTGCATCCCAGTTGCGTCATGACCCATTACGCCTTCCAGCAACTTTAATTCACCCTCAAGTTTCCGCAAGTTGCGCCTGATGTCCCGTAAAACACCAAAGCTCTTAGCGATGCAAAAGCCCCTTATTGTGACCTTAAAGGCCTCCCAGACCATGCTCATGTGTGTGACTGAGCCTATGTTCCTCTGGAAAAATTCTGTGATTTCTGTTCCCAATTCAGCCCTAAAGATGGTGTCTAATAAAGCCTCTGGCATGAGCTTCCAGCTCCGAGGAGTGGAGGTCGGATCAGGGGGAGTTATCGTCAGACGCACTGGTGCGTGATCAGAATAAGTTTTGGCCAGGTGTTCTGCATTGAGTATCCATGGACCCACTCCCCGGGAAACCACCCAATAATCTAGGCGAGCCCAAGTTGAGTGCATCGCTGTATGGTGAGTGCCTTCCCGCATATTCGGATGTACATGCCTCCATGCATCGAGAAGACCATGGTCAGAAAACATGTCTGTCAATCGGCCATGTGTTTTTGTGTAATGATGAGGAAGAGGGTTGGATCTGTCATTGGCAGGGTTGAGTGCTGTGTTAAAGTCCCCTCCCCAGATAATATGCGTGGATCCTATCTTAAGGATTTGTCCTCAAAGTGTGGTGAAGAAGTCTGGGTCATCAACATTGGGTCCATAGCAGCATACGAGCGTGACGGACTGGGACCCTAACCTGCCCCAGACCATGCAGCTCCTCCCTTGAGAATCGTGACTCGTCCCTCCCAGTATAAAAGGAACATTCTTTTTTATAAGAATCACTGTGCCTCTAGAGTATGTAGAGTACGAGGAAAAGACTCTATCTGCAGCCCATTTACTGGCAAACACAGGAGTCCGGTGTGGATCGAAATGTGTCTCTTGCAACATGGCAATGTGGATTTGATGCTTATCAAGGTACGCCATAATTTGCCTACGTTTACGGGGGTCTCCTAGGCCTCTAACGTTCCAAGTAAGCAGATGGAGCTTTCACACCTCAGCTAATGGGACCATAGATCAGCGGCCTGAGTGGATAATGATTTGGTCTGGACTTAATGCTGCGCATGTATCTCATGGTGTGTAGTCGCAAGTCTACCTGCTGAGCAAAAACAAAGAGTTGAATAGAAAACAACAGTTCCCAGCCCCCCCCACAACAGCCCCCCAATCGTGCTGGCATGATACTGCCCACCCAAAGCCCAACCCGCCCAACCCATTACAATCTAAACATAGTTCTCTAAACTTTAGGGGGAACACCCGCGGGGGGATCGCTAGAGGGCAGACGAGATTCCCCCTTCTCCAACAGTTGTTGGGAACAACTCCCCAGTGGGAAAGGGAGGTGGAGAAGGGGGGTACTTGGCATAGTCTATGTTACTGTCCCAATGTATGCCTTGCCCAAAACCCAACAAATGTTCTTCCCGTGTTACTTATCTGCCTCCAGTCTGACGATGGCCGCCCATCCGCAAGTGATGCACGATGCACCCACCCCTGTGGACTGCGCTCCGCAGCCACAAGCTCCCGACTAGAGCCTAAGGGTAGAGCAATAGTCCCGGAAACCAACGTATGGTGCCTCACAGTACAGTGTAAGATTTGTTGTGTCAATATATCAGTCCGATGTTGGAGATGGGGATCTGGATGGGCGCTCTCCATCTACCCGATGTGAAGAATATTTTTTAATGTTCTTGAGGAAATCATCCACCTGTTGCCCATTGAGGAAGAAATGTTGTTTGCCCTGGTGAGTAACCTGTAAGCGGGCCGGATACATGAGAGCATAGTCAATTTGCGCCTTGCAAAGCTTCTGTTTGGCAGGTAGAAATTTACGTCGCGCCTCCTGTACTGCGGCCGTGAAATCAGGATAGATTGTGAATTCGGTGCCGTCGAAGTGCAGGTTTCTTTTCTCTCTGGCCAGTTTCAGGTCAATGTCCCGATCCCGAAAGTTAAGTAGGCGGGCTATGATCGGACGGGGGTTGCTTCTTGGAGGAGGCCTAGGGCCCAGTGCACGGTGCGCCCGTTCCACTATCAAGTGAGATGAGAAGGCTTCAGCGCCAAACGTGACTGTCAGTAGGCGTTCGATAAAGTCTTCCATGTGCCCCGTGTTGGTGCTTTCCGGAATCCCAATTACACGGATGTTGTTGCGCCTGCTGCGCGCTTCTAAATCTTCATTTTTTGCAGCAATTACTTTGAGGAGCTTGTCCATCTGTGTAACTTGCTGCTTCACCTGCGCCGTAGTGTCTTCGTTGTCTGAGATCCGCCTTTCCGCCTCTTTAATTTTTTCATCATGTTTGTCTAGCTTTTGGACTATGAAGTCCATACGATTGTTCATGGAGTCCATTTTGCTCGAGATGGCAGAGAGGCTTTGTTGCATAGCAAGCAGTAGACTTTTTACATCGTCTTCCTGAGTGATCACTGGCTCTTGTGCTCGCTCCGCATTAGCCTGGTCTGGGTCATCCGAAATGGCGCGCGTGGTGGCTTTTTTAGTTTCAAAGGGTAACATGGACTGCCTGCCGTTCGCTTTCCCCATTGTAGAATAGTTAAGATATGATGCAAGTGGACCAGACAAGGAGGGGGGCCAGTAAGAATGGCCTGTTGGCGTTAAAAATAGGGCGGCGTGCGTCTGAGCAAAACAGACCCCAGTTCACCTACAAAAGTATGCTGGGTATGTCTCCTCCGACTATACTACTGTATCGCAGTAATGCCCAGTGTTGTTCCTCTCAGCGGGGCTCGTGGCCTCTCCTGCTCTGAACGCGCTTCACGACAATGAGCACCAACCAGAACGCAGTGGTATATGGCTATCCAATCACAATAGAAATGGCAGTCTCATTCACCCTGTGTAGACATGTGCATTTCTCCATGTTCACCGTAGCCAGGCAGTTCCCTAAAATGCTGGTGTGAAATGAGCCTGCAGTGAGGAGCATTCGGTAGTCGCCACTATGGCAGGCAGCAGAAGCTCCAATGTGGCAGTGCGTACCCCGCTAGAAAGCCTGGCACCGTGCACTCAAGTGGTACTGCTACTGCACTTTTAAAGTGGACTTTGAGGCAAGTGTGCGAAGCAGCAGCGGTGCATAATTAAGTCAATGAAGGCCCCGTCCGATGTAGCGCTATAGGCCTTCGTCGTATCCCAGTAAGGGCCAGAGTCAGCGTAGGGCGCACAGGAGATCGCAGAATCAACAATGCGCACTAGATTGAAGCGGCAGCTTCGCCCCCTTACCGCGATGATGTTGACTCACGTCAATGAGGCGGGGGGTCCAAATGTCGCAGTACTTCTTTGCTGCCTGGAGTCGACGAAGCCCGTCCCTCCACACGCCGTATATGTGCACTTAGGCCTAGGCACCACGCGGAGTCACCGGGGCCCGCGTGACGATGGAGACCGGTCTCTCCTCAGCAATGTGTCACCGCGGCACAGCATCCGAGGTGAAGCTGGGCGCCAGGGAGTCCTGAAGTGTCCGTTACCGCTGTCGCGTCCAAGCCAGGACCGGAGTCAGCGGAGGGTGCGCGGGAGGTTGAGGAATTTGCAATGCGCACCAGACTGAAGTGGCAACTTCGCCCCCTCCCCTCGGTGGTGTGGTCTCATGTTGATGAGGCAGGGGGGGCCGGAGTTTGCGGTATTGTTTTTGCCCCCGGGAGTCAGCGAGTCCCGCCTCTCCGCTCGTCTTGTGTGAGCGCTCCGGCCTGGGCACCACGTGGAGACCCCGGGGCTCGCGTGACGACCAAGGCCGGTCCTGCCTCCAGCAATGTCCCACAGCGGCACCGCGTCCGGGGCACAGCTGGGCACCAGGGAGTCCTGGAACGTCCGTTTCCGCTGAAATTAAGTACAGGGCTAGAGGAAAGGATTATCAGCAAGCGGCAAGTTTTTTTTAAGTAAATATCGTAGCTGCAGACAGGATTATTGAAGGATTATGCCGCCAAGTAGCAAGAGCCTCACAGGTGTGTGGCCATTTTGATCGTGCGCCACCTAGCGCCCCCCAGGGCGGTCTAAGTTACTTCTTGCAAAACAAGACCTTAGCCAGTTCAAGGATGTGCCTCTAAACCCTGCTGCCTCCCTTCAGTCAACCAAAATATCATGGTTGACTATCTCGATGGCCACCAACCAGCACCAAGGCAGAAGTCTGGCCTGCATCACCATCAAGTCTTAGGTCATAAATTGCCACCAGAATCACTGATTACATACTGTTACTGAGCCAAAAGCCTACTTGCAGCCTATGGAGATATTCAGAATGTTGTAGATGATTGCAAACCTCTTGCACCACATGTGCCACAAGAATATTTTCTGAGTAAGGCAGCAGGGATATTGGGGGATAGTGTTTTAGGACCTTTGGGTCATCTCATTGCTTCTTAACAATTGCATAACCCTAGCATTTTTAAAGGTTTTAGGAACAGGTCATTGAAATAAAGATGTATTCAGTAGCTTTAGAAGTGAGGTACTAAAACTTCTGCTAGGTTTCTCATTAAGGCTAGTGGACAAGGTTCTGATGGTGGTACAGAGAATGTGTCATTCTCCACCCCATACCTGTTTAAAGTTTAGCCCTTTGGTCTCAAGAATGCTCTTGAAACTTTCCAGCACTTAGTTAATATTGTGTTGTCTTGCCTGAAGGAGTCCTATGCAGCTTAACTGGACACCATTGCTGTGTTCAGTAGTTCTAGGGAAGACCACCTTTGGCACTAGGAGGAGATGTTGGCCAGGATACAAGGGCCAAAATGACCATCAAGATCACAAAGTGGTAAATCAGTTATCCTTTGCTGTCTACCTTGGACCTCAAGTGGTCGGAAGAGTGAGTCGACCCCTGGAGGCAAAAATCCAAGCTGTCGTGGACTGGGGAGGTTCCCACCACCCACACCCAAATGAGAGCCATCTTGGGCCCTACTTGGTTTTACCAAAACTATATGGCCATCTATGTGACCATACTTACCCTGTTAGCAGCCCTGAACTCAAAGAAGCAGCCTAAATTTATTTAGATTGAGAAAAAAGCACCTTTGATAATCTGAGAACTGCACTTTGTCGTGTACTGGTTCTGAAGTGTCCTACTACATTCAGCCTGTAATTGTCCAAACAGATGCCTCAGACAAAGGAGTTGGATCTGCACTGGCCCAACTCAAAGAGAAAAGGAAGGAAAATCCAGGGAAGTTTTACCACAGAATAATTCCTGGGAGCAGAACTGAGCTGCTATAGAAAATGTGTTTTATGCCATAATTTGTGATCTCTGGAAATCCAGACCTCACTTGCTCAGGACCAGGATTGTGGTGCATGTGCATCACAATCTTCTCCAGTGGCTGATGGCTATGAAGGGTGAGAACCCAAAGTTTCGCTAGTGGTCAATTGCCCTGCAAGGATTGTACTACGCTCTAGAGCACAAGGCAGAGATATTGCATGGGAATGGGTTTTAACCAATCAGGCCACCAGTAAGTAGACAAACCTTTTTACCTGTCCTTTCCTCGTGTGAAGTTTGTTCAGTCCCTAAAATCCAGAGTCATTTGCCACTGTCACATATGTATAGGTGCCTGCACATATGTGTGGAGTGTGGTTGAGAGTGTATGAGTAAATGGTGGAGTTAACTGAGCTCCACATATGTGTTGACCAACAAGATGGTGGCTGGACAGGATCCATGCTGGTACTGGGATCCTGCATGTTTCACATTCTGTTTCATCTTACACTGATTTCTGTTGTCCCTGCAGGTTGGTGTCTAGCTGCACCCTTTTTGAATTAGCTACAGTTCTCAGCAAAAATGATACCACCACAATAAACACAATAAGCAACAGAAATCATGTATGCAGGCAAAACCAAGGAGCCTGCCCATAACGTTTCTGTTTAATAACTTCTTTCTTACATAGGTACTGCGAAAAAAGAGAAGAGAGAAAAATGAAACTTCTAAGAACATGAAATTCACTGGAACCAGTGCAGGCTGAAGAAAAATGAGTTCACTGCTAAACAGTGCTAGATCGGGAACCAGGGGCTGCTAAACAACGGTGAATAGGGAACCATAGTGCATTATTTTATTTTTTTAAATTCTTTTTATTAAACAAACAGATGTTTAGCAGCACATCACAAATGTTTAAAACCCATGTCTCATGTACATTCTCAATAGCAAAAACCGTCTCTTATTTACCATTGGGTTCTTATCCAAGCATCAGAAATGCTCGGGTCTCAGGTCCATTGACCTTCGCCTTGTGCACTACAATGTCTATTCCCCATTTCTTACATCAGTTCCATAGTGCATCATTGAACAGTGCTAGATCAAGAAACTCCTGTAGGGGGCAGCAATCTCAGAAAGCAAAGACTCACGTCATTGCTAGAAAAATTAAGGAACAAAGGAAAATCTTTGTCCATCACCACAGTAACACCGGCTGCATCAATGCCAAATGGGATTTTTAGACCTTATTAAATGATCATTTACAAAGATGTGCTCAGTCAGGGTTAGCACCTGCCTACTACGGGTCTCGGTTTCCTCCTCCTTGAATTCAGAACTGCAAAGGTGGATATAGTTGTGTAGGAGTTTCCAGTCACTGAAAGTCTTTGGGATACAACACAATATGGCGAATAGGAGGAATAGATAGATGGGGAAACTGTTCTTACCAGCACTTATTTGTGCCACTGGTTGCATCTGATGGACACCAGCACTCATTATTGGGGGCCAGTACTCATATTTCACCATCAGACTTTGACCCAGAGAAAAGAGAGAAAGAAGTAGAAAGAGAAAGATGGACAAACAGTTACGAGGTAGAAAGCAGGGCTGAAAAAAGCCCACCAGAGTGAGATAAAGAGAGATGCAGTGTAGGGTGGTGGAAGAACGGTGCACGAGAGGTGGTATCTAGACGAGGTGGCCTTGGCATCAGCAACAATCGATGGTCAAACTCCATTGTTTTCAATCCGCAGTGAACTGATCTGTTTCTGTATTTGCGTCCTCTGGATTAGAAAAAAGGAAGAAAATGGGCGGAATGGCTTGCAAAACAAGAATTCCTGGTTCCCTGCATTGGGAATGCATGGAATGAGGAATAGTTGTACTGCACAGCACTGTCAGGGTCTGGTTGTTGTAATGAACTTACTTGTAATTATGGTCAGTTCATTACAATGGCCGGCCCTGACTTGTGCTCTTCAAAGAAACTTTCTCAGCGGGGGAGCTTGTGCATGGTTCCTGCCTGCCATGGGGACCCTGCAGGCAGGCGTGACACCTTAGACTTCCCTGCAAGGGAAGTTGCTCTGAAGGAACTGTGACGTTCCAGCAATGCATTTACTTTAATGCAGTTCGCATTAAGGTAAGCACATAGGGGCAGATTTACAAGAAACTGACGCATCTACAGATTCTTCAGTTTCCCTGCGCCTCCTTGCGAAATCCTTGTGCCACTATGGATGCGCCGTATTTACAATAGGGCGCACCATGGCGCAAGGATTGACAGATGCGTTAGAAATTCTGACGCATCTGTTGGCGCAAAAGTTACGCATTGCTGGAGTCGTGTCGCAAGAAAGACGCAACTCCAGCAATGCATGGGGAGGCCAATTCTCAATACACTGCGTCACTCCTTACGCTTGCTCAAAACAGGCATAGGGTTTTGACGCAGTGGCGTTCTAGAAGTGGCGCAGTGAAATGCAGGTATAATGTGGCGCAGGGCTTTACAAGGTGACGCATCTCCCTAGATGCGCCACGTTGTAAATGGGCCACAACATGCCGCATTGTTTAGGCCACTGCTGCTTCACACAAAGTGACGCAACGGTGGCGCAAAAGTGTCGCAAGGGGCTTCTAAATCTGCCCCATAGCCCTTCCCTTCACAATGCTTTAAAAAGCAACCGTGCTTTTTAGAGGTTTTTTTCCGCCCACGGAGCAGTGGTTCAGCCTCATTTCCGCTCTGCGGGCAGAGAAAAATGGGCAAAATTTCCACGTTTCACTTACCACACGGGAATTTTGTCTGCCTCTATTGATAATCCTACCATGCACCAGCCTCGGTGTCAGTTCCCAAGAGAAACTGTGTGCCCCTGCACTTATTTATTTATTTATTCATTCATTTATTTATTTACTATTTTTATACAAATTACTTCTTACTGGCCATTGGGCCAGATGTACTTCATCTCTGCTGTGGCTTACTCATTCTTCGGAAATAAATCTACCTAATGAGTTCAAATTAGACATCATGCATGGTGTGTGCTAGAAACAAACAAACCGAGACAGATATTGAAGAGGAATGGGAAGAATAATCGTATTTCGTAGGTAATGCTTTCTATTTTGAGGCTGATAGGGCACGGTTCCTACGCCAAGCCAGGACTGCCGGATGGCCTGGAGCGGACATGCTTGTTAATTTGCAGCAGATTTATATCAAAGAGCTTTTACAATCCAGCAATTTACAAGGCAAACAAACATCAGCGCGTTTGTTTGTTCAGTGCTTGTTAGTACGAGTATGCTAGAACTTGGTTGTATTAATCTAATCCTATAAATATAAAGGAGCAGGTGCTCTGAATTTGACCTGTGCCCATGGTGTTTGTCTTGGCAGAGGACTGGACCTCCAAAACAGTCAAGTGACACCTTCAGCCAGACCTGTGTTTCTTAAACCAACAGCACTTTGATATCTGACATTTGTAGTTTCGCTTTTATCATTTTGTCAGTTTTTATTCTAACAGGAACCGTACAAAAATGTGAAAACATAGCCCTTAGGAAAGCACAAATGAAGCTCATTTTTCTTCTGTTTTCTAAAGTGTAATGGGAACAAAGATTTTAATAGAACCAAAACAATTCAAGACATTTTACTTGGTGATGTGCAAATGATAAATATTTACTGAAACCTGATTTGGACACACTATTGTTTGTATGCTATATAGTTTTTATCAGTAATACTGCATGTCAGTGTCAATTGTGTTGCCATTTCAGCGGAAAATGTGCTGTCTGTAAATGACAGTGTGGTAACCGCAAAATCCTTTATTAATACATTTGCGACAGTATGCTCCAAAACACACCTTCGACTACATACCTCATTTGCTATACTTGTTCTCTGTGTGAAGCATGGATTTTTCACAATCCCTATGACTTCAGTGATGTAACACTGATGGCAGCACCCCCACTCCGAAAATCGTTCCAGATCCACTGGATACACCAAGTAAGACTGCAACACTTTTTTGATACATTTCTTGACAGGACACCTACTTCCGTCCCAGGCTACCCCCAAACACTGCTTTTCATCGTCCCTCCAAGCTTTGACGACTTCTTCCTCCCTCATAGCTCCTTTATTTTCCCATCCTCTCAAGACTCCCGTTGACTGGATCTTTGGGTCAGGAACTCGCTTGCTACATTGGCGGTCTATTTGAGAGGAAGATACAATCAGTGACGTCTTGAGCATTTGTGACAGTGGTGGTTGGCATGTACGGAGGGTGGTGGGGCGGGTGGGCCAAAAAATAAAAGAAAAGAAAAAAGTAAAAAAAATTATTATGGGGGCGTGGCCTGACCAAGCATGGCGTAAGACGTACTTCTCCTGGGCTCTGGATCCTAGAGGCCTATCCATCGTCATCTACTGCATCGGGGTTGGCACGGTGTACCGTGCTCGGCAGAATAAACACCCCATTTCACCTGTGTTCCTGTCAGGATTTTGTGGATGCCCCAGGGACCTGTCTAGGCACCGCTTATGGCGCTATTGCAAGACGAATGGTGTGGAGACGCTGCCATCTTGGATGTGGACCCAGGGAGCATCAGCCTTGAATTGGTGGGGGCTGGCCTGCTGTAACAGGTCTGGGCATGCTGTTCCGTGGACCCGGTGCTCAAGAGCCCAAGACGGCTATAGACTCCCCACCCTCAGGATACTGGTTTGTGGAAGGTGGTGAGAAGCAGGCCCGGCAGTGACCCTGGCACCCGTTAGCAGGTGGCCGAATTGAGCTGACGTTTCGGAGTTTCACCCTGCCTGCGGCGGTGAGTACACCTGCGGGCCCATGACAGTGCCACTTTTTAACAAAATAGGGAGTGAAGAGGTAGTGTCCAACAAATGGACACTGGAGGTGGATACGTCCTCCTCTTGCAATGTATAATAAACAATAGGATCCACCCTAAGGAAATACCTTGGGTATTGTATATATAACTAAAGACGAGTCGGTCTTGTTTGTCACGTAGTATTATCTACTCATACATATATCTTTTTTTGAAATTTCTCAGCATTGTCTTGTGAGAGCAAAAGGGATCAGAAGCCTTGTCCTGAAGAAGAAGCAGCACGCTTCAAAACATGTTGACACACACAGGAGGCATTGCACATTGAAGCAACATACCTCCGACTCACCTTTTTTAATAATACCGGCTCAACGGAATATTAAAATTTTCTAATCCACAAGAGCTAGGTATTTTTTTAAACTCACTTTCCTATTCACTGCTGACCCTTTTCACTCATTCCTACACCACACATAGTCGTGACATCAGTGCTCCCACGTAGTCGTAGGTCGTAGCACGCCCCGTCCCGCAGTGGGGCGGGAAGACCCCTATGATGAAGCATGACACCAAGGGCCCTTTTGGTGTGTGAGGGGTATTTAAGAAACACTATGTGCTTCCCACCATTGTAGGTAATGCACATGACTCTTAAATTGTAAATCTCCTTTCTTCTCGCAAATCCTCCTTAGGGTGGATCCTATTGTTTATTATCCATGACAGTGCCAGCCTCATCCCACGCCGCCTGCTGACTCGGCGGCCTTTGGAGGCGGATTGGTGGCAATTGCAGCCCCAAGGGAACGCGGACCCGGGGGATCCCCGACCACATTGCCTGAAACCTCGTGGGCCTGCAGCAGTCCCCGCGCCCCCCGATTGGCTGGAAGTTACCGCAGCCACTGCATCGGTCGGACCCCGTGACTTTTTGCTGGTGTTTCCTGCACCTCCCCCTGGCCGTTTTGGAGAACCAGGCGATCTACAGCTGAGCCCTGAGGAAGTGACCCGACGAGAGGACTGAAGGGCCCAGCGGGCTGCGCTGGAGACAAACTCAAGAGGTGAGGGGTGATCAGTTTGGAAGTTCCTGGCCCCAGGTGGTGCGTCCCTGCAGTTTACATCTCCCACAACACCTCCTGCATATACCCCGGCGTGATTCATCAATTGGACAGCCTGATGGAACCTAATATGGACATTGTGCTTTAGGCCTCTGGAAGGCAACCCCCAGAAAAAAAAACAAAGACTCTCTGCTGATGTGCTCTGCTGTTGGCGGAGTTAGGAGTCTTCGGACCCTGTTGATGCTGCCCCCTGCGACCTGGGTTTTGGAACGGTGACCACAGTCCCCTGCGTTGGGCATGTGCCTCCCTTCTCCCCCTCCTGGGGACACTTGGGTCACAACTAGAGAGCGCCCGTCACACCTCATCAGAGGGGCTCTCTCCTTGGCGCTTGGGGTACACACCAAGAGGTCCTCTGGCATGAACTTCCAACAATACATTTAGGACCTCGTCAGCACCCTCTCCCATGCTTGTGTACTCCCTTGTTTTGCAAATTGCCTTGGCATATCCTTCCCTCTTGGACAACACTCCTGGACCCTTGATCTGCAACGGCGATGCCATTTTGCCATATTCCTAGCTTCTTGCCGTGCTCCATGGCAGATCCAATAGGGTCACATCTGGTACTACAGCTAAAGACGTATTCGTCACCTCTCTCTTGAGTAAAGCAAACACACCATCTATGGAGCCTTCATTGGCCGGCACGGAGTCCCCTTCGGAGGCGGTACCATCTGCACCCCTTACCCAAGCCTATATGGACAACTGCCTCCAGGAACTTCAAACAGAGATTGGCTCCCTCAAGTCTGAATTCAAGTCCTGCATTCATGAGATTCGGAGGGATGTGGAAGGGCTCAGCGAATGAGTCAACAACATGGAACAAACACTGGACTCCCGTACAGAAGACCTTGAGGCCCTGTGGCATCAGATGGCGACTTCGGAGGACCAGCAAATTGACCTCCAGCTAAAGCAAGAAGATACTCAAAAAACTGCATCCGAAGAAACAATATTCACATCAGAGGTGTCCAGAGGGGCATGGAGGGCTCAGATATTATGGCCTTTGCAGCAGACCCCCTCCACGCCATCCGGGGAGACCCGGAGGCCTCTCCTGGACAGGGCACATCGAGTGGTGGCGATCCCTGGCCATTCGGATTTTCCGTCTGACATCCTCATGCGTGTGCACTATTTTGTAGAGAAAGAGACAATATTGCAGGCCTCTTGGATGAAGGCAGACCTGGTATACAAGGGCCTCACCATCCAATTGTTCCAGGACCTTGCACCTACCACCTTACGACATCGCAGGGACTTCCGGCCAGTCACTAGCAGGCTTCGGGACCTCAACCTCCGTTACCAGTGGGGACACCCCTTTGCTATTATCTTTGAATGGGAGGGCGAACGTAAGACTATAAGATCGCTAAGGGAAGCCCTGCGCCTTTTGAACATATCACCAGCTTCTGGGGGAGCCACACCACCTTCTCCCAGCTCCCCTTCTCGCACAGCGTTGCGCCTCACGTGGACTACAGTAGCTCCCAAGAACACTTCTAAATGCAACAGAGATCTCATGTCTCGCAAAGCCAAGAAAGACATTATCCAACACCTCCACAACGTGGTGAGTCCTCCCCACCTCCTTCGGCATCGGAGTCGATTTGAAATGATGAACCCTCCGGCAGTACACCCCACCGGGGAAGGTTGCTGTCTTACACTATTTCCCTATTCATTAACAGATTGGATGCCTGTTAAACATGTCTCTGTTGGGCGACTCCCCCGATGAATCTTCAGTGCCCCAGGGTGGGACACAGTTGGATTTCGCCTGGATCAGGCGTTGCATGGAACGCATTGTACTTTCTCACCTCTCCCACGCCTTCCCTGTAGGCAACGATCTAGCTTGGGTGACAAGGTGACCTACTGCTGGCTCTGACAACTGTAGGCTCTGGGGTCTGGATGGCCTTGAACACCCAGCTGCCATTGACCCCTCCCACAGATACAGACCAGGGGGTTGCCTCTTGGCTCTCCCTCCCCTCTTCCACATACATTGTCTCTTGCTGCTCCTGTGACACCTTTCACGTCCGCCCCATTGGCATATCTCTTAGTCCATTCCTATGACCAATATCTCCGGGGTTAAACTCCTCGCCCTCAATGTGCGAGAACTCAATGCGCCAAACAAAAGAAAACAGATATGGCGATATCTTCTTTAGCAGAACACTGATGTTATTTTTCTCCAAGTAACTCGCCTCCTTCAACCTGGCACACCCTATGCACCCCATCCGCTATTGGGCGTATGCCTCCACCAGGACAGCTGGAGTTGCGCTCTTTTGCAGGCTACCTTCTGTTCTGGGTTCTCGCGGGTGGTTCAGAATGGAGAAGGTCGCTTTTTTAAACTACACCGTACAACGCGGCTAATGCACCCTCACCCTTTTAAATGTCTACGCTCCTAATTAGGCCCAAGACGCCTATCGCAGGGGCTTGCTCAAAGATCATTTATCACGTGATGGGGGAATGTGGTTTTGGGGGGAGACTTCAACCTGGTCTGGGACCCTGACCTCAACCGTAGCGCCGCCTCCTTCCAGGGAACTGGTGCCATGTCGGCGGTTCTCAATCGTGACATCACTGACATGAGCTTAGTTGATGTGTGGCGATACCCCCACCCAGACACCCGTGATTTCTCATTTTTTTCACATTTCCATCAGTCATACTCATGTATTGACTACCTCTTTCTCACCCAATACCTACTACGCGACCTGGATACTATTTTCATATCAGACATTTCAATCTCTGATCACGCACATCTAGAACTCACCTGATCCCGAATAGGGGGGAGAGCTCAGTCGTGTCCGCAATGGCTCCTTCCTCCACAGCTACTGCGTGATCCAGTAGATGTTGAAGATGTCCGACAAGCAATAGCAAACTACTTTGAGCTCAACACGCACCTGACATCTCGGCATGCACTCTTTGAGATGGGTTCAAGGCCACCATTCGAGGACACACTACTACTATATCCATCGTCCGGACACGAGATGCCAGACTGGTCGAGACAGGCCTTGCAGCTGATATTAAAGAGTTGGAACACATCGCTCACTCTGCCCCATCCCGGTGCAATAAACAGCATCTAGCTTTGCTGAGAGGCCAGCTATGGGCGCATCGCACTAACAAAGCGGGGCGCTCCTTGCTTGCACTCAAACAAAAATACTATGAGGGGGGAACAAGGTGGGAACCCTCTTGACGCAAAAGCTCTGGCAGCAACGAGCCCGCATGCATATTCCTGGGCTTCGGACTGCAGTTGGTACCTGGGAAACCTCAGAAGTGGCCAAACAGCAGGCGTTCCATGACTTTTATCACAATCTTTACACTGGCGAAGACGCCTCTAAGGAGGCCATTGACAGTTACCTTGCCGGCTGTAAGTGGGAAACTCTGGATCAAATGCACTTGGAGGTGCTTGAAGCCCCTATCTCTGCGTAGAAGCTCCAACTCGCCCTGAAGGGCCTCCCCTGGGCAAGACCCCGGGCCCCGATGGTCTCCCGGTGGTCCTTTATCATAAATTTCTACCCCAACTACAGGAGCATTTACTTGCACTATTTAACACTTTCACAGCCACTTCGGGCCTTACTCCCACCATGTCGGAGACAGAGATTATGTTGATTACAACACCGGGTAATTACCCCGCTCTTTGTGCCTCTTACCGTCCCATTGCGCTTTTAAATACTGATGCAAAGCTCTATACAAAAATGTTAGCAAACAGTCTGGAACCATATCTCCCGGGTCTTATAGACCCAGATCAGGTCTGCTTTATATGTAACAGACAGTGGGCGGATAATGTTCGCCGATTGGCCCATCTAGTGGAGAAATAACATCGTCATGCTATCCCAACTTGCCTTCTCTCGCTTCATGCAGAGAAGGCTTCGACAGGGTTAGTTGGCCCTTTTTAAAAGCAGTCATTCAAAGGATAGGACTAGGCCCCTCGATGATCACAAGAATAATGGCCTCCTATACCTCTCCCAGCACTAGGATGTGTGTGAACTGAGGTTTGTCCCAAACAATCCATCTACGGAGGGGCACAAGACAGGGCTGCCCCCTCTCACCCATTCTATTTGCCCTCGTGGTACAGTCTCTGGCAGTTACCATTCGACAATCAGAGGACATATTGGCATACCTTTTGGGGGGTGAACATACAAAATCGCCCTGTTTGCAGATGATCTTATATTGACCACTCCCGACAATAGTACAGACACTGACCGCATTTGAAAAGGTCTCGGGCTTCAAAATCAATATGTCTGAATCCCAAGCCTTAAATCTAACCATCCCCCCCATTGCCCTATCGGCGATACAGTCCCTCACGCCTTTTCTGTGGGCCCCTCGCTCTATTAAATACTTGGGTTTCAACCTCACACCACCTTTAGCAACACGGACGGCAGCCAACTGGCTGGAATATCAGAAATCTATCCTGGAAGACCTTCACCGCTGGAAGCCACTCCAGGTTTCCTGGCTCGGTCACCTAAATGCGTTAAATATGTTCCTCCTGCCCAAAATTCTCTACCTCTTCCAGACCCTGTCCACCCCAATTCCTCAAGATGAGATTATGCACCTCCAGCGCGATATACGTGCCTTCATTTGAGGGGGTAAGCGCCTTTGCTTTTCTTACACAATATTGATGCTGCCCCAAGACAGGAGGGGGTCTAGAGTGCCCCAACCTCCTTGAGTACCATTGGGCGGCCCACCTATGATATATTTCTGAGTGGGTTGGGAGGGAAAGCGACAAGCATTGGTTCCATATGAATCGGGACGTAGCTTGTTGGCTCCTGTGGAATCTGGCGTGGCTCCCCAAACATGCAAGGCCGCGGAGCGCATATATATACCTACGAAAACAGTTTTGGAAATATGGGACAAAGTGGCTCTAAAATGAGGCCTTACCACCTTCCCCTCACCCAACACCATCCTGGCGCGGAACCCGGAGTTCACCCCAGCCTTACAACCAAACTCTTTTCACCATTGGAGGGAAGGAGAATGCTGTACCCTTAAGGATTTGTTTGAGGGCGAATCCTTTAAAACTTTTGACTGCTGTCGGCACAAGTTTCATCTTTCTGCATCCACTAAGCTACAGGACATTCAACTCCGCCACTGGGCCCTCTCCCCACCCAATGCACAGTAAGCAATGCGCCAGCTCACCGCTTTTGAGACCCTAGTCCAGTTTTACAACGGGAATCGGGGGCTAATCTCTCCCACATACCAGGTTCTCCAACATTCCACCCCACCCGACCCACAACCTTACCAAACACAACGGCATGTAAATGTTGGTGAAGATATAAACACAAAACAATGAGAACAACTTTGGCAAGATATCTCTTGAATACATAAATGCATAATGCAACGCGAATCGGGATACAAGGTAATGACACGCTGGTATCTCACACCCAAGCGCCTACACGCTATTTTCCCTGCCTCCTCACCACTCTGCTGGCACTGTATGATGGCTCCTGGAGATTTTATACACATATGGTGGTCCTGCCCAATTATCACAACGTTTTGGAAAGAAATTCTTAGCTACATTAAAGAAACAGTAGGTTTTCTGCTTCCACAATCCTACTCGACAATCATTCTAGATGTTCAACCCCGACTCTTGCAAGCCATGACTCGCACAGAATGGTACCTTATTAGTCACATGCTGGGGTCTGCTAAGCAACTAGTAGCTGTGCACTAGAAAAAAACACATGCCCCTCCAATGGCTCAATGGTACACACGCATGTGGCAAGTCCTCGCCATGGAATTTCTATCTCATAGAATTACACATACGGAAGGGAAATTCACCCACATTTGGCAGTCCCTCATACTCTACTTTTCGCGACTGGAACACTCATGCTTCACACCTCCTAGGCTCAAAGCGCTCCAACTTTTTGATTCAACCCCCACGTCCTGCCCGAGTAGCTTGTCACCGCTCCTTGCCCCATGCTTCTCCCTCATATGTCCTCACGGGATCACTGCCTCAGCAGATGGCTATCTTCAACCTACAATCTAATGTCTTCTTTTCCATGCGCATTATTGTTTTCTTTATCTTATTTTGCTGAATGTTTTTCCCTGATCATGCTGACCTGATTTTTCTCAGACCCCCCTATGCCCTTTGGTGGCCCTGTAATAATAACAGAAATGTGAAACAGATATATTATGGCAGGTTGCCTTTTCAGTGCAATGTAATGGGATAATGAATCTTTGATGTATCCAAGGAATAATGCTTTTTCATTGTTGTCTTTGTTTATGGAAACTGTCAATAAAGAGATGTTTAGAAGGAAAATGAAATAATAATTACATTTACCTTCCTGGCGCGACGTCCTGTTCACTCCAGTCGTCTCCAGGCAGGCAGGCTCTAATGTGGGACCCAGGAAACTGCAGTAACCAATCCTGGTGCTGCTCTCGTGCAGCATGAAAGAAGCGTCAGGATTGAAGAGAGCGGCCTCCTTCGGCACTCCTGAGGACACTGGAGCCCTATGCTGTCTTTAACCCAGCTGTCTTAGACAGCTGGGTGAGAGAGGTTTAAAATGCACATGTCTGGCTGACCGTCTCAAGAGGGCCAGGCAAAAAAACATGTGAACTTTAAACTTAAAGTGCCCTGCCCATCACTGCTTTCTGTGGCTGCCAGACTAGCAGTAGCAGAAATCAGAAAGCCCCACCACCCCATCCTGCCACTCGGCTCAGGACGGGGTTTTGAAAAATAAAATAGTAATAAATGAACTTTATTACCATTTTATTTTTCCATCTCTGGGGGCAATTTAGTTAGTGGGGTGACGCTCCTCTGCCTTAACGGAGGAGCTGCCCCTGATTTGTAGGGCCCTAGCAAGACATATTTGGGGCCCACTATTTGGATTAACTTTGAATATATTACTCCTTTTTCACTCATATAAACTCTCTTGTTGCCCTATAACGTTGAATTATATGTTAAAGCTTCAGAAACGATGCACCAAAAACAGCTGAAAGCTCAATGTGCCTTTTGTCTGACACCTAAATAATACCAAAAGAATGCTTGAACTAGCATTAATAAAGTAATTTCTTTTTTAATTTAACTCTAGATTTTTTTTATTTGCAACAACAACATTTCATATGGAATTCAGTGTGTAACCAGCATGTTACTCCCATTGTAGGAAAAACATGCCAAGGATGACTTGTTAGATGTTTAGTGGACAAGCGCATAGTATACAAATAAGACAGATGCACACAGAGCTTGAAATTCTATGCTTTTGTTGCTGAATATTTGTAATTATAAATATACCCCCGTCTCTACTGCTGCTGTTGTTGCAACAGTGAAAATCGTAGCAATGCTCTGAGGAATTTCACCATTCTATTGGTTAATATCAAATAACTTTCTCCTATTTTCTCTTCCCCTACCTTCTTCCTCTTCATATGTGTGTACTTCTCTGGCTAGAAAGCCACCTGTGACCCTGCTGATTAAGATAAATGTGACTAGGCAAGATACAAGACAAGGACAGAGACATAAAGAGAACAGAATAGCTAGAGAAATGAAGTAGAGGGAGAAGGGGCAGAGATAGAGATGATGTAGAAAGACATGTGCGGCAGGGATAGAAGTGCAGTAAAAAGAGAAAGGTGAGGTAGCCAGAAAGAAAGATAAAGTGAGGTAAAAAGAGGAAGATGTATGTGGAGAAAAAAAGGTATTAGAATATGTTTTAGAGTTCAGTTGATAGGTAGAGTATGATAGAGAGACAGAGATGGAAATGCAGAAAGAAGCACAGCAGTGTAGTACTCCAAGGGGTGAGGTAGAGTGAAATGTGATGTTAAAAAAGAGGTAAAAGTGACCGGTAAAGACAATTCTGGGGAAAAGCAAAGAGAGGCAAGGCAGAGAGAGCAAAATGTGAAGATATATAGAAAAACAGCTCAGGTAAAGAGAGTAGTGGGATAGAGAGAAAAGTACAGAATGGACTAAAGGGTAGGAAGAGAAATGTGGTGTGGAGCAGAAAGAGGAGGTTCAGAGACATACCGGAAATAGATAATTAGAAGTGAGGTGTATACAGAGGTGGAGAGTTGTGTGAGGAAGTGATGGTAAGGTAGAGATATCTATAAAGAAAGATGTTTGGAGGGATAGTTGCGGTGGAAGGGTGAGATGAAATGGAGAATGAGGCTGTTAGAAATGGGGTTTCTGATTGGCTAGGGTATGCAGCTAAGCCAGACAGAACCCACCACTCTAGTCAGGGCACGCAAATTACACACCAAAGATAACATGTGCTCACCCTCTGGCAGCTTGGCACATAGCAGGCAAGGTTATCATCAGATGCAATGCGTAAAGCGTTTACGCAACTCACTCACACAGAAACACACTTAACACACCAAAAAAGAGACTCCACACAGGATTATATAACATATATATAGTATATTATACATAAAACAAAACCAAAACGACCTGAATCTTGAATACTGTGCTTTGTATGCCATTACTAAGATAGTACTCATTACCCTGAATAATGCAAGGATCAAAGCGACATACATCATAACATCCGTGAATACTTAGGACATGAAATGCAACAGATTATGAAAAAGCACATGAAGCACCACAGAAGTGCAAGTAATGCAAATTTGTCTAGAGACAAATACATGAATCACAATTAAAAGCACCTGGGTGCCTTCCCAGCTATGCAGTGGTGAAGTTTACAAATGAACATGCTACCTAACCAGCCCTTGATCAGTTGCAGGCCAAAGAAGTACCTGCTGGACTACTCGATGTTTTCAGGTACCACACAGTGCAACTTCAGTGTAGGATTAGGGAAAATCACATAAGCACACCCCATAAGACATGTCACAGGCTTTCAACTAAACACAGTGCTAAGTAGCACTTGAAGTCAGGAGGTCACATTTTGCTACCAGTGGGAAACGACACCCCCAGAGCAGAGGTGTGGGGTGATCATCTCCCTGCCGTGTAGTAGCCAAAAGGTAGGGTTTTAAAAAAGAGAGCACCGGAAAGGAAATGCACCTCAGTGCCGGGATCACAGTACCTTTGTGGGAGGACCTCGGCCAACTCTGAGTGCTGGCATCAAATGCATGGACTCTGCAGCCCGGCAGTGGCTCCGACTACACTGGAGGGGCCTGCGTCACCAAGTCCGCGTGGATGAGGGGAAAGCTGCACTAGAGCGTTGTACAGACCCTCAGAGATCCCAGCTTGAACTGGTAGTATGTTCCCGACCCGTCAAGGGGCCTGTGTCACGGGGTCTCGCTGACAGAAAGGTGGGCCATAGATGGAGTGCTCGGGTTGGTCCCAGCAGTAGGTGCGATTTCCTGGTTCCCAACCAGCAGGGGGTAGTCCCAACGTGCCGATTCCACAATCCCGCCACTCACCACCGAACGGTCGTTGCTGGCATACAGGGTCTGCTCTGCCCACAGGTGCAGCCACTTCTGTAGTAACAGGACTCCTGTCGTAGCAGGCAAAGGCACACAGGGCATTCATCCGCGCTGCACAAATGTTGTTGGGAGCCTCCTTTGTTGCTCTGGGCAACGTGTCTACTTGGCTGTGGTTCTGGAATCGGCAGCACTGCTGGTGAGTTTGCAAGGCACAAAAAGCGGCACGTTGCTTCCGGAGTGGCCCTCGCTCCTCTCCACAACGGGCGCTCGGCCCTGAGCAGCGTGTAGTGCTGTGTTGCTCCTCAAGCCACATGGTGACCAGCCCCGCTCTAATTCTGTCAAAAGCGCTGTGCCAGACTTTGCAAATACCCCACGGCTGGGGAAGATGGAGAAATCTTTTATGACGCTGAGATTTCTAACAACAGGGAGCAAGCAAAAAAGCTTTTGGAGAGCACTTTAGGTCCTTGTGGGGATGGTACGGGTCCTCAGCAAGGCAAGATTAGCAGGTGACAGGGCAGCTCAGCAAAGCTGGGAAGCAGTCCCTTAGAACCGTCAGTCCAGGTAAAGTCGCAATCCTACAGCACAGCAGTCTTTACTCCAGCAGAGTAATTCCAAGTCAAGGGGTGTACTGTTTCAGCAGCACAGCAGCTCCTCTGGCAGAGCTTAGTTACAGGTCCCAAAAGTGTCCAAAAACATGGGGTCAGAGCTCCTGTATTTATACTCAAAAATGTCTTTGATGAAGGGGTGACTTCAAAAGGAACCCTTAGAAGTGTGCAACAATCCCTTTCAACCCAGCCCTGGCTCCAGACGTCAGTAGGGGATAAATCAGCCCTTTGCGTGAAGGCAGGGCACAACCTATATAAATGTAAAGTGTGAACGACCTCTCCCATCCCAGGAAGACCATCAGTATGTAGATGAATGCAGATGTGACCCCTGTCAAACTCAGCCCTTCTGTGTTGTGGCTGCCTTGAAAGTATGCAGCAAGTATAGCTCTTGCCCCAGCCCTAGACGTGCATTGGAGTCAGGCAGCAAATTACAAAGAGTCATAAGCACAGAGAAATGCCCACTTTCTAAAAGTGGATTTTCTAAAATAGTAATGTAATATCCAGCTATCCAGCTACACCAGTAAGCAAGATTTATGACTACCATTCTAAGCATAACAAACATGGCAACGCCACTCCTTTCAGATCAGAAATTACCTCTTAAGTATATATAAGGAAATTCCCAATAGCCTATGATAGGATTAGGGCCTCACAGCAGTGATAAACAAAATAGGCGGGTTGTTACTACCAGGACCTGCCACACATAAAGGTACCTTAGTGGTGACCTATGTGTAATAAAAGGGGAGTTTAAGGCTTGGCAAGTAGTTTGCAATGCCGAGTCAAAGTGGCAGTAAACTGCGCACACAGGCCCTGCAGTGGCAGGCCTGAGACAGGTTTGAAAAAAGCTACGTCAGTAGGTGGCACAAGCAGTGCTGCAGGCCCACTAGTAGCATTTAATTTACCTGCCCTGTGTATATGAGATACCACTTTACAAGGGACTTAAAAGGACATCAGATATGCCAAATAGATGTAAACCAATCATACCATGTTTAAAGGAGAGAGCACATGCACTTTAGCACTGATTAGCAGTGGTACATTGCCCAGAGTCCTAAAGCCAACAAAAGAAGGTCAGAAAAATAGGCAGAGGAAGGCAAAAAGTTTAGGGATAACCTTACAAAAAGGGCCAGGTCCAACAGAGGTCCAGAAATAGATATGTATTAATGTGAGAGAGTGAGAAAGACAGAGAGAGAAGTTGATAATAGTGGAAAAGTGGTTAGTGGTAGAGAAACAGATGTAGCCAGAAAGGAGTAAGATATTTAGAGAGGTGGAGGAAAAGGAACAGAGGTAGAATGGGAGAAAGGGGATGTGGAAAGGTGAGGTAGTGAACTAATGGTGAGGTAAATGGAGAGGTTAGGTAGTAAGAGGGAGCAGTGAGGCAGAGAAAAGTGAGGTCGTGAGGGAAACATGAGTTAGAGAGAGAAATGAGATAGAGAAATGAGGGGGAGTGGTGAGATAGAGAGAGAGCTCAGAGAAGTACAGAGGTAAGGTAGTAGAGACATCGAGAGAGGTATTGTAAAGAGAGAAAGGATTTTGTGTGCGAAGTGAAGTAGCTGGATAAGAGACACAAGTTGGTTAGATGGAAAAAAGCAAAGAGATACAGAAAGAGGGATGAGTTAGACAGAGTTGAGGTACAGAGAGAGGATAGTGATATATATATATATATTATCTACTGGCGGTCGCCAGTAGATAGTTATAGTTAGGACCTATTTTCCATAGGAAATCCGCAACATTCTATTTGAAATAACGTTGGCGCCGGTTGACGAATCTTCGCGAAAGATTCCAACTTGTTGGGGCGCTCTGGTCCGCTCCTATCCTGAAAGTCTCGGGGTGATTCGTCAAGCGGGGGCCGAGAAAAAGGGGGTCCCAAAACGTGTTTTCCCCATTCATTTTTCCATAGGAACCTTTAGTCGCAGCTACAGCCCGAACTGCTGAACGGAATTACACCAAATTTGGCAAAGAGGTAGCCCTTGGTTCAGTGTCGTGCCTTTTGCTTAAATGGTGTAAATCCGTTCAGTAGTTCCTGAGAAAATCAAAAGTAAAATCACATATATATCTGGGCGGAGCCTAACCACACATGTCATCGTGAGATCTGATTGGCTGTCAGCACTTCATCCTGGAATTGCTGGCAGCCATCTTGGGACCAATATAAATGATAGTACCCCATTGAAATGCATTGTAGTGAATCAAAGATTTTGAGGGTTACCAAAAGGAGAACTATAAAGGGTGATAACAGACTTTAGTTACATTAGAATTCATTTGTTGATGGTACCATACTAATTTCAGGAATTGTGGTGTGTTCTAAGATGATTTTACCCTGTGAAAAACCTTCTGCTGGGATATCATGAATCATGTTTGAGAGAAAACTATTTTCACATGCTTGTCCCATACAGTTTTGGAAGGTGCTGCAGAAGCTAAAATGAGAGCATATTTTCTGTAAATTCACATTATCTTTCTCAGTCATGTGAGAATGAAGTCTGACATTCTCAGTAAAACATGTACATCCAACAAGGGCAGAGACTGTCAGTTGATTCCTTTGTGTTCTACTGCAGCTTCCCAGAGTGTTCTAAAGAACAACTAGAGTGCTAACAGCCTTACTTATGACAAAAGTATGGCACACCTGAAGCCATCTTGATTGGAATAAACTGGTAACACTTAAAACATTTAATTTAAAAAGGAACAAAATGATGGGGTTCATTTTGTCATAGAAATTATGGTTAGTGCTGTAGAAAGAAAAATTAGGACATGTTTCAAGTGTGATCTCAAATATCTTCCTGTTATATTTCAACAGGAGCAGCCTGCCAGTTGATGCCTTTGTGTTCTACTGCAGCTTCCCAGAGTGTTCTAAAGAACAACTAGAGCGCTAACAGCCTTACTTATGACAAAAGTATGGCACAGCTGAAGCCATCTTGATTGGAATAAACCGGTAACACTTAAAACATTTAATTTAAAAAGGAACAAAATGAGGGGTTCTTTTTGAAATAGAAATTATGGTTAGTGCTGCAGAAAGAAAAATTAGGGCATGTTTTAAGTGAGATCTCAAATCCTCTTCTATTTCATTAGAAAATTCTGACATGCAGACTGAAACAATCACTTTCAATACCAGCAGCAGACTTCCAGTTAACTCCCTGGTGAGCAGTAGCTTTACTACAGTGATCTAATGAGCAACTAGAGTGCTAACATTCTGAATTTATGGCAAATGTGAGACACATCTGAATGCCTTCTTGATGGAATCAAAGTAAAAAACTGAAAGCATTTCCTACTGAGGAGACTGCAGTAAATGAGGAAATTAGGAAACTTCATAACAAAGAAGTCTTCCAAGATGGCCACCAGTAAAAAAGAGCCCAAATGTAGCACAAATATTACCCAGATGTAGCCCACATATAGCCCAATGACAAAAGTGTGCAAAACACTTTTTATTTTTAGTTTTTGCAGTTTTATGTAGTGCAGACTGGTCAGGTATTGGAGCGTTGCATCTTAAAACATGACCCCCTACACTACAAAAACACCACTGCACTACCCTAAACCCTAAAACACTACCCCCAGCACGACCCCCTACACTACACAAGCACCCCTGCACTATCCTAAACCCTAAAACACTACCCCCAGCATGACCCCCTACATTACACAAACACCACTGCACTACCCTAAACCCTAAAACACTACCCCCAGCACGACCCCCTACACTACCCAAACACCACTGCACTAACCTAAATCCTAAAACACTATCCCCAGCACGACCCCCTACACTACCCAAACACCACTGCACTACCCTAAAACATGACCCCCTACACTACACAAACACCAGTGCACTACCCGAAACCCTAAAACACTACCCACAGCACAACCCCCTACACTACACAAGCACCACTGCACTACCCTAAACCCTAAAACACTACCCCCAGCACGACCCCCTACACTACACAAACACCACTGCACTACCCTAAACCCTAAAACACTACCCCCAGCACGACCCCTACACTACCCAAACACCACTGCACTAACCTAAATCCTAAAACACTACCCCCAGCACGACCCCTACACTACCCAAACACCACTGCACTACCCTAAAACATGACCCCCTACACTAAACAAACACCACTGCACTACCCTAAACCCTAAAACACTACCCCCAGCACGACCCCCTACACTACACAAGCACTACTGCACTACCCTAAACCCTAAAACACTACCCCCAGCATGACCCCCTACACTGCCAGAACACCATTGCACTGCCCTAAACCCTGAAACACCACCCCCTGCACCACCTCCTACACTGCCCAAACACCACTGCACTGCCCTAAACCCTGAAACACCACCCCTGCACCGCCCCTACACTGCCCGAACACCACTGCACTGCCCTAAACCCTGAAACACCACCCCCAGCACGACCCCTTTACTGCTCGAACACCACTGCACTGCCCCAAACCCTGAAACACCACCCCCAGCACGACCCCCTACACTGCCCGAACACCACTGCCCTAAACCCTGAAACACCACCCCCTGCACGACCCCCTACACTGCCCAAACACCACAGCACTGCCCTAAACCCTGAAACACTAACCCCTGCACGACCCCCTACACTGCCCGAACACCACTGCACTCTCCTAAATCCTGAAACACCACCCCCAGCACGACCCCCTACACTACCCGAACACGACTGCACTGCCCTAAACCCTCAAACACTCCCCCAGCACGACCCCCTACACTACCCGAACACCACTGCACTGCCCTAAACCCTAAAACACTCCCCCCAGCACGACCCCCTACACTACCCGAACACCACTGCACTGCCCTAAACCCTAAAACACTCCCCCCAGCACGACCCCCTACACTACCCAAACACCACTGCACTGCCCTAAACCCTAAAACACTACCCACCGCATGACCCCCTACACTACCCAAACACCAACGCACTACCCTAATCCCTAAAACACTACCCCCGCACGACCCCCTACACTACCCAAAGACCACTGCACTACCCTAAACCCTAAAACACTACCCCCCGCACGACTCCCTACACTACCCAAAGACCACTGCACTAACCTAAACCCTAAAACACGACCTCCTACACTACACAAACACCACTGCACTACCCTAAACCCTAAAACACTACCCCAACACTACACAAACACCACTGCACTACCCTAAACCCTAAAAAACTACCCCCAGCACGAACCCCTACACTACCCAAACACCACTGCACTACCCTAAACCCTAAAACACTACCCCCAGCAGTACCCCCTACACTACCCAAACACCACTGCACTACCCTAAACCCTAAAACACTACCCCCAGCAGTACCCCCTACACTACCCAAACACCATTGCACTACCCTAAACCCTAAAACACTACCCCCAGCAGTACCCCCTACACTACCCAAACACCACTGCACTACCCTAAATCACTACCCCCCTCATGACCCCCTACACTACCCAAACACCACTGCACTACCCTAAACCCTAAAACAGTACCCCCAGCACGACCCCCTACACTACCCAAACACCACCGCACTACCCTATACCCTAAAACACTCCCCCAGCACGACTCCCTACACTACCCAAACACCACTGCACTACCCTAAACCCTAAATCTACCCCCAGCATGACCCCTACACTACACAAACACCACTGCACTACCCTAAACCCTAAAACACTACCCCCAGCACAACCCTCTTCACTACCTAAACACAACTGCACAATTTGTTACAGGCGTTGCAACGCAGGCCTGTGGTGCTTACTGGAAGTACCTGGTGGGCTAGTTGGGCCCCAGGGACCCTCAGGATTCAAGGTGACCTAATCCCCCAACTTAAAACGCTCCACGGGGCGCGTTTGCACAGTGGTGAAGGGAGGGGGCGGGGCCTCAGGTGACATGTGCGCAAACACGCCCTGTGGTGCGTTTTAAGTTGGGGAATTAATTCCCTTTGAATCCTGAGGGACCCTGGGGGCCAACTAGCTCACCAGGTACCTTCAGTCAGCACAACAGAGTTGCGTTGCAGAGAGGTGAAAAAGGTGCGTGGCCTCGGAACGCCTCTCTGCAACTCAGCTCTGTGGTCCTAACTGTAGGTACCTGGGGGGCTAGTTGAGCCCCAGGGACCCTCAGGATTCAAGGGGACTTAATCCCGCAACTTAGAACGCGCCACGGGGCGCGTTTGCACACATGTCACCTCAGGCCCCCTCCCTTCACCACAGTGCAAACGCGCCCTGTGCAGCGTTTTAAGAGGTAGTTTTAATCCCCCTGCCCCATTATGTACTAGGGACTTGCAGAGGAGGTCATGCTAATCACAGGGGTACCCCAACGCATAGTGTTCCCTAGTGTATGTAGGTGTTTTCACTGTATTCTAAGTGTCTTTTAGCATAGCACTGGCTCTGGTTAGTCAGAGTCAGTTACCACCAGTACCCGTCTGAAAAAGTTGTGGGCACAGGATGATTTTGCAACAAGGCCTCTTTCTGCTCCTCTGTTGGTTCTTTCTGCACATCTTTTGCTTCTTTCTGTGCGTTTTTTCTTCTTTCTTCACATGTCCTACCTCTGTAGGCATAGTTAGAAACTAGCATTTAAAAAACCTTTGAAATTCACTTAAAAATCATAGGTTTCAGGCACGTTATAGTTAGAAATTAGCATTTAAAAAACCTTTGAAATTCACTGAAAAAACCATAGGTTTCAGACACGTTATAGTTAGAAATTAGCATTTAAAAAACCTTTGAAATTCACTGAAAAAACCATAGGTTTTAGGGACAGTTATAGTTAGTTGGACATTTCACTCGTACAAAACCATAGAAACTCCCCCGTTATAGTTAGTTCAGCTAACTATAACTCGCGCCCCCGCAATGCACTGCTGATGACGTCACATATTACATCACTCATGACATGGTCAGTGACATCACTGATGACATCACTGATGACATCTCAAATGACATCACTGATGACATCATCCATGTGATAATTTCATTCATCTTCTCACACCGTAATATAACTTTTGATACACCCACTCTAAATTACAGACTGCCATTCTCAAAACCATAGACACTCCAACACCAAAAACTACATACCCACTCACTGATTCTTAGGTCTACACACACATCCACTCACTCACCCGTACAGTCACTCATACTTACAGTCACTCAGTACAGGACTATCATATGCACTCATAAACCTATATAAACACTCACACACCGCCACTCATCCATAGAGGTACTCACACACCTAGTCAGTCATGCAAAAAATTAATCACACACCCATTTACTCACCTATACAGTTATACACACACCAGCTCACTTACTCATACAAATACTAGCACATTCTTACTCTCTTATACAATAACTGATACAAGCACACACGCATCCAGAGCCACTCTCACTATCACATACTCTCACTTATAGCCATTTAAATACTCTAACACACATATATACTGCCTTTTACATATGTAGTTACTCGCACATGTACCACTGAGATATACATTCACTCACTAACACACCCATACACACACTCACCCACCCAAGCAGTCCATCACAGATGCACTCTTGAAATCATGCACCCAGTGAATCACCCACTCACACATCTATGTACAGAGTCACACACACCCCACCCACACAAACACTCAGGCAGCCATACAGATACTCAGAGAACCAATCAATAACCCATATAGACACTCATGTAGCTATTCGCAAATCCATGCATCCACTTACACACCAACAAACAGACGGATACAGACATTCACACAGTTTAGTCACTAACCCATGCATTCAGTAAGATACGTTTAATCACTCACTTGTAGAGTCAGTCACTCACGTACTAAATCATCCATTCAGACACTTATACACCCCCTCATTCTTCAATACGCCTTTCCCTATATATATTAAACATATTTAAACTTTACAGAAACACACAGTCACTGGATGATGTCATCAGTGATGTCATTTGAGATGTCATCAGTGATGTCATCAGTGATGTCACTGACCATGTCATGAGTGATGTAATATGTGACGTCATCAGCAGTGCATTGCGGGGCGCGAGTTATAGTTAGCTGAACTAACTATAACGGGGAATTTCTATGGTTTTGTACGAGTGAAATGTCCAACTAACTATAACTGTCCCTAAAACCTATGGTTTTTTCAGTGAATATATATATATATAGGTACAGAGAGTGATACAGAGAGGGAGGAGAGGCAGGTAGAGAAAGATGAAGTCGAGTGAGGAATATTTTATATATTGAGAGGCAAGTTAGACAAATAAGAGGTAGAGAGAGCTGAGATAGAGAAAGAGAGGTTAAAGGTAAATAGAGAAGTAGAGATCGAGAGAGAGGTTAGGACAGAGGGTTAAGGTAGAAGAGATGAGGTGAAATATGAAGAGAAATGTCATAGAAAGATTGTTTTTCAATTTAATTTCCACCAACTTCCTGAGAGTGTGAGGGTAAAGCTGCAAAGGCAAGGCATGCACACTAAGTAGCAGATTTATCATTATCATCATCATACTTTATTTCGGCTGAAATGCCATAAAAGTTTTCCACATTCACAATTTTGCTCCAGTATCCAAAATATAAAAATACAAAGGTGAACAATTGATAGATAGCAACATATCTCTTTAAAAACTAGTGTGCAAATGACAAAGGTACAAATGAGCACCAATGTTGCTATTAAAAGTTCAACATATAAATACTAACATGACCAGGTAGCAAAAGATGTCCTGATTAAGCCATTTCTGCCTGGTGCTCGTTAAAGTCTCTTGAAATGGCATAACTCTATTGTCCATTACTTTATGAAGGTGCTGTAAGAGAAGTATCCCAGTAAAAATTACTTTGAACCCGTCAAGGATCCCCCTGGCTTCGAAACATAAAGTGCAAATGCATACAGTACAATAAAGTTAAGGTGCTTACAGTATCGGTTAAAAAAAATCTATAAAATTTTGTTAAATAAATAAACTATGTAAAATAAAACCAACAGGTATAAATTAAGGTCAGTCAGCTCTAAGAACCTCTGCTTAAGATACTCAAATAGTAGTTTTCAGAAAAGATCTTCGAATAGCCCACATCTTGCCTAAAAACTTGGCAACTGCGCATGCTACCAGCAAGCTGGTATCAGATTTTAAGATGTGCAGTGCTACTTGATGGCGACGAGTTCCAAGGCTCTTGCAAAGAGGGGCCAACCATCTCAGCCTTGGGGCACTGTAAAGTGGACATGCAAATAGTATGTGTGCTATTGTCTCCGGAGCTAAAAGACATCCTGGACAAGACCCCAATCGAGTGGGGGACCTCCCCCAGGATGCTGTGAATGAATTCACCGAAATAGAGCCGAATCTAAATTGCATGTACAACTTTCTGTCCAATGGAACTGTAATGGCCTCTAGATATTGTTCATATTTCCTTGTCAATTTGAACTCAAGAAAATCTGATGTAAGACGGCCCCATTGGTGATGACTTATGGAAGACTGGTCCACCCAATCCCAGTAATATTTTTTAATTTGGGCCTTGCTTGGGAGTAATGCAGGATCCCTAACGTCCCATAGACCCTCGAGCCCTATTGAGGTCAGCAAGGTTTTCAGTTTATGAAGCCAACCAATTTTGTTAAAACGGTCAAGGACAATTACCTCAGATAGAGCAGCGGCATATGGGAACAACTCAGGGGTACTCCTAAGGCGCAACCAGAACAAGAGGGGTCGGAGCATAGCCTTCTCAGCAATAGTGGTTCTGCCCATATCCAGCCTAAGCGGATACCAGGGAGTACTCTGTGGGAGTGAGACCAGGACTCTCAAGAATTTGTTCTTCGAGGTCTGGAGGCCATCCAAAGTTTTAAACCCCCAGAGTTCGGCACCATAGAGTGCTGAGCTCACTGCCTTATGATCATAGATGTAGAGCGGAGCTGCAATGGGTCTAGTGATAGAAGACCTATGCTCCTTGATCAGAGCCCCTGTTATCTGTCGGTGTTGTAAGGTTCTCTTTACTATATGGGGGTTTCATGAGCGATCGTCAGAAAGGGTGATCCCCAAGTACTCAAAAGTATTCACTCTTTCCAGGGGTGCTCACCCAGTATAAGCTTGCCGTTAAATGTTTTGTGGGGATTATTCATTAGCAGCTTAGTTTTCGCAGTGTTAATCTCCAACCCACGCATGGTACAAAAGGCCTCAAAGCGAGCCAGAAGGGTCTGTAGACCACTCGGGGTTATAGACACCAACAACGTGTCATCCGCAAATAAGAGTGTGACTACTTTTGAGCCCACCAAAGTAGGAGCATCTGCAGGAATTTCAGAGAGATAGCGGACCACGCCAATGATAAAAAGTGAAAAAAGTGTGGGGGCGAGTACACAGCCCTGCCGAACCCCTTTATTGACTTGAATCTGATCTGTTAGCTACCCTTGGCTTCCCCAGCGAACTCTTGCATAGTTGGTCTCATGGAGTCGGATAACTAAGGACAAAATGTCAGATGGAAGTCCCATCTCGTTTAAAACTGACCAAAGCTTATGCCTGGGAACCAGGTCAAAGACAGACCTTAGATCAATAAAAGCAACATATAGGCTTCCCTGGCCTATGACCACAGTTTTCCATACCAATAAAAGGAACCGAAATACCTGGTCGGTGGTGCTGATCTTTTGCCTAAACCCTGCCTGATAGGGAGAGAGAATGTTGAAGTCACTACACCAGGCCTGTATTTTTATAAGAAGGGCACGAGCAATCACCTTCTGAACACAGTCTATCAAACTGATAGGCCTGTAATTAGAAGGCGAAGATCGATTGCCCTTTTTATAGATTGGGATTACTTCAGCTCCCTTCCAGGTAGATGGAATAGGGGCACCCGCCGCAATACCATTTGCAAGGGCTAGAATATAGGCAGTCCAGCTCTCAACGTCGTTTATGAAAACGTCTCCTGGAATGCCATCAGGTCCCGCAGCCCTGGCCCTTCTGATGGAGTTTATACTGGACCTGATTTCAGCTTCTGTAAAAAGGTCAGCAGAATATAGATGGGAATGGTTGACAATGTAAGCTGTACTATCTAAATTATCAGGCTCAGAATATAGTGTAGAAAAATGATCTTGCCAGGCTGCGATTGAGATGTTGTTGGTCGGGGGCGAAGGCCTAATGGCATCACCCCTGGTAACTAGCAGCCAAAATTGTTTAGAATCGTGTCTATTGCAGGCGTCACTGATTAACAACCATCGATTCTCCTCCCATTCCCTTTTTGCTCTGACCTGGCCAGACCTAAAAGCACTTCTTAGTTCTCTCAGCTCAATAACGTTATTTGCCCTAATAGAAGCTGCTAGTCTATGCCTAAGGGTCCTGCACTCTTTGCTATACCAGGCGAACTGGGACCTATTCTTCCTGGTATTATCCTTGGGACGTGGCAGTTCTCTAAAGAGGGAGGCCAATAGACTAAAAAGATGACTATGGCATCTTGTGACTTCATCCAGCTTCCCTTGATGACAACTAGATATCATAGTAGTGCTATCAAGAACATTTGATTTAATTACTTCAAGTTTATCTTCATCAAGAGAAACCCGAGCCAAATTGAGTCGTCTATTACCATTAGAAGGACATACCTCCCTAGTCATAACAACAGGACTGGTTGAATTCGGACACTTATCCCAGGGTGATACCAGGTAGAGCTCTAGGGGGTTATGATCTCTATCTGTGGTAGTCCCCACCACCATATCATCCATCAACTGCCACAGTTTCAGATCTAACAAAAAGTAATTGATGCAGGCTTAAGTTGATGGTTCTGTTAAATGTATTTGCCGCCCTTACATCTGACCTAGTGCGGCCATTGGCAGCCCTCAATCCGTACTCAAGGGTTAAAGCATTAAGCTGTAAAGCTGCTTGTAACCATTTCTTGATGGAAAGTAGATCGAGGGGGGGGCACATGCCATAATTCATCCTCCCCCCTTGTACTGCATATGTCCTCCCTAGCTAATGGCTCAAAGGTGACATTGAAATCGCCCGCAACAATTGATAGAGGCTCAGTAACTCTAATGTCAAGTAGATTTTCCAGATCTTGTAAAGCTGGCGAACATCTACCTGCAATGGGTCCCCGGGCATAGACATTATAAATATCTAGCAATGTTCCCTTTCTGTCTCTAATTTGAACTGCAAGGATGTCGGGAATATTAGAGTGAAGTTCGGAGACGGTGCATGCTAACGCAATTCTTATCCAAATCATCAGTCCCCCTGCAGGTCTACCAGGTTTATTAGAAGAAGCTGGGCGATGAAAGGTAAGATAGCCAGGTAGATGGACAGGAGTAGTACTCCAAGTTTCCTGGAGAATACATATGTCAAAGGACTCAATGTATTGTACCCAATGCAAAAGAGTCATTTTCGATCTTAGCCCTGCCACATTCCATGAAACCAACTTAAGTCTATTAGATGTTTTACAGCTGAGAGTGGGTGATAAAAAGATATCACTACCTTATTTGTTAGTGCAAAGCAGTGCAGCATCCAAAATTGCTGCACTGCATTGTTGTGGGGGAGAAAAGCAGTGCGATATTTATTAAAAATGATCTGCTGCTGCTCAATACTCCTGCAATGGTGCACAAACTGGCTGCGTAGCGCCATGCACAACCTTTACACAGAGGGGCAGGGGAGTGCACAGCTGTCTAGCATTAGAGTTGTACTGGAAGCATACCCAACCACAACAAAATCCTATGCCTAGACAAATTCTTAAACATTTCACACACTGTATGTATGCTGTAAGTGCCACACACATGCAATGTGTGGAATGATTGGAAAAATGAAAAAAATTCTTCATGTTAGCCCCTGCTTTAAGTAGGCTTCATTGTTTGCCGCAAAGCCCGGTCTGGCTATCTTAGTAAGTTGGGCTTTATGACGAAAACTATTGGTGCTTGCGTTAATCCACCCAAGTTACACCCATGTAATGCCCCCTTGATGCCACATAGTGCAAAGCAGTGCATACCGCTATTTGCTCTGAGAAAAGTGTACTTTTGCGAGGGAAAGTAAATACCCTTGCAAGAGTTTGCACGGTTTTGGGTCACTTAGTGTGAATTCTCCCCGGTGCAAACACTTAGCAAATATTGCCCTAAGTTTCTGTTAAGTATGCTCGGCTGTCAAACTAGAAAAAAAAGTTTTTATAAGCAAAGCATTGTAGCAGGAATTTTGACTGCCCCACTCTCTTTACCAGAGGCCCTTTGGACGGTGAAGGCTCTGGGCAATAGCACACTTTTCCCATGCCTTAAAACGTCTCTGGATACAATGTCTCCCTATCACCAAAGAAAGAAGAAAATAAAACATTTCTGCTCTGGGTGTTTAAAGGTTGTCTTATGGCTTGAGGCAGTTTTATCTTAAAGGCAAGACATATTTTGGGGTCCCTCCATTACAGCAACTTTTAATTTTATTATTGATTTTGTGATGTCATCACAACGTGTTAGGAAACAATATTGAATTATACCTTAAATGTTCAGAAATGGAGCACCCGAAAACAGCTGAATTATGTCTTCCTCATGACCCTAAATATCCTTAAGATCACACTGAGTAGAGAGAAAGTCAGAAGTAGAGGGAGACAGAGAGAGGGAGAGAGAGTGAGACAGAGAAATATCCAGAGGTGAGACCAGTCGCGGCCGGCATGACTCGCGGGTGGGTGGGCGGTCGGTCGCGCGGGGAGGAAGGGGGGGTAATTAAAAAAAACAAAAAAAACCTTACCTTCGCCTCCGGTTTCGCGTTGCGTCTCCTTCTCTCTCTGCTCCGAGTCCCAGGAAGCAGGCAGCCTCCCTCTCCTCCCCTAAGCCAATCACAACGCTGCAATGGCAGCGTTGTGATTGGCTGGGATGCCGACCACACAGGCGTCTATGGGGAGGCCGTTTTCTCCATGCAGGCTGCATGCCGCATGCCGCCTACATGGAGAAAATGGGAGAGTGCGTATGACTGGTTTGGTCGGCCCTGGGGCCGACCAAACAGTCAGCGCCCACAACAGTGGGCAAGCCACTCCTCCCCTGCAGCAGGACCGCCCACCCGCCTGCCCCCAACCAAACCCTTCTGCTTTCTCGCAGTGCGAGAAGCAGAAACATAAAATGGTATTCATAATACCATTTTATGTTTCTGCTTCTCGCACTGTGAGAAAGCAGTGGGGCGACGCTTCTCCGCCCACATGGAGGAGCCGTCCCTGGATGAGACAGAGAGAACGAGCACCTTCCCAGGAGCCCATTGGTAGGCCGGGCCCTGGGCAATTGACCAGTTTGCCCATTCCTTAAAATATCTCTGGTTCTAGCTGCACTGTCTGGTGGTTTCTCTGCTCCACCATCGTGTATCGTGATGCTGGATACTCAAAAGCCCACACTTTCTGCATTTCTTGAAATGGGACACATGTCTAGCAATGGAGCACCTACACCACAGCACATTTCATTTGTATGACTAGCATGGGTAGATGGTGTCTTTTTTTATCACTCCTTTGGCACATTAGAAGCAAGTCAGACGTGACAGCAGCAAAGTCCTTCATTTAAGCTTTCACTGAGTGGTTGGTGTCTGGACTTGTTTTGTTTTCCTGAGGTAGGTCAATCATTGTCTGAGGAATGTGGTTCTGTGATGTTCACCCAAGCTCTAGTTCTGCCGGACACCTTCCTCTAGTGCTTGTTGACTGTTTAAGATATCTCTAAGCAGGATTTTAGCAACCTCATAGAACCTTACCTGGCTATATCTAATCTCACCCTTCTGGGTGATTTTAATTTTCATCTGGATAGGACCTTATGCAAGGAAACGCAAATTCTCCTAGAAACTATGAATTGTTGTGGTCTACCCCAATTGGTTATGAGCCCTACTCATATAGCAGGTCATATACTAGATGGTATTTTTTCCAATGATTCCCGGATTATGGTAAGAGAACCTATACAACTCTCCTGGTCAGACCACTATGCCATCCCTTTCAACCTTCACATCGCGGTACCCTATACAGCTCTAAATAAGAAAGAGAAAGTGGAGAAGAGGAGAAATCTCAGCCGTATCAGAAAGGAGGCTCTTCTTAACTCTCTTAATAACCATCCATGGCTTCCTCGCTCTGATGCTAATCTGGCAGCCGCAGATTTTTCCAATTGGCTTTTGGCAGCCTTGCACAGTCTAGCTCCCCTTAAGAAGCACTATGTGGCTAGAAAAAAGCCCTCTGCCCCATGGTTTTCTGACTGACTGAGAAAACTCAGACAATCCTGCCGCCATCAGGAAAGGGTTTAGCGCCTAGACCTTAACCCTGCGGGAAGAGACTTGCATAAACAAAGATTAAGGGAATTTAAAATCGCCATTATAGAGGAAAAAGTATTATTCTACTCCAAGGTTACAGAATCCCATAGATCTTCTAGGGAGCTTTTCAATGTAATTAAGTCTCTTTCCTCCCCCTCAGTCCCTGTCCATACTGATACCTCCCAGGACCTTTGTGACAGAATGGTTAGTTTTTCCGCTCTAAGATTACGGAAATATACTCCTCCTTGGAATCTCTTAATGCTGGGACCCCTAAATTAGTCTCTGCCAATACCCCTCTTTCCTCTCATAATTCGGTAACTCCGGCGGAGGCAGGCAACTTACTTGCCTTCCCCCCCTGTCATATGAGGACACAGACCGCCTGTTAGGTGGAATTTCATCCGGCTCCCCGCTGGAGTCCTGTCCTCTAAAGATTATGAAGCTAGGGAGAGAGGTTATTGTACCCCACCTTACCTCAGTACTTAACGTAGTTATCTCAGCTGGGCAGTACCCTACCTCCTGGAAGACGGCGGTTGTCAAACCTCTCCTAAAAAAGCCCTCCCTAGATTCTACTGAACTAAAAAACTACCGCCCCATCTCCCTATTACCAGTCCCAGCTAAAATTCTGGAGAAACATCTGAATTTTCACCTTAGTTCCTACCTGGGGGAATATCAGTTGCTCGATGGCTCCCAGCACGGTTTCAGAAGTGATCATAGCACGGAGACAGCGTTAACCTCTGTACTCCACAACATCCGCGTTCAGGGTGACGCTGGTCACACCACGCTATTGATTGTTCTTGACCTTACGGCAGCCTTCGACACGATATCCCCCCTGAGACTGATGGAACGGCTTAAGGAAATGGGGGTGCGAGGCGGTGCTCTAAAGCTGCTAACTTCATTCCTCTAAGATCGGGCTCAAATAGTAAAAATTGATCAATTCTATTCGGCCCCTAACCATTTGGTCTGTGAAGTCCCTCAGGGCTCCTCATTGAGTCCGACTCTTTTTAACATTTATGTTGCCCCTCTGGCCAGGGTCGTTAGATCCTTTGGGCTGGAGGTGCTGTCCTATGCTGATGACACCCAAATTATGGTGTCTATCACTAACAGCATGGAGGCCTCGGCCACCAATTTTAAAAACTGCATGCAGGCAGTGTCCTCTTGGATGGTGGAGAACTATCTCAGACTTAACGGGGACAAAACAGAGGTTTTGATCTTTGGAAATCAACAGCATATTTGGCACAAAGCCTGGTGGCCTGATACGATTGGCCCTTGCCCAGTGTCCCAAGGGAAAAATCTTGGTGTTATAGTGGACAATTCTCTCTCCCTGGGTCCCCAGGTAAATAGAACTGTGTCCACATGCTTTGGGATCATCAGGATTCTCAGGAAAAATTTTCAATTTCTTTCTTTCGCTTCTCGAAAGCAGGCAGTTGTTGCCCTGGTGTTATCTAGACTGGACTATTGTAACGCCCTCTATCTGGGTATTAACAAAGGGCTTGTCCATCGCCTGCAGCTGGTGCAGAATGCCGCAGCCAGGCTGGTGATGGACCTTCCTAAATCCCATTCTGTCTCGGCTTCTGTCAGTCAGCTGCATTGGCTCCCTCTAAATCGGAGTATTCTGTTTAAGGCCCTTTGTCTTACCCATAAGGCTTTTTACAGTCTAGGTTCAGAAGGCATTAAAGGGCTTTTTCGACGATATGTCCCCTCCAAGCACTTAAGATCCGCCAGTAAAAATCTGTTGGTGGTTCCTAGGTTTAAGAGAGTTAGATGGGGGGGCAGAGCCTTCTCCATTGCTGCCGCTAGGCTCTGGAATTCCCTCCCCTCTTCAATTTCTGATCAAGTGTCTCATTCTCTCTTCCGTAAGGTTTTGAAGACCTGGCTCTTTACCAGTCCTCCAGTATGAGCTCTACGTACATGTCAGTCTGATGGCCCTTTCTGCAGCGCCTTGACGCCTTCTGGCAAAGTTTGCGCTTTATAAGGCTAATATTCATTCATTCATTCACTTAACAAAGATCTTGGCTAATGAAGATATTAGTGGCTTTAGATCTCAGAATAGATTTATTTAGGTTCCACATGAGTGATATAATAAGTGAGGTCATAAGCAGTGCATGGCAGGGGCGCAAGTTATATTTAGCTATTTGAACTATAATTGTCAAATCTCAGTATTTCTTGGGGTTTAAACGTTAGTTTGTAGCTCATTTTAACACCTAACTATAACATTACTTTAAGTTTTGGGTTTTTTCAGTAAATTTCTAGGATTTTTGTTTAATGTAAGCTAAGCTGCAATTATCATATCTAACTATAACATCCCTTTAACTTTTGTTTTTCAGCAAATTTCTGGGTTTTTTTAATGTTAGGGAAGATCCTTAACCTCCCACCTACCCAGCATTGTCAACTTGCAGCCCCTGTCCCTGCGCCTTACCCCCACCTTCCATCATCTGAGTCCATGTCCCTATCCCTTCCCTCCTGACTTCCATGGTCCGTTGTGCTACATCTGCCCCCCCACTTGACCTGCATGATCTGTCATGCTGCCACTGTCTCTTATGACTGCCCAGCGTTGTCAGCTTGCTGTCCCTGCCCACTTCCTCCTGCCGCCTGTTGTCTGAGTCCAGCCCTACCCCATCCCTTCTGCCCTCAATGGACCTTTTTGCATTCCCCAGCCCCTCCCACATCCCCTTTATTATCTATGTACCTGCCTCTGCCCCTCCCTCATGTCCTCCATGATTGATTAAGCTGCCTCTGCGCCTCCTGCCTGCCCTGCATGGGCTATTGTATTGCCACTGCCTCTCCCACCTGCCCTGCATGGTGAGCTTGTTGCCACTTCCACCCTCCCCCTACCCTCCATCGTCTAAGTCTGTGCCCCTCTCTCTTCCTACTGCCCTCTTGATGTTCCCCTGCCCCCTCCCTCCTACCTTCCATGGTCTGATGTGCCGCTACTGCCCTGTCTGCCTGTCCTGCATGATCAGCTTGCTAAGCCTGACCCTCTACCCCTCCCCTCTGTTGTCCGTGTGCATGCTCCTGGCCCCTCCCTCCTGCCTTTAATGGTCCGTTGTGCTGCCACTGCCTCCCGCCTGCCCTCTGTGGTTTATTGTGCTGACACCACCACTGCTGCCTGCTCTACTTGGTCAGCTTCCTGCCTGTGAGACCTCCCTCCCGCCCTCCATTGTCCGAGTCTGCTCCCCTTCCCCCCTGCCCTTTATATTCCATTGTGTTGCCACTGGCCCTCCCTCCTGCCCTCCATAGCTTGTTATGCTCCCACAACCTCTCTCCCCTGTACTGCTGACCCTGCGCGTCTCCCCCAGACATAAATGCTTACATTCTGAAATTAGAAAAAGGGAGATTTCAATCAAGCCCATTTAGTTGTCTCTCGCCTAAAATCTCCTCCACTTCACTGTAAGTCAATGGGAAAAATCAATTCCCCTGATTTTTTTTCCAAAATTTCCCACTTACCAACTTCAAGATACTGGCATTTATGAGATTTTGAAAAGAAAATGGGGGGGGGCTGCATTTTCCCCAAAGACTTTAATCAAAGCAGAGGCAATTTCAGGGAGGAGACTGCTAAAATAAAGCAGTTTTTGGCTTAAAAAATCGGGACTCCCCCACTTGAATCTGGTCTGTTGGCATGCATGCCTCCAGGGTCCCTCGTTTTGCCACTGCCCCTTCCATCTTCCCTGTGTGGTCAGCTTGCTGGCTTTGCCCCTGAACCCTCCCCACTGCCGTCTAAGTCCATGATCCTGCCTCCTCCATCCCTACAGTGTCCTACTGAACAACTAGACTGTGAACATTCTGTATATATAACAAAAGTGTGGCACACCTGAAGTAATCTTGATGTAATTAAAACTGTAAAACCTAAAGCATTTCCTTTAGCACCAAGATACCCTTGGGTGAACGCGCGCCTTACAAATATACATGTTATGTAGAAATGGACAAAATTATTATTTTTTTCTTCTAGAAATGATGGTTAGTGCTCTAGAAAACTAAAATGAAGACACATTTTCAGAGTTCCCCAAAAGACACAAAGGGCTTTTAACCTTGTTGCTATTTTTATGTTTTTTACCTAATTGATCACTTGTTTATTTGTTGCACAAGGTACTTAAGCATTTTGCACACTTCTATCATTGGGCAATATTTGGGGTGGTAGTTGGGCTACATCTGGGCTCTTTTTTTCTCAGTCGACCATTATGGGAGATCTTTTTGTCCCTGATACAGACAGTCACACACCTACTCAAATAACATATGTTAAAAACAGCATCACTCATTACTAGTTTAGAAAGAATATTAATTTAAGTTATGAAGTAGCGTACTATATGTCTTTAAGTCTCAGAAACATTTATGAAACACTTTCACTCACTGGATGATTTCATTAGTGATGTCATTTGAGATGTCATCAGAGATGTCATCAGAAAAGTAATGAGTGATGTAACTTACCATGTCATGAGTGATGTAATATGTGAGGTCATAAGCAGTGCATTGCGGGGCATAATTTATAGTTAGCTCAGGTAACTATAACTGCTGAATTTCACTGGTTTTGTACGAGTGAAATCTGAGCTTAACTATAACGTCCCTGTAACCTTTGGCTTTTTTCAGTGAATTTCTAAGGTTTTTTTAAATTCTATTTTCAAACTATAACGTCCCTGTAACCTTTGGCTTTTTTCAGTGAATTTAAAGTTTTTTTAAAAATTCTATTTCGTAACTATACTGTCCCTGTAACCTTTGGTTTTTTTAGTGACTTTCTAAGGTTTTTTTAAAAATTCTATTTCTTAACTATAACAGTCCTTTAACCTTTGTTTTTTTTTCCGTGAATTTCTAAGGTTTTTGAAATTGAAATTCTAAAATATTATTTCATTTTAATGTTTACTTTTTTAGTTAATTTGTAGTTTTTTTTAATACTAAGGGGTCGATTCCGATTCGGGCCGGAAAAAGCACCGACCGACTCGGATCCGGAAAAAATACCGACCGACACGTACCAGTGGCGCCCGACACGCCAAGTACGATGCAAGCCGCGATAAATCCGACCGACACGTCAGGAAACCAAGCCGACCGACCGACCCGCTCGGAAAATAGCAATCCGGCCGGAAAAACACGCGAATCCAACCGACCGACACGCACCCGGAACAAATCCGACCGAATCGTACCCGCCAACTCCAACCTGCAAAGTACGATGCAAGGCGCGAAAAACACGACCGAGTCGGACGGAGGACAAGCCGTACGACCGACACGCATACAAAACCGAGCCGAAGCAACACAATACACCGCGACCGACGCGTACGCAGCATACAAAACTGCACAAACACAGCGTGAACGAAACGGAAAACACCGTACGAGACCAATGCAGGGTCCGACTCGGTCACAAGAACGTTTCCAACATACACAAACAGCACAAAGGAAAAATCAACCAAAAAAAGGCCAAACAAGCAATTACCAAGCCAATAAATACTGGGGGGTGGGGACAGAGAACAAAGACACACCAACAACTCCACCTATATAAAGGACACAAATCACTACCATGAGCCTTTGCAAATGCCATTCCACTGCCAGCACCCAAGAGAAAGCAACCACACACCCACAGCTCATCCCTCACACAAGCCACACACCAGCAGCACACCAACAAATACCTACCTCACATACACCCAGCACAACACACACCCACACACCCTCACCTGCACACCAACACACACAGCACCCACTATCACCACCCATCACCATGCCCCCAAGAAGAATCCCAAGTTCCTAGATAGTGAATTGGAAGTCATGGTAGACGAGATCCTCAGGGTGGAGCCACAGCTGTTTGGCACTCTGGTCCAACAGACCCCCATGTCGCAGAAAACCAAGATGTGGGAGAGGATCATCAACAGGGTGAACGCCCAATCACCATGTCGGCGCACAAAGACCGACATCCAGAACAGGTGGTATGACGTGCGCAGGAGGGTCCGGGAGCTGCTCAAGAAAGACTACCACCTGAGCCAATACACCGGCAGTGGCCCTCCTGCCAAGCCAGTATACCTCAGGCCCTGGGAGGAGAAGGTGCGGGCCATCCTTCCGCCAGTGAGCGTATATGGACTAGAGGACATCCCAGAGCCTGGTGAGTACACAACAAATGTACACAATAAACTGCCACAAAACACACACATCACTGTCAAGGGGAGAGTCAAACCATGCACTCATAGCAATTACACAGCAACTAGAACAGAATCATCCCAAAATGTGTATGTCAGTCAGATAAACACAACACATGCCATCAAAAAAGTCACATCCAACTGTGCCAACACATGTACAAACACAACCACAACTACAGCTAGGCAGTGGCACAAATAGAACTAACACACACATCCACACATGTAGCCACCACAACAACACCAACACACAGTGAAGACCACTCAAAGGAAGGAATTCTGTGTATGCTGGCCAAGTCAGTGTAGCCAATAGCATCATGGGAGTCGCACTCACACATATTGCCCCCCCACAACTGTCCCATCAACACCACCCTGAACCATGCTCACATCACAGGGAGTGGAGAAGGACTCACAAGATGGCTGACACTGGCTACTGCTGTGGGGAGCACAAGGCTCTGCTGCCAACTGTGCACCAACAAACAGCAGGACACCACTGACTGACATCCTGAGAGACAACTTACACTCCCTGCAATGCAAGCACGTTCCATGGTGGGATATCTGGCTGGCTGGCTGGGTGGGAAGGGGGACTTGCAGCACTGACCATAGTCACCAGCACCTCCCCTCACACCCCCCCAACACAAACTCCACAGTACCCACCTGGTAGAATGCAATGCCCTCCATCCTAACACAAGATCCCACAAAGCACCACCACCCTGGGTTATGTTGTGTGAAGCACAGGGACACTCTTGGGACTCTTAGCCAAACAACTGCCAGGACAACACTCCCAGCCATCCTGTCAGCACAGCCAGCCCACCCCACAGGGAAGCAGAGTCAAAAGGAAGGAAGCATGGGCATGCTGGGAAGGGGGTGGAGGCAATAGCATGATGGGAGTCGTAGTCACAGACATTGCTCAGCCTCACAACTGGCCCATCAACACCACCCTGAACCATGCTCACATCACAGGGAGTGGAGAAGGACTCACAAGATGGCTGACACTGGCTACTGCTGTGGGGAGCACAAGGCCCTGCTGCCAACTGTGCACCAACAAACAGCAGGACACCACTGACTGACATCCTGAGAGACAACTTACACTCCCTGCAATGCAAGCACGTTCCATGGTGGGATATCCGGCTGGCTGGGTGGGAAGGGGGACTTGCAGCACTGACCATAGTCACCAGCACCTCCCCTCACACCCCCCCCAACACAAACTCCACAGTACCCACCTGGTAGAATGCAATGCCCTCCATCCTAACACAAGATCCCACAAAGCACCACCACCCTGGGTTATGTTGTGTGAAGCACAGGGACACTCTTGGGACTCTTAGCCAAACAACTGCCAGGACAACACTCCCAGCCATCCTGTCAGCACAGCCAGCCCACCCCACAGGGAAGCAGAGTCAAAAGGAAGGAAGCATGGGCATGCTGGGAAGGGGGTGGAGGCAATAGCATGATGGGAGTCGTAGTCACAGACATTGCTCAGCCTCACAACTGGCCCATCAACACCACCCTGAACCATGCTCACATCACAGGGAGTGGAGAAGGACTCACAAGATGGCTGACACTGGCTACTGCTGTGGGGAGCACAAGGCCCTGCTGCCAACTGTGCACCAACAAACAGCAGGACACCACTGACTGACATCCTGAGAGACAACTTACACTCCCTGCAATGCAAGCACGTTCCATGGTGGGATATCCGGCTGGCTGGGTGGGAAGGGGGACTTGCAGCACTGACCATAGTCACCAGCACCTCCCCTCACACCCCCCCAACACAAACTCCACAGTACCCACCTGGTAGAATGCAATGCCCTCCATCCTAACACAAGATCCCACAAAGCACCACCACCCTGGGTTATGTTGTGTGAAGCACAGGGACACTCTTGGGACTCTTAGCCAAACAACTGCCAGGACAACACTCCCAGCCATCCTGTCAGCACAGCCAGCCCACCCCACAGGGAAGCAGAGTCAAAAGGAAGGAAGCATGGGCATGCTGGGAAGGGGGTGGAGGCAATAGCATGATGGGAGTCGTAGTCACAGACATTGCTCAGCCTCACAACTGGCCCATCAACACCACCCTGAACCATGCTCACATCACAGGGAGTGGAGAAGGACTCACAAGATGGCTGACACTGGCTACTGCTGTGGGGAGCACAAGGCCCTGCTGCCAACTGTGCACCAACAAACAGCAGGACACCACTGACTGACATCCTGAGAGACAACTTACACTCCCTGCAATGCAAGCACGTTCCATGGTGGGATATCCGGCTGGCTGGGTGGGAAGGGGGACTTGCAGCACTGACCATAGTCACCAGCACCTCCCCTCACACCCCCCCCAACACAAACTCCACAGTACCCACCTGGTAGAATGCAATGCCCTCCATCCTAACACAAGATCCCACAAAGCACCACCACCCTGGGTTATGTTGTGTGAAGCACAGGGACACTCTTGGGACTCTTAGCCAAACAACTGCCAGGACAACACTCCCAGCCATCCTGTCAGCACAGCCAGCCCACCCCACAGGGAAGCAGAGTCAAAAGGAAGGAAGCATGGGCATGCTGGGAAGGGGGTGGAGGCAATAGCATGATGGGAGTCGTAGTCACAGACATTGCTCAGCCTCACAACTGTCCCATCAACACCACCCTGAACCATGCTCACATCACAGGGAGTGGAGAAGGACTCACAAGATGGCTGACACTGGCTACTGCTGTGGGGAGCACAAGGCCCTGCTGCCAACTGTGCACCAACAAACAGCAGGACACCACTGACTGACATCCTGAGAGACAACTTACACTCCCTGCAATGCAAGCACGTTCCATGGTGGGATATCCGGCTGGCTGGGTGGGAAGGGGGACTTGCAGCACTGACCATAGTCACCAGCACCTCCCCTCACACCCCCCCAACACAAACTCCACAGTACCCACCTGGTAGAATGCAATGCCCTCCATCCTAACACAAGATCCCACAAAGCACCACCACCCTGGGTTATGTTGTGTGAAGCACAGGGACACTCTTGGGACTCTTAGCCAAACAACTGCCAGGACAACACTCCCAGCCATCCTGTCAGCACAGCCAGCCCACCCCACAGGGAAGCAGAGTCAAAAGGAAGGAAGCATGGGCATGCTGGGAAGGGGGTGGAGGCAATAGCATGATGGGAGTCGTAGTCACAGACATTGCTCAGCCTCACAACTGGCCCATCAACACCACCCTGAACCATGCTCACATCACAGGGAGTGGAGAAGGACTCACAAGATGGCTGACACTGGCTACTGCTGCGGGGAGCACAAGGCCCTGCTGCCAACTGTGCACCAACAAACAGCAGGACACCTCTGACTGACATCCTGAGAGACAACTTACACTCCCTGCAATGCAAGCACGTTCCATGGTGGGATAACTGACTGGGTGGGTGGGTGGGTGGGAAGGAGGTCTGGCTGTCAACCAAACACAATCAATGCAGACCATGTTCACACCCCAGAGAATACATAGAAATGCCCAAATAATGCAGGACAATGTGCCACACCAATATCAACCCCTGACTGTGACGACTTAGGACAATACAATGTACAGGCCCGCACCCCGAGGCACAGTCACAACTGTCAGGTGTGTCAACCACTGATGCCTGCAGAAACATGACATACATTGTTTGTGTCTCCCAAAAACAGGTGATGATAGGGACACAGCAGCAGACGCTGAGGAGTCCCAGTCCCAGGCTCAAGAGGATGCCGAGCTCACTGGCGTCGTACAGCCTCTGTCCTCCTCGGACGATGAAGAACAACCTGGCACATCCGGTGCAAGTCAACATGCTGCACCAGCAGGACCACCAGCTGCAGCACCAGCAGGTCCACCAGCTGCACCCCTGCACCCACCCCTCCAACGACTGTCACCACGAATACCATCCCTGCCGACATGGACAGAATAAGGAACAACACCAGCGCAGTGACCCTGGACCAACCTGGGGCCATGGACACCACCACCACCACCAACCCCCAAGGTGGACCAGGGTTATCTGTGCGTGCAACTGCACACACTGCACATGTCAGCAGGGGTGGTGGGAGGGGTGGGAGACAGAGGTCGCTGCTTGCAGACGTTGCTGGTGTGCATGAAGACCCACAACTGGTACGCATAGCTGATGCGTACCAGTCCAGCACCGGAGAGCTCAGCCAGGTAGTGGGGCTCCTCAGAGACATCAAACAGCAGCAGGCTGCCCATCATGCCCGCTTGGACTCCCACATGTCCCATGTGGAGTCACACATGTCACGTGTGGACTCCCACATGTCACGTGTGGACTCCCACATGACCCGCGTGGAGTCCAAGTGGGATGTACTACATGAGATGACGGCGGTGCACAGGGACATTTTACAATGCCTCCGCCAGATGAACAGCAACCAGTCCACACCTCCCTGTGTGCCAACAACATCTGGTACCGAACAAACTGCAACTGCCACAGGGAGGGAGGAGGACTCTGGCGGAGAGTCCCCTGCACCGCAGCAGCCTGCACTTGAGGGCCCCCCCAAGAAGAGGGGTCGTCCGAGGAGGGGAAAGTGAGAGGCTGATGGCCAAGCGCAACTCCCAGGAAGCCTGAACCTGTTCTGGATTTTCGCCTTTGTGCACAGACTGTTCACCCTGTTGATGGCAACACTACTCCCACACATTGCATGGGGAGTACAAGTTGGAACAATGTGTCAGACAACTGTGGCCCCGATACTGGGGATCCTGTCTACCTGGACTTTCTATTCATCTAGGAACTTGGGATTGCAAGATTCATGTACAGCACAATCCATCCTATGCACTATTATCACAGATGTATCACAATAAACACAATAATACACCATACTTGCCTCTGTCGTGATTCCAACGTGGGTACTGTTATGGGGATGATGAACAACAAAATTACACTGTGTATGCGAACTGCAACAGCAAGGACAACACAGGCATGTGAGTACAGGCAACGTGACACATATGAGGGAGACACACCACCAGGGCTACACAACACATACACACCTAGGCCATCTGACTCATTGCCTACACTGATGTTGCCAGGGAAGACGGTGCAATGCACAGACACCACACCCATTCCCAGTTGTAGTCAAGTAGCCCACAGGTGCAGTAAGCAAATGGCAGTCAAATGTGTGACCACAGACAACGCACATCACTAAGTGAAGCACAGGTTTATTACACAGTAGCAACATGCCGTAACCACTACAGATGCAAGGTAACCCCACCTGGTAGCGGGCACACAGTCAACAACTGTAGACAGAAGGAAGTCCATGGGTGTGGCGCACATCACCTGTAGGGACACAACAGCTACCAGCCTGGATGTGCAATCACGTTGTCGGTGGACACAGTTGACCAAACGAATCTGAAAGTACCCTGTGAAGGACAGAAATGACACACAGTCAAAAGCAATGGAGTACAGGACAGAACAGCAAAACTCATGCACAATACATGTTACAAGATACCCACCCAGAACCAAGTTAGCATGTCAACACTGTTGGGGAGTACAGCCCACCTGTCACCACACATCGCAACACACATCCAGTCAAGTAGCCCATGGACACACTCCAACAGCACCAGAGCACCACCCACACATCATGCCAACTCACATCATTGACATGACACCTCAGGATACTCACATTCAGCTAAAGAAGTTGGTGATGAGCTGTGTGCGGACATCACCATCACCATCATCATCATCATCGTCACTGGCATCGTGGTCCAGGCCAGGATCCTCCACAGGTGGCGGATGTTGGTCATCGTCATCCTGGATGAGAGGCAACTCCTTCCGCACTGCCAGGTTGTGGAGCATGCAGCAGACGATGATAATCTTGCACACTTTCGCAGGGGCATATGGGAGGGACCCTCCGGTCTTGTCCAGGCAGCGGAAGCGGCTCTTCAGGAGACCAAAGGTCCGCTCAATCACTCTCCTGGTCCGACCATGTGCCTCATTGTAGCGCATCTGGGCAGGTGTCACAGGGTTCCTGAGGGGTGTCAGCAACCACGGCATGTTGGGGTATCCCGAGTCACCTACGGACAGACAAGTGCACATCAGCTGACTTGGAAAAGTGGGCGGAATACTACAGATCAGATCACACACAATGGCACAAAGTCAGTACACACCGACAAGCCAGGCACGCTGGTTCTGCATCTGTGCCATCAACCTGGGGATGCGACTACTCCTCATCACAAAGGCATCGTGTGCTGAACCAGGGAAACGGGCACACACGTGTGTGATGGTCATGTCTGCAAGACACACCACCAGTGCATTGACCGAGTGGTAGTGCTTGCGGTTCCTGTAGGCCTGCTCCTGGGCCTGTGGTGGTACCAAAGCCACATGTGTCCCATCAATGGAGCCAATGACATGCGGCATCCTCCCCAGGGCATAAAAGTCACTCTTCACGTCAGTGAGTCGTCGCAGTCTAGGGAAATAGATGTACCGGTTCAGGAAGAGCAACATTGCCGCCAAGAAATCGCGGAGCACACGGCTGAACATGGTCTGTGACATCCCACCAGCAGACGCCACAGTATGTTGGAAGGTACCGGTGGCAAAGAAGTGTAGGGCTGCCATCACCTTCACCTTGGGGGTCAGCGCTGTAGGATACGGCCGGCCAGGCTGCAAATGTGGGGACAACTGCACTGCAAAATCCTCAATCAGCTGCCTGGTGAAGCGGTACCGTCGGATGCTGTCCCGTTCCACCATCGTTGCCAGGTCTGGGAATGGCCGATGGACAGCAGGAGCCCTGCAGTGCAGAGGAGAAGTAAGCAAGATCGTCAGTCACCCCACATATGCGGCATTGAACACACTCAAGATCCCAACATACATCATCATGAGGCACAACTACATGAAGTGTGCAGTACCGGAACGACATGTATGGTACATACATGGCCAACATCTGTCAACACGGTCCTACAGGTGGCATCAATTTGTCCCAGGTTGGCCCATTGGATATCATGATGCTGTGTCACAGTCACCCCCCAGTGACATGTGAGGACAGATGTGCCCCAGGCACCACAGCTCAACGACAGGCACATTCCCAGGGACCCTGTAATGCCACATGGACACTGGCATCACCTGGAGTATCATGTGTACACCACAACAAAACAAACATGACCCCCACAGGTAGTGGCCACACTTGCCATGGCAGGAGAGCCATGGACGTCTGTGACACACACGCACAACATCAGAGTCCATGCACACACAACGTGGATGTGGAGACTGTCTCCCATTGTGCACATGAAATCAGAGACATTGTAAACACTACATGCACAAAGACTGTGGAGGGCCATCACTATTGTGCCACTGGGACACCCTGGCTCAAACATACCGTCCCACATGGGACTCACGGGGTATGTGACATGACATACACAAACACCACTGTGAAATGTGACCATGGCACATGCACAGATATGAACAGTTGCACATCACAGTGGTCACGTACACGTAACACCCAGGATCCTGTCCCCATTAACACGTGCACAGCCTGGGGGTGGCTGCCCACAGGTGACACCCACAGGACAACATGTACACCAACATACACACAATAGGAAATGCAGCCTTACATGCCTTATGATAAGGTTTGGACAGGCTGTCGTGATGTAGGTGTGCCCCTCACTCCCTGGGAGCTATCTGTGGCTGGCATATGTCCATCTGAGACAGGCATGCTGACATATGCCAGTCACATGTACAGTGATGCGTTGAACAGCAATGGACCGATCGGTGCCTCCGGCCGGCCCATTGCTTTCAATGTGTGCGGGTACGCGTTGTACCCCTGTGCGCGTTGTACTGCAATGGACCGATCGGTGCCTCCGGCCGGCCCATTGCTTTCAATGTGTGCGGGTACGCGTTGTACCCCTGTGCGCGTTGTACTGCAATGGACCGATCGGTGCCTCCGGCCGGCCCATTGCATTCAATGTGTGCGGGTACGCGTTGTACCCCTGTGCGCGTTGTACTGCAATGGACCGATCGGTGCCTCCGGCCGGCCCATTGCATTCAATGTGTGCGGGTACGCGTTGTACCCCTGTGCGCGTTGTACTGCAATGGACCGATCGGTGCCTCCGGCCGGCCCATTGCATTCAATGTGTGCGGGTACGCGTTGTACCCCTGTGCGCGTTGTACTGCAATGGACCGATCGGTGCCTCCGGCCGGCCCATTGCATTCAATGTGTGCGGGTACGCGTTGTACCCCTGTGCGCGTTGTACTGCAATGGACCGATCGGTGCCTCCGGCCGGCCCATTGCATTCAATGTGTGCGGGTACGCGTTGTACCCCTGTGCGCGTTGTACTGCAATGGACCGATCGGTGCCTCCGGCCGGCCCATTGCATTCAATGTGTGCGGGTACGCGTTGTACCCCTGTGCGCGTTGTACTGCAATGGACCGATCGGTGCCTCCGGCCGGCCCATTGCATTCAATGTGTGCGGGTACGCGTTGTACCCCTGTGCGCGTTGTACTGCAATGGACCGATCGGTGCCTCCGGCCGGCCCATTGCATTCAATGTGTGCGGGTACGCGTTGTACCCCTGTGCGCGTTGTACTGCAATGGACCGATCGGTGCCTCCGGCCGGCCCATTGCTTTCAATGTGTGCGGGTACGCGTTGTACCCCTGTGCGCGTTGTACCTCAATGGACCGATCGGTGCGCACCCATTGACAATGGGCTTGCCTGGCAACGGACGCGTTTTCGAATATTCGAACGAGTCGGTTGCTGGAAAATCAGTTGGTCACCCACAACAATGTTGCAAAATCATGTATGTCATGAAGTTGAAATTTTGAAGGATGCTGTGGGCGTGTTTTGGTGCTGCTATTCCATGGATTGGCCAGATTCAGAAGATGCAAACGACTTGGACCTATCACTTTGGACACAAGGGACAGTATCTGCCTCTCCAGCACATATATATTGCTGCATGTTCCCCTGAGAGCCCACTTGCCTGCACTACATGCTCCAGGACGACATCTGCCACTGCACTGCTGCTGTCTCTGCCCCTCTGGACCCTGCAATGGCACGTACTGTGGAGAGAGCCCCAGCCTTCAGCCTTGAAGAGAACCAGGCCCTGCTGGACAGCCTACTTCCACAGTACAGCAAGCTGTATGGGACACCAGGGGAGCAGGTGAGTGTTCTGTGCACTGCCTTTCTGAATGTGCATTTTGTCTGACTAGCAAGGCTGAGAGTCAGCACACCACTGGCTAGCAGGCTCACTGAGTAGTTGTCACCCCCCATAGTGTGTAGTGACTTGCACTGGACAGGTATGGTGCAGTGACAGTGCTTCTGAACAGGGTTTTACTCCCCATGCTATGATACCATGTAGTGACTTCTGGAAAACTGTCCATGGGCAGCCGTGCACTGCCTGGGTACACCATGTGCCCCTGTGATTGCGACATGTATATGCAACTGTGTCATGCACGGATATGTTGCATGTGTAGTAATGGCCTTATCACTTTGTCATCCTGACAGGCTTCTGCCCATCGGAAGCATGAGATATGGAAGGACATCGTCCGGGCTGTCCGGTCCGTGGGGGTCTACAAGCGCCGGATCCGCAACTGCCAAAAGAGGTGGCAGGACCTTCGGGGCTGGACCCGGAGGATTGCACGGGTCCAGCTGAAGCTGTCGCCTCCTCGCAGGAGGGGCGGAACACGGACCCTGACCCCCCACATGCTCAGGATCCTGGCGGTGGTCTTTCCAGACCTGGATGGGCAGCTGAAGGCCAGAGAGCAGCAAGGAGGGGGTGAGTCAAAGACTGCACTGTGTACTCTGTCTAACATGTTATGTGCCCTCCTCGGGCCAGGTTGAACTGCCACAGTACAGCAGTCATGTTGTCCAGGAGCCATGTCCCTCTATTGTGCACTGCCCACTCCTCATCTGATACCCAGGTGTGGCCCTTACATGCAGGGAATTCTGTCACTTAGGACTGTGTCCTTGCAGTTTGCTTGACTCAAGGTGGGAGACAGCATCTGTTTCCCTGACTCTGTGGTGGGCATCATGGGTGGGTCCATTGCTTACACAATGCCTGTATTCTGACATGTATTCAGCGTGTTACTTTGATCTGTGGTCCAATTGCTGAGCTGATCCACCACATGTGGCTGGGGTACCTGGCACACACCCATGCTGCGGGTGGGAACAATGTTTGGGCCCCAGGAGTATGTATATGACGTGTGTCACACATACTTAGCCAGCTGCCTACAGTCCAGGGCTCATCCCTCATTCATGTGGGGCTGGACAGTCATGCCTACTCCAGGCCATACAATACACTCTGTACTCCCACTCCCGTGTATCAGAGGACACATTGTGCACAGTGATTTGACCCCTCAGGTGTCTGCCTCTGTGTCAGTGTGCTGTGGATTAGTCGCCAGGACTGCTGTGGAGTTTCTTGGTAGGGGCTCAGCATGCCACTGGAGATGTGACCATAGGAGACGATACTTGTGTGACACATAGGTGTCTGATCAGCTGCCCATGCAGACTGGGGCATGTAAATGTGAAGTTCAGGCAGCTGTTCCCCATGCACAGCAGAGTGTGAGGGGCTCAGGTTCAGAGGGTAGTGTCACAGGTCTCCCATATGTCCAATAGGTATGACCTGGACAGATGAGGGTTAAGAGGATGTGTTGTGGGGGGGATGTACATGTGCACTTGTGCAGCTCCAGGACTTGCATTCCCCATGACCTACTATTGTGACACAGTGCAGAGTGTTGTTGTCTGGCTGCAAAGTCATACATCACTGAGACAGTGATGTATGACTTTGCAGTCATGCCTCCGCCATGGCATGTGTCTACTGATTGGTGATCCTGCAGGGGAGTGACATGTGCTACATGCACACCATAGTGGCGCTGGCTATCAGGACATGGGTGCATCATGGTGTCTGTCGCTGGAATGCATCACATGCATTTCCTATTTGACTCTGGGCATCCCTTACATCCGTAAACCTGTACTGACTCAGTGGCAAGAGCTGTGATGTGTCCACACCGTGTCCTCTGCACTGTCCAACTACTGTGTACTTGGTGCATGTGTCAACACTGGGGTGTTGCAATCCAACAGACACCAGACAGATGGGTGCAAGGCCATGTGGGATGTGAGTGCCATGCTTGGCATCAGACTGACAATTGACTTCTCCTGTTCAATTAGGGCACTTTTAGCAATGTACAACTAATGATGCCAGGGCTTGCTCTGTAATGTGCTGTGCTCACAGTGGTGTGTGCGTTTGGTGCAGGTGACTGATGTCTGTCTGTTTCCCCATTGTTTGCAGATACATCCACGGCCACGGAAGGGGACAGCTCCACGGACCAGGAGGAGCCGGAGAGCCAGACTGGGTCAGCAGCCGAGGAGTGGTCGGAGGGACCCAGTGGCACGGAGGGCGAGGGAGCCACACCGAGGAGTCCTCAGCAGCATCCACCTCAGCTGAGGACCAGAGCAACTCGGAGGATGACTCCCTTGTGGAGGCGGGTGTCAGCAGCCACCACACCCCAGCTAGTGTTGCTGTCCCCGCCACCACCAGCACCACCACCGCCCTCCCATCGGCTCCCATTCCCCAGGTCCGTGGAGGCTCCCATGTCCGGGAGCGTGTCTCCTTTGGGCCAGGCACCGCACCCCCTGCCCCTGTGTCCCCTGCTGCCCTGAGTGAGGAGTCTGTGTACCTCCTTCGCCAGCTCCATGTAGGGCAGACAGCCATGCTGAGTGTCCTCCATGCGCACACCGCGCTGTTGACTCAGCTGGTGTCGTTCATGGAGGGCATCTCATCGGGCATGTCTGACCTACAGAGGGGCAATAGGTCCATGGACTCCTCCCTGACGGCAGCAGTGTCCCTCCTCAAACGGTCCCTCACCCCTCCTGCCTCTGCTCCATCCACACTCCCCAGCACCTTACCCATCCCAGGCACACACACACTGGCACAGGCACACACCAGCACACACACATCCAGCACACTGACACACACGCCAATGACAAAACGCACACGCACGCACATTCAGGGGACTGAAGCCAGACTCACAGGGGATGGGGCCCTGGAACACACACACGCATCCACATGCACTGCGCAGTCCTCAGTTCCCTCTCCCTCCAAAGCACCCTCCCTTGCCTCACCTGCAACCCCAAAGTCACAGCAGCTCTTCCTCTGTGACCTCGGCCTCTTCCCCACCGATGAAGCTGCTCCAGCATCCCGGGGGAAGAGGAAGCCCACCCACACGGAGCAGAGTGCCCCTCGCCCCCGGACACCCTCCCCCAGGCGCAGACGGACTGAGGCCCCCACCCGCAAGTCCCCCGGAGTGCTAAGAGCAAGACCCCGCCACCACCCTGCAGCTCAGGCACAAGGTCTCCGTCCTCCATCCCTCAGGCCCCCACTGCACAGGTGCCCCCACCACACCCTGCCCCAGGTTCCCCCACCCACAGATATACCATCCCCAAGATGCTCCGGCCTTCTCCCCCTGCCACTTGCTCTCCCAGCACCACACCCCCCGCTGCGCTTGTCTGTGCCACTGATGTGGTGAGGGTGTCCCCCCTCTGTCCAACCCACCTTGCCTGTTCCCCATTCTCCTCCCCTGGAGGTAGGCACTGCAGTGGAGTCCACTACCGCCCTGTCTGACTTGGGCACTGCAGTGGCGGACCTGTCCACCCCATCTGCAGGGTCCACTGCAGTTGTGCCGGCACCCACGACATCTGTGTCATGCCCCCAGTTGTGCCGGCACACACCATGTCAGACACCTCCACTGCAGTTGTCAGTGGCTCTCCTGCACCCACCACCCCTTCCCTGACTCCCCCTGGTGAGCCCTGATCCTGTCCCTGCGGTGCCTGGCCTGCCCCCCGGTTGCCCCTCCTAGTGGATTGTCCCTGGTATTGTGCAGGCATGCGTAGGGTGACATCTGCCAGTGTCACCCTGTTTGAACTTTGACAATGGACTGGCCATTGGCCTTTGCTCTTTTTCAGGACTTCGTTTGGCCTCAACACATATGCTGAATAAAGCAACTTTCTTTTCTCTAGTGCTCATGCTTCAGATGTACATGTTGTTGGTGCAGCTAACCATGCCCTTGCTGCAGTGATGGTGATATCTGGTCTCATGATTATGAAGTGTTACTGTGCAGGAACCCATGTGGTCCAGGGGGAATGTGTCCTATCATGTGGTGTATCCATGTCATCAATAGCAGCATCTGAGGGTGTCATGTGTTCAGTATTTGGCAATGGGTTTCCTACTTACATTGGCAATTTCATATCTGTGGCTTCCACCCCTGCACATCTGTTGTGCCTGCCATCGTTGCATTTGTCTACTTCCCTGACCGTGTTGCCATCTCCAGTGGACATGCAGGTTTGGGCATCAATGGGGAGGGACTCATCCGTGTAGTCAGTGCAACATTGCTATACAAGTGTGTTGGATCTGTGCTGATGATTCCGTTGGCACATCCATGACCAGGCTGATGTGATGGGAGCCCTCATTTGGTGCTAATTGTTGATTGTGTGACCAAGTGCTCAGCTGACATGATGGGGCCCTACTGAGGCAACATATGGCACAGCTTTCCTCACACAGGAGTGGAGTCCCCTCATGGCAGTGTGTACACGTGTGACATTGCCTGCACCCAAGGTGTGTGTTGTATGTGCATGTCTGTGTGTTCACTTCCATTCATCTGCGCATGCTGTGATCCCTAGTGTTGTACCTGTTTGTGATGCTTGCTGACTTGAGCTATGTTCCCCCAAAGTCTTCTCCCTGTGTTCTCTGTGATGTGGGTGCATGGCACATTACTGGTCATCAGGGTGTCACCCATAGGTGTGTTTGCTGTCAGGGCTGAGTTTGTGTGCAGACGCAGATGGGTCACAGTCAGGTTTCCCCTTGGCACTTGTTGTTTGCCCCTGTCATGTGATTTCCAGTTTGTGTTATCTTTCAGTGATTGTGACATGTTGTGTGTGTGACTGCTGCCACTCCTCAGGGTCAGAGCTGCAATGTTGGAAGTTGTCTATGTGTGTTCTTTGTGGGTGACCTTGGCTTCTTCATTGGTGTGTGACTGTGGCTGGGATCCCATTGGTCGGTGTGGTATTGCCGTCATGTCCATGTACAGCGTAGTGTGCAGTGTGTCAGACATTCAGGAGTCTTGTTGAGTGTCCATGTGTGATGTGTTTCTACACCTTGGTTCCCACCCACCACCCTGGAATAGTCATGGGTGCATGTGCAATGTCACCAGTGCATGTGTACTTCACTGCTGCACATTGTTGGAGGTCGAGGGGTGTGGTGTTGAGTGTGTGCAGATGAGAGTTGTTGCCCGGCTAGGCCCCTGCCTCCATGTTGGCCTTGGCTTACTGGCCATGCTGATTGATTTGTGCTTGTGTAGGTGTGATGGTAGTTTGTTGCTCAGGACACCTGACTGTGGTTCATAGTGTGAACGACATTTAGCTTTGTCATCACAGTGGTATTTTTATTCAGCCCAGGGTCACCACATTGTGGGGGCCCTGGGGGTGGTGCTGTGGTGTGTCTGTGACTTGCTGTGTCAGTTGTTGTTCCTACGTGCCTGTGTGACATGTGTGTTTTGTGCTCCCTCTCACCTGACAATGCCTGCTTGCCCACATAGGGGATTTGGATCCATGAGTTACCTTAGTGTGGCAGTGTATGCACATCTGTATGATTGGTATTCAGCTCTCCTCATGTGTTGTGTTGTTGCCTGGGGACACTGGCACCCCCACCCCTCACCTGCTGTGTATGATGACAGTGTTGGTCTGCCTGTTTGTGTTTGTGCATCTGCACCACTGCATTGGCATATCTTGGGTGTGCCATTGGCTGTATGTTGTTTGGTGTGTTTCCCCTGCTGTCCCTGGGACTCCTAGGTCATCGGTCAGCACAGTGATCATGGTTTGTGTGTCCCATTGCTGCCATGGTATGGTATCTGTTCACCTCACATCTGCTGTCTCCACAGGGTATCTGCATTTGTGTGCCCATTGGTGCAAATATGTGGTTCTGCATTCTGATGGTCACTTCTGTCATTGTGTCATTGATGACTGTTGACGGTCTCAGCCCCCATGGGTGTTGTTTGTCTGCACATGGCCAAAGGAATGTTTCATTTGCACTGCAGTATTTGGCTCCCCCAATTTATGTTGCAATGGGACACATACACTACTTTGCCACAGATGAGTTTTTGGTTCTGTGAGCAGGAATGATCCATGCAGTTTGGCAGTTGCAGCTCTTTCTTTGTCAACAATTACCTTTTGGTCACTGTGATGATGAGGGTGTAGACCCCATTGCCACAATGGTCAAAATGTGCTTCAGCTATGGACCCCACACTTGCCTTTTGGTCACTGTGATGATGGGGGTTTAGACCCCATTGCCACAATGGTCAAAATGTGCTTCAGCTATGGACCCCACACTTACCTTTTGGTCACTGTGATGATGGGGGTTTAGGCCCCATTGCCACAATGGTCATGGGCTGCTTGCATTGTGGGTGCCACACACATATATGTGTGGCACATGTGCTAGGGGGTCACATTGTATGTTGAAAGTCATGTTCGGTGTTGTAGGCATTTGACACAGCCTACACACGCTTGTCATGGTGGTGGGGGGATGTCTTAATCTTGCATTCCCTAGGTTGTGGTGTGCTTGTTGTGTCATGCATTGTCCATCCTATGAGTGGGGGTGGTAGTAGTGGTAGGCATCCAGCCCCCCTGGGTGAGGGTGGTAGTAGTGGTAGGCATCCTGCCCCCCTGGGTGAGGGTGGTAGTAGTGGTGGGCATCCTGCCCCCCGTGGGTGAGGGTGGTAGTAGTGGTGGGCATCCTGCCCCCTGGCTAAGGGTGGTAGTAGTGGTGGGCATCCTGCCCCCTGGCTAAGGGTGGTAGTAGTGGTAGGCATCCTGCCCCCGTGGGTGAGGGTGGTAGTAGTGGTGGGCATCCTGCCCCCTGGCTAAGGGTGGTAGTAGTGGTAGGCATCCAGCCCCCCTGGGTTGGGGTGGTAGTAGTGGTAGGCATCCAGCCCCCCTGGCTAAGGGTGGTAGTAGTGGTAGGCATCCTGCCCCCCTGGGTGAGGGTGGTAGTAGTGGTAGGCATCCAGCCCCCCTGGCTAAGGGTGGTAGTAGTGGTAGGCATCCTGCCCCCCCTGGGTGAGGGTGGTAGTAGTGGTAGGCATCCTGCCCCCCTGGGTGAGGGTGGTAGTAGTGGTAGGCATCCAGCCCCCCTGGGTTGGGGTGGTAGTAGTGGTAGGCATCCAGCCCCCTGGCTAAGGGTGGTAGTAGTGGTAGGCATCCTGCCCCCCTGGGTGAGGGTGGTAGTAGTGGTAGGCATCCAGCCCCCTGGCTAAGGGTGGTAGTAGTGGTAGGCATCCTGCCCCCCTGGGTGAGGGTGGTAGTAGTGGTAGGCATCCTGCCCCCCTGGGTGAGGGTGGTAGTAGTGGTAGGCATCCAGCCCCCCTGGGTGAGGGTGGTAGTAGTGGTGGGCATCCTGCCCCCCTGGCTAAGGGTGGTAGTAGTGGTAGGCATCCAGCCCCCTGGCTAAGGGTGGTAGTAGTGGTGGGCATCCTGCCCCCTGGCTAAGGGTGGTAGTAGTGGTAGGCATCCTGCCCCCTGGCTAAGGGTGGTAGTAGTGGTAGGCATCCTGCCACCCTGGCTAAGGGTGGTAGTAGTGGTAGGCATCCTGCCACCCCTGGGTGAGGGTGGTAGTAGTGGTAGGCATCCAGCCCCCCTGGGTGAGGGTGGTAGTAGTGGTGGGCATCCTGCCCCCTGGCTAAGGGTGGTAGTAGTGGTAGGCATCCAGCCCCCCTGGCTAAGGGTGGTAGTAGTGGTAGGCATCCAGCCCCCCTGGGTTGGGGTGGTAGTAGTGGTAGGCATCCTGCCCCCCTGGCTAAGGGTGGTAGTAGTGGTAGGCATCCTGCCACCCTGGCTAAGGGTGGTAGTAGTGGTAGGCATCCTGCCCCCCGTGGGTGAGGGTGGTAGTAGTGGTGGGCATCCTGCCCCCTGGCTAAGGGTGGTAGTAGTGGTAGGCATCCAGCCCCCCTGGGTTGGGGTGGTAGTAGTGGTAGGCATCCAGCCCCCCTGGCTAAGGGTGGTAGTAGTGGTAGGCATCCTGCCCCCCCTGGGTGAGGGTGGTAGTAGTGGTAGGCATCCAGCCCCCCTGGCTAAGGGTGGTAGTAGTGGTGGGCATCCTGCCCCCCTGGGTGAGGGTGGTAGTAGTGGTAGGCATCCTGCCCCCTGGCTAAGGGTGGTAGTAGTGGTGGGCATCCTGCCCCCCTGGGTGAGGGTGGTAGTAGTGGTGGGCATCCTGCCCCCCTGGGTGAGGGTGGTAGTAGTGGTAGGCATCCTGCCCCCCTGGCTAAGGGTGGTAGTAGTGGTGGGCATCCTGCCCCCCTGGCTAAGGGTGGTAGTAGTGGTAGGCATCCTGCCCCCTGGCTAAGGGTGGTAGTAGTGGTAGGCATCCTGCCACCCTGGCTAAGGGTGGTAGTAGTGGTAGGCATCCTGCCACCCTGGCTAAGGGTGGTAGTAGTGGTAGGCATCCTGCCCCCTGGCTAAGGGTGGTAGTAGTGGTAGGCATCCTGCCACCCTGGCTAAGGGTGGTAGTAGTGGTGGGCATCCTGCCCCCCTGGGTGAGGGTGGTAGTAGTGGTAGGCATCCTGCCCCCTGGCTAAGGGTGGTAGTAGTGGTAGGCATCCAGCCCCCCTGGGTGAGGGTGGTAGTAGTGGTGGGCATCCTGCCCCCTGGCTAAGGGTGGTAGTAGTGGTAGGCATCCAGCCCCCCTGGCTAAGGGTGGTAGTAGTGGTAGGCATCCTGCCACCCCTGGGTGAGGGTGGTAGTAGTGGTAGGCATCCTGCCACCCTGGCTAAGGGTGGTAGTAGTGGTAGGCATCCAGCCCCCCTGGGTGAGGGTGGTAGTAGTGGTGGGCATCCTGCCCCCTGGCTAAGGGTGGTAGTAGTGGTAGGCATCCAGCCCCCTGGCTAAGGGTGGTAGTAGTGGTGGGCATCCTGCCCCCCTGGGTGAGGGTGGTAGTAGTGGTGGGCATCCTGCCCCCCTGGGTGAGGGTGGTAGTAGTGGTGGGCATCCTGCCCCCCTGGGTGAGGGTGGTAGTAGTGGTAGGCATCCTGCCCCCCGTGGGTGAGGGTGGTAGTAGTGGTAGGCATCCTGCCCCCTGGCTAAGGGTGGTAGTAGTGGTGGGCATCCTGCCCCCCTGGGTGAGGGTGGTAGTAGTGGTAGGCATCCTGCCCCCCTGGCTAAGGGTGGTAGTAGTGGTGGGCATCCTGCCCCCCCTGGGTGAGGGTGGTAGTAGTGGTGGGCATCCTGCCCCCCCTGGGTGAGGGTGGTAGTAGTGGTAGGCATCCTGCCCCCCTGGCTAAGGGTGGTAGTAGTGGTGGGCATCCTGCCCCCCTGGCTAAGGGTGGTAGTGGTGGTGGGCATCCAGCCCCCCCTGGGTTGGGGTGGTGGCGCGCATTCAGGCCCCTGTGTGCATATGTGGCATTGGTGATGGGCATCCCGCCCCTATGGTGCTGCTGTTGCAAGTATATTCAGATTCCCAGTGTATGTGTGTGATGTGTCGTGTACGTGTTGTATGTGTTTTGTGGTTGGTGTCTGACTTACCTTCTGCGCCGTACGCGTCCGTGCCTGTTCCGGTAGTAGATGTAGAATATTGGTATGATCGGGACGAAGGGATTCATGGTTGGTTCGTGTCGTTCGTCCTTCTCGTTGCTTCGCGTCGTCCTCGTCGCTTGGCTTCGTCCTCGTCGCTTCGCTTCGTCCTCGTCGCTTCGCGTCGTCCTCGTCTGTGCTGTGTTCGTCTCGTAGCCGTGGATCGTGTTGTGGCGCGATTCGGAGCTTATGTGCGCCTCTCCCGGATGCTTTGACGTGCCGTGCGTAGCGACGGGTTCGGCGCGTACGGAAAGCGCATCGTACTTGTCCGGCCGGACGGGGCTGCATTTTCCCTTCCGTGCGACTCGATTCGGCGTTTCCGGATTCGCCTCGGTCGGAGAACAGGACCTGGTTTGGGTGAGTACGGCTCGGCCGGAATTTTTGCTGTTGTGCGCATCGTACTTGCTCGTTCGGTGTGCTGTACGGATCGGTCGGGAAACTGGCTTTCGCATGGCTTTTTTCCCGACCGAATGGTATTGGGTGCGCCTCCGACCGAGATCGGAATCGGCCCCTAAGTGTATTACAAATTATTATTATTTTTTTATTAAGTTCTTTTTATACTGTAGATATTATTTTTTTACAACTAAACTTTTTATACATTTTAAATTATAAAAATCACATACATACCTAATGTAAAGTAAAACAAGTTTTGTTAATGTAATTAAACAATTTTTCTTTAAAATATTTTTGAGGTACTGTAGTACCTTCGCGGGTCCGGAAATATAGACGGGGTGCTATGGTTTTTATTCCGATCACATGATCGGAACGAATCCGCGAGTCTGAATGCGCGGATTCAACAAAGAATTTACAAACTACTGCGCATATGTACAGCCCTCCATTGTCATTAATAACACCGGTGTGAACATATAAGTATATATAAACCACCTTCTGTCTAATTTAAAAAAATTACCCATTTTACCAGTTTTGCGAATCCATGAATTTACAGGCCAGATTTGCGAATTCACCCGAAAATAATCCCAAATCGTTCCTTCTGATTGGATACATTAGGACCCCACCCTTCCACATGGAAGACCCTACCCAAAAGCAGTTACTTTTCTAGTAAGGTCACTAGAAGGAGGATTGAGAACCAGCAGTGTTTAGACAATGGCTGAAGCTACATTGTCCGTCCAAGATGAGGATCCACAACCTCTTGAGGATGAAAAAGAAGACACACCACCTAGCAGAAAAAAAAGGGATGTGTAAAAACACTTAAATATACCTTCTGGGGAAAAGAACATATCAGCAAAACATGTCAAGTGCACAATTTGTGGCAAGCAGTTATCCAGAGGCACTGCAAAGAAGTATTCACATGGGACTACTTCTATGTGGAAGCACCGAAAAACAATTCATGAGAGGATCTACAACCAGATGATGCAAGAGAAATCAGGTGCAACAGGACGTTCTACTTGTACAACAGCCTTGGGAGCAATAGCGGCTGGCACGGATCGTGAGTGGCGGGGCGGCCAGCCGGTCTCCCGCACGTCGTCTCAGTCTCACCTCTCCGGGGCCGGAACAGGAAGCAGCCAGGTTCCCTCCCCTAAGCCAATTACAATGCTGCAATGCAGCTTTGTGATTGGTCTAAGCGCCGTGGATCAGCGCTCCGCCAGGGAATGGGGGCCTAGGCATGTTCTCCACACAGGCTGTAATGCAGCCTGCATGGAGAACATGCGAAGTGCGCATGACTGTTTTGGATGGCCCCAGAGGGCTGGCCAAACAGTCAATGCGCATTTGGAGTGGGCAAACCACTCCTCCCCTGCTCTGAGAGCAGTGCAGCCCTGCCCACCCCACAAAGCTGTACAGAAGGAAAAAATACAATGATAATAACCTTGAGTCATTATCATTGTATTTGTTCTTTCTTTCACTGCTTTGCAGCAGTGGGGCAACCTTCCTCCGCCTTAACGGAGGAGCCGCCACTGCTTGGGAAAACCATCTTCATCTGCACTCCTTACAAAGCCAACTGCCTATGAGGAATTAAGTGATATGGTTATTCACTGCGCAAAATGCCACACGCTAGTCGCAAAAAGAATGTCTTCTGTGAGTGCATTCTTGGATACAGTGAAGAAGCATCACTGTTAGTTTTTTTTTGCATCTAAAGACTACATTATGTTTGTTGAAATGTGAAGCCAGTTGCTTCTTTGCATTCCCCATCCTTACCCTTTTTACTAAAAAGGAAGAAAAAAACGTCTTGATAGACGCACCATCTACTCAAACAAAGAGCTAACTCTGTGTTTTTAATGTGTCACTGACTGTATCGGTGTGAGAGTGAGTGTGTCAGTATGTGCATGAGTGTATGCCTAGGTGTGTTAGTGTATGCATTAGTGATTGACTGGGTGTGTTCATGTATGCATTAGTGAGTGACTGGGTGTGTTAGTGTATGCATCAGTATGTGCCTGGGTGTGTTATTGGATGCATTAATGTTTGGCTGGCTATGTCAGTGTCTATATTGCTGTATGCCTGGGTGTGTCAGTGTCTGTATTGGTATGTCCCTGAGTGTATCAGCGCATGTGTCAATGTATGCCTGGGTGTTGTATTGGGTGTATTAATGTTTGGCTGGATGTGTCAGTGTCTGCATTGAGGTATGCTTAGGTGTGTCAGTGTGTCATGTAGTTCCTATAAACCTATATATGTACTGCGCATTTAGACAACATAGACTGTGGGATTGGGGTCCAGACTGATTCCAGACACCCCCACCAGGTATGTTCGCCTGTATACCAGCTAGATCACAGTTCCACTGTAAACTCCTCTTACCAAGGAGAGAATACTTCTTGGAAACTATCGAACATGACAACTCTGTGCCATCAGGGATCGTGGAACCAGGACAGTACTTTTCACTCAGTCACTCGTGCTCACTTTATTTCAGAGAGATACACAGAATAAACGGTGGTGACGTTTTCAATAAGCATTTATTGAACCAGCGTCATTCTAGTGTAAAATAAGTGTGCTGAAACAACCATAAGACAGAAAAAGATATAAATGATTATAAGCACCAACAGAGTAAAAGGATGGTAGATTTCTACCATAGTGCTAAAACAATGAATACAGGCAGGTATAAAAATACATGACAGTAATAATGCGTACTCCTCCTATGCAACCCTAACTAGATGTACCTAAGTGTACCTAGCATGTATGTAGGTATAGAGCCTAGAATCCCTCTAGGATGAAGTCAACCCTGTTACCTGAAGTGAGAGACTGTGGGACCCCATCTTGGTCTCGAGATGGACACCCCGCAAGGGATGTAAGACCACTGCGAGATGGAGTGTCTGCGTGCAGGAACCTCAGCGTCTTGCGTCAGCGTGTCAGCATCGAAGTCCCTTTTCTCCTCTCCCTGCCTCAGCAAAGATATGGTGTTTATATACCCAAAGTGGTACCCTCGGGGGATCTACCTTGCTGTCTCATGTCGGACTTAGGATGACGGAAGGAATGACCCTTATACATAGTTATTATGCAGGAGATGGTAGTCCTGCTGAGTTTCCAAGAATCTTCATGCATAATGAATGAGGCTAGTTTTCAGGGAAAACCCCACGTCCTGTAAGCAGTACCGAAACTAGGTAAAAGGTCAGTCCCAAGAACCGTTATGTAGTGTAATGGCGGGGGGGCGTGGCCAGCCACGGAAGATGGCGAACGCCTGAGTCGGGAGCTCCCAGGCCGGGGCCGATAACTCTCCCATATCCCCCAAAATAGCACACATCCGCGCATAAAATATGTGCGGCTGAGGCGCGGAGAGGATCGGCGCCACGCAGCGGCCACTCTTGGGCCAAAAAGCGAGATAGTTACGCCAGCGAACGGGAGCCTGACTTGCTGCCGGGCCTTGAATCACGCGAGGCCGCTGGCTGGGGCCTAGCGATGCTGGAGGAGGTGAAGTGCCACTAGTGGGGGAGCGGCCACAGGTGCCCGGGTGTGGCGATTCAACGCAGCCGGAACAGCAACCCCAGTGCCTGCAGGCGCCGGATGCACCGTGCACAAAAACCACCCAAACGAACTGCGGTGGCACTTTGGAGTCGGAAGCCGCACCCGACAAAGAAAGAAAGGTGAGGCCTAATCACGCGAGGTGACCGGGAGTGCGGGGCCGGGACCCGTCGGAGGCCAATAAAGTGGAACAGGGCTGAGTGCCACTATTACGGTACGCTGAAGGGCTGCATGCATTGTAAGGAAGGTGGATGCCCAGAAATTAGATAAGGGCCCTGTGTGTAGGCAGCGGGCTGCGGAAATGCGCCACGGTCCCGTAGAATTGTAAGACCGGATATGTGGGACGCAGAAGTTACATTCTTACATAAAATACACGACCCGACATGGCCGGCAAATTCAAGGAGCAGAAAAACGTAGTGATGGTGTGTGTAGGACGCAGTGGGCTCCCTGCATGATCAGGGCCCAGAACATTCTAGCCGCCATTTTGAGTGCCGAGTAGAGCCACAATGGGAAGGCCGAAAGGAAAACAAGCGGAGCAGGGCTCGGCTGGAGACTCTAGCGCCAACCTATTGAGAGACTCGCCGCTAACGCAGGAGAAATTCCAGATACCCCTGTGCAAACAGATCTACCCCCAGATAAATTGGACATTATATTGAGGGAATCCAGGCCAGTGCTGGAGCAGCAACTGGGCACACTCACAACTGACGTGAGCCTCCTCAGGGCGGACAAAAGAAAGCTAGTCTAGAAAGTCCAGACACACACAACAGCCCTGTCCGACATCACGCCATGGCACAAGGCACAAACAGAAGCGGTCACGCAGCTGTAACGGCAGGTGAAAGAGCTCCAAGATAAGGTGGATGACGCAGAAGGGCGGGCACGCAGAAGCAATATACGCATAGTAGGGATGCCCAAAAAAAGTGAAGGCCGAGACCCAACGCAATTTATTGAACACTGGCTGCGCACTGAGGTAGCGCCGGAAGGCCTGTCGGACATGTTCAGCGTGGAAAGGGCCCACAGAGTACCCACAGGGAATCGTGCACCCGGACTACCTCCGAGGCCAATAGTGGTGAAAATCCTGAATTACAAGGACAGGGACACACTTCTCCGTAAAGCAAGAGAAAAGGCGCCCCTCCTCTATGAAAATACGAGGATCTCGCTGTTCCCAGACTACACTGTGCAGGTACAGAGACAACAGGAAACATTCTTTGGGGTCAAGAAACACCTGCAACAGTTGAACCTGCGCTACGCATTGATTTTCCCGGCCAGGCTAAAGATTATACATGACAATGCTAGTCATTTTTTCGAGGGCGTGGAAACAGCCTGGCTGTGGATAGAAGTCAATTTCCCGAACTTGGCGATACTGGACGAACACAGACAGCCCCGAAGGTTAAGCCAACGCCGTATGCGCACCGAGCAACGGACCACTGGAAGACAAAGACTAAAGGATGAGAGAGCACCTACCCTAGAACAAAAAATAGAAAGTAGGAGAGCGGCATTGCAAACTGCGGCGGCATTAAGGGCGACAGGAGAAACCAATAGGAGTGACTCAACCTCAGACGGAATGCCAGCAACGGACTCGGAGAGTAGCCTGCCTCTATTCCCCTCGCTGACACCACAAACAGCACGTGACTTGATGGAATAAATAAAGACATAGCACAGGACAAATGTAAACCCAATATGGCACCGGGCAGATGCAGACAATACTCTGCGGCGCTGTAAAGAGGCGCCTATACTTCCTAGAATCAGTAATGAACATGGACAGATGCAAGCTGCCCGGCCAGGAGGCGGGAACTGGCAGCCGTTGGTAAATGTATTGGTGCGGATGTTACTTTCGATGTACTATGTATGATCTTGTGGGGGGCTGGGGGAGGCGGGCCCTGGGCCCGGGGTGCGAGGCCATTTCTTCCCCTTCTCTTCTTTTTCTCTCTCCTCTTCCCTTTCTTTTAAACTCTCTCTAATATATCTTTCTTGTTTATATCTTATTCCACTGTACGGACATTGTAATGCTGCCCTTAAATGCAGCATAAGATAGTTGGCTTGTGGTGAGATGGTCCGCGGCTGGCGCATCTTCCCCCCTAGTGACTGCAAATAGAATGTTAAAGTTGTCGCTGCTACTGGCAGCTGTTTGGTCGAGCACATGTTTGAGGTTGGACCGTAGTATTGGGGAAGTTTGTATTCAAATAGTTAGAAGTTACAAGGGCGTACATTGGGGCACTATGCTGGACTTGCTGGGAAACGGAGCGAAAACGTGCATGCAGGCACTGGGTAACACATATAATGCAAATGACAACAAGATCATCGTATAAGTTCCTTACTTGGAATGTGCGAGGCATGGGCTCTATACATAAGAGGTATCGTATCCATGCACAGCTGAACAGGTGCAAGGCGCAAATAGTATTCATACAGGAGACGTACCTAAATGCGGCTGAGGCCGGTAAACTCTGGAAAAAGTGGAGGGGTCACTTGTACAACACAATATATTCTGTGTTTGCAAGGGGAGCGGCAGGGTGGATACGGGCTGGAGTCCCTTTCAACCTCCTAGAACAGTCAGTAGATGGAGAGGGCAGATATGTGCTGCTGAAAGGGGAACTCGATGGCCAGGTGTGGGTGATGGGTAGTATATAGGATTCCTGAAGAGAGTGAGTGTTGCCCCAGCGGATTGGGTACAATACCCATGGATACTGGGGGGGACTATAATGCAGTACTGAACACACAACTAGATAGGTCACACCCACCACTTAGGGGAGCAATAACAACACGGCAGGCCAAAACGCTGGAAACATGGGTACGAGGGTGGGAACTGATAGACGCATGGCATAGCAAGAACACAGAAATGCGCAAATATTCTTATTACTCCCCGGTACACGCGGTGCACACAAGAATAGATCACATTTTATGCACTCCAGCCCTACGTCCGCAGGTGCTAGATACTGCGTATACAAGTAAAACGTTATCCGACCACAGCCCATTGGAGCTTACAATCGAATGGGGCCGTGTTCCCACCCCGGTTCCGAAGTGGAAATTTAACCCTCAACTACTAGAAGACGGTGCCTTTAAAGCGCAAATATTGAACACCATAAATAATTACTTCTCCCAAATTACTGGCACTGCCTCTTCCCCACTAATAGAGTGGGAAGCGTTTAAAGTGGTGGTGAGGGGCACATCCATTGGCGCAACGGTAGGGGCACGACAACAATTGTGCGAAGCCTAACGGAGGTGGAATCGCTGCTTGGCCCTCTAGAAAAAGAAGCGGCCGAGTCCCCGGATAGCGCAGATAAGTTACAAAAGGCGTGTATAGACTACACAGAGCTCCTTGAGAGGCTGCGTGTGGTAGACCATAGGACGTATATTCAAAGAGCCCATACAGAGGCGGATAAACCTGGCACATTGTAAGCAATAATAATACGGGGCCACCCGCAGGCAATCCCAATAACTAGGATCTGCTCTCCCCTATGTGGTGTAGTAGACACTCAACTAGCAATAAATGAGGCATTCCAGAAGTACTATAAGCGCCTGTATAGCGCCCCCATGCAGGCACACACACAGGAGGTGTGTGGTGTTCTCCAGGAAACGAGTTTGCCTACATTGGAGGAAGCAGATAGGGAAGAGTGCAATTAGGGACCTGCCGCAAAATAAAACCCGGGACTGGATGGTCTTCCCACAGAAGTTTATGCAGCATACACTAAGGAGTTAGCACCCCAATTGGAAAAGCTGTATGAGGCGTCGCTAGGCGAGGGTGCGCTACCCCTGACCACAAACCAGGCGTTGGTGGTCTCTCTGCCCAAACCCAGGAGGGACGGCAGTTTGTGCCACGCAGGAGCACAGCACACAACGTCAGGAGATTATACCAGGTGATGTGGGCCCCTTTAAACAATTTTCCAAATGCGGGATGTCTCTCATTGGACCTTCGGCAAGCGTTTGATACGCTGAGTTGGGAGTACATGCTGGAGGTGCTGGGCAGGTACGGTATTCCCATGGAATACCTAAACTGGGTCAGACTATTGTACGCTGCACCGACAGCTCGTGTACAATCGGGTACATATGTTTCCAGAGAATATGCGATCAACAGGGGCACCAGGCAGGGATGTCCACTGTCTCCCATGCTTTTTATATTAGCGCTGGAACCACTAGCCCAAAAACTACGCATATCGGCCCAGGAAGGGGGCATACCTGTTAGTCCGACGGTCCATGCTGTGTCACTATACGCAGATGACATAATACTATACACTCGGGATCTGTATGGTGGGCTCCCGGCAGCAGCGTCGCTATTTGTTGAGTTTGGCAAGGTGTCGGGACTATGTATACATTTTGATAAATCAGTAGCTTTTTCTTTTAAAGAAAACAATGCACCCCACATGATCAGCTTTGGGGACAATAACGTTCAGATGGCCCCAACCACATTCAAATACCTAGGAGTGAGGATATACAGAACACAACAGGATACGCTGGACGGCAATGTTCAGAGCACAATTGCCGCACTACAGGCACAGATAACGTTCTGGAATATGCTCCCGTCGTCTGCCACAGGTCGCCTGGCCATAGCTAAAATGGTTATGCTGCCGCAGGTACTATACTACTTTACAACACTCCCAATACTAATTTCCCCGAAAGTGTTCAGAGTGCTAGACTCCCTGCTGACAGAGCTAATATGGGGAACGGGTAGGCGCAGAGTAAGCCTGAAGAAGTTACAACTTTCGACAACAGCTGGAGGAATGGGAGCCCCAGACTTCAGAGCATACTGCATGGCGAGTCAGCTACAATGGCTCTCATACTGGCTAGCGGGCCACAACTTGCAGGAAATTGCCTTTACGCCCAGATTGCTGGCACAGGGGAAATTGCATTCCTTGCTGCATCGCACGCACCCAATCGATAGCACTGGGTCACCACTACTGCAGGTGGCCATGCGATACTGGAAACAAGCACTGAGGTACGCACAGCCACGGTTATCATATGCGCCAAACACTCCGCTTTTGGGACTCCCCATACCAACGGGAACAATCACACACTTGGCCAACAGGCAGGGTGGGAAGATGGAGGGATAACCACAGTGGGGGCACTATTCAACGAGGGAACCCTATTGTCACATGCAGACTTTACACATAGCCACAGTCTTCCAGATACCCTATTTTTACTGTACGCTGGGGTGGTTCATTACGTTAAGCAGGTATGGGCCCCAGACGGACAGGAACCCATAAACAAACAAGCTTGTACATATGTTACACTTAATGGGTAATGGTAAGCACCTGACAAAGTGGCTGTATACAAGTATAAGGGAGACGCAGGCCTCCCCGCTAGTGGCTCTGCGGGCCAAATGGAATACAGATTTGGGAGAGGAACTCACACACAGAGAATGGACATCTCTCTTAGCTTACCCCAAAGCGGTCTTGCGCAATGTGCGCTTCAAATTCATTCATTATATGATCACGCAGAGGGCATATTTAACACTGCGCAGGCTCCACAAGATGTTCCCTACAGCGTTGACGAATTGCCCTAGATGCACAGAGACGGACGCAGGCTTCGCCCATATGCTATGGGCCTGCCCAGTGCTGGCGGACTATTGGGCACAGATAGCTCGAACGCTGACTGCGGTGGTAGGCGGGCAGACATGGAACACGGCCAAAAGCTGTGTACTCGAAGTATACCCACACTCAAAGGGTTACAAAGTGCAGGCACGCTTTGCGGACTTAGCGTTAATACTTGCCAAAAGACTCATTACAAGGAGGTGGAAAGCAGCCAGGTCACCAAAAATAGAGGCATGGAAAGAGGAGGTAGAGAAATGGAGCCTAGCTGAGAGCGCAGCAATACACTGGGAGGAACAGAGACGGCAACGTGAAATACCCATAGCAATGGCCTGGGATATGCTATGGGAGTCCTTCAAATCATGGGATGAGACTACCCAAACAACTGTAGATACCGTAGATGCTACTGCATAGATAGCTGCGCAAGTCGCCTACACAACTAACACACTACAGCATTACCACTGCACTGCCCTAAGCCGCAGAAGTCAGACAAAAAGATGCAATGAGCAATGTGACCTATAAACTAGAAGTGTAAAATAGGAAAAATGCTTCTTGCAAATGTTTCCTCCCAGCTAGTAATGCAATATATTTTTTTTCTTTTTAAAAATCAGAGCAGATACCAATTGTGATACCCAGTTAGTTAACTGTGGGGTGGGAGGGGGGTTCCAGGATTGTTTAGTAGATGTTATAGGAATATTGACCTCCTGATACAACTATTATATATGGCAGACTAGTGGTGGATAAAGACGTAATAAGAGTAGGACAAATTATGAAAATGTATAACGCCGCTGGAGACGGCAATTGTATTACAGCAATGTACTTGTACCACTTGCACAGTGATATGTATACATGTGTGCTCTTACCATGGGACAGAAACCAATTGTATCAGCAAGTCTACTTACAAAAAAAAAATGTAGTGTAAAGGCAGGAGAAATATGAGTGAAAGGTTTGATTGCTACCTGAGCCTATATTGGGGTACCTATATGAAACATAAGTGTCTGCATTGGTAAGTCTCTGGGTGCGTAAGTGTATGCCTGGGTGTCTTATTGGATGCATTAGTGTTTGGATGGGTGTATCATTGTCTGTATTGCTGTATGCCTGCGTTTGTCAGTGTCTGCATTGGTATGACCCTGGGTGTGTCAGTGTATTCTGAGCATCGCCCCTAAACTTGCAAATCTTCTTGCACCTTCTCATCATGGTGGCACGTTTTGAGGCGTATTTCCTCCTCAACAGCCTATTCTTTCACATCCCTCACCCATCCGTCCACACTGGGGCAATCTTGCCCCATCCATGTAATTTCAACTCTTCTCTTAGCCAACTACAACAGCAGATATAGGAACTTAAACTCAATTTTTTGATCCTTACGCCATCGAACATCCTCCAGCAAGCAAACAATTGGGTCCACTGCTACCGGAATCCTCAATACGGTAGCCACTCGTGCCACAATGGATGTCCAGAAGGAGTGCACCAGTGGGAAGTACCACACTAGGTGCAAATAAGTTACCACGTAAGCCTAACATTTGCGGAAGCCACTGTGTTTACTAGAATCCAATCCATTGAGCAGCACTGGTGTCACATATGTACGGTGTAAGAAATTGAAATACAGTATCTTAAACCAGGAATTGAAGGAAACAGACTGGACCAGAGCACAGGACCTGCAACATTGCGCATCCGCCAGGGGAACCCCCAACTCCTCCCCCCAAGCAGTACTGGCAGAAAACGGGGATCGGGCTCTATCACCTGTTATGGCTTTATAAAGATGCAAAACCAAGTGACAGCCCCCCCAGCTCTAAGAAACCCCTGAAACATGAGAGCTATGTGGACGGGGCCACAGGATATGTAGGCCATATTTCCCTAACAATGGCAGCTATGCTGGCATGTGTTAAGAATTGTGCATGCCCTTGTCCAAAGGTCTCCTGCGCCTCCGCAAATGTGCTAAACTCCTCATTGCGGTAAAAGTCTCAAAGGGTCTCACAACCACCTCCTGACCAAGCAGTAATATTCACTGAGTAAGCAAATGTACGGAAAACCAGTAGGTCCCAGAGGTTAAACTCTCTAGCAAAGGGGGCCCTACTCACGCCACTCTAACAGTCCTTTCCCAAAGAAAAGCTGTATGCCTAATAAGGTACGATACAGACACCACATCCCGCCCACTGCCCCCCCCGACATCAGTAGTTGCCGAAGAGATAGAACATGTGTCCCATTGGCTAATAGCGATTTCTCCCACTTCTTCCCATCCGACATCCAGTGTGCAGCATGCTGTACCTGGGAGGCTAAATAATACAGTTCCAGGTTGGGGACCGCCAGACCCCGTCTAGCATGGGCAGAAACAAAAAATCTTGTGGTATCCTACTTCTGCCACCTGGCCATATCAGAGTAGTAAGAAGAGAATGTAATCTTCAAAAGACCGCAGGAGGAAGGATGGATCTGATGTGGCAGCACCGGGCTTCAATACAATAGAAATGTAGCCCTCTCATATAGACGGGGGTAGCATGCCGATGTCACGGGCCTCCTGGTACACCTCAAGCAGCCTCCACATGAGGACCGGGGTAAAAGCCTGATAATATTCGGCAGATGCCCCCCCTCCCCCCGGCAGACAGGCATTGGCTGCTTTGACTTCCTCTAGGGTGAGATCCGCATCCAGTTCTTGGGCCACGATGTCCCCCAACGTTGGAATCTGTAGGGCAGCAAAAAAGTCATCAATGCGCTCCTGTCCAGCCGTTGCAGGCTATGATACACCAGCTCCAGGTGCCCCTAAGAGCATCCACTATACTGCTCTGCATGTAAACATCTCACCCCCGGGTAGTCTTAAGATGAAGAATAGGAGAGCGGGGTGTTTCTCGGCATAGTATCTAGGCCAAAATCAGCCCAGAACTATCCCCCTCCCTAAACAATAGCTGGTGATAAGACTTCAGGGCGTAGTACTCTAGTCTATCTCTTATAGACGCTACTTGTCACTGGACCTCCATTTCACCTTGATGTCCCTCCACGTCATCTGGGGGAGCTGCTGGATCCCTGCAAAGAGGCCCTCCTTTTGGATAAGTTCCACCTGCAATGTCCGCCTCACCTCGCATGAGAGGCCCAAACGCCGCCCCGTATCACGGCCTCCATCGGCTATGAGTAGAAGACCAATTAAGTTCAAAATATTCTGCAAGGGCACCCACCAGCAATTTTCCCTGCCTACAGCAACCTGCAATAGCTCCAGGGGAAACCTCTAAGTGAACAGGAACCTGGGGACGATCTCCCATTCAAGCACACTTGTCACCGGGGTATGATCTGAGAGGTAACAGGACAAATGCGTCACCGCCAAGACTCTAGGAGCCAAATGGGTCAGCAGTTGGATATGGTTGAGCCTACTAAAGGTACCGTGTGTTGAAGAGTAGCATGTATATTCCTGTGCAGTAGGGTGTGACGCCCTCCAAATGTTACAAACCACCAATTGTGTTGTAACCTCCCATCGTGTAGATGTCATCTTAGGCTTAGTATGTAGTCAAGGGGGGTGACGATCAAGAGCACCATCCATTATTCAATTAAAATCTCCAACCCACATCAGTCTGGAGTCACCAACAGGAGAAATAACATCTCGTCGAGTTAGGTAGAAGGACTCTTCATCCATATTAGGCCCATATGAGTTAACAAGGCCCACCTCAACCCCATCTAGCCTACCCTGCAGCAATAGCTACCGACCCTCCACATCTACCTCCATGTAAGTCAGTGCACATGGTACCCTAGGGCCAAACCAAACTAGCACCCCGTGAGAAAGATGAGTAGTTGACATCGAACACCTGCCTCCTCCATTTCTTTGCCAGCTTTGTAGCCTCAGTGTCTGTAAGGTGGGTCTCCTGCAGGCACAATAAGTCAAAAATGTGCCTCTTAAGAAGTGATAATACTCTATATCGCTTTTTAGAGGATTCCAGGCCTCGCACATTCCAAGAGAGGAGCTTACGCTTTCTTGGGACATTCATCATGTCCTAACAGTAAAAGGCTAGACCGTGTACCCCCCCATGTCAATATGGCACTGAAACCATAAAAACATCAAACAAACAACCCCGTGTACCCCTCCCCCAACCCCGGACATTGCGTTAAACAAACACCACACACATGTCCCAAAAAATCGAAGTGCAAGGACATGCACCACCATAACCCAAACCCCCACAAAGTAAACCCACAACATGGAGAGTTAGCATCCCTCCCCACCACACACATCAGTCAAAAGACAATGTTTAAACAAAATATTGCAATCAAGGTACTACCCCCACAGTTTTATGAATAGGTCATTGAACCACATTCTCTCAAGGCAATCCCCCCTCACCTACCCCCAGAGGGGTCAAATCTTTTGCACGTAGTCATACAATGCTCACTGAGGAGCCTCCAGACTGACTCCCACAACCATTCACCCATCCTGCTATGAATCACTCATCCAGGCACCCACAGCAGTCATACCACAGAAGAACAACCACCAGTCACACAACCCTCTCAGAGCACATCCACAGCAGCGTGACCCCTCCAGGAAGACCTCACATTCAGGAACAACAGCAGCTATAATATCAGTTCCCAGTGTCTGGAATAACATCACCAATATGTGAAGAAGCATCAGAGTCCTCGCTGCCTTGGAGGAGGCACTCCCCCACGTCTCTGGCACCTGCAGCTGATCTGTCTCCTCGTGTCAATGATGCCGCCGTCCCGAATCACAACATGGACAGAGCTGCCATTCACAGACTGACGCACGCCCCCGGTTCGGTGTTGATGGCACCCACACCGCTTACCACTGGCATGGAATTGTTCAACTTCACTTAAGGGTCTCCCCCGGGGTGCATCGGACATATTCAGCCACAACCAGACAACCTCTGGGGACTCAAAGAAGTGCGACTTTCCTGCCACAATGACACGTACCTTAGTTGGATAAATGAGCATATACTTAAGGTCCATAGCATGCAGCCATTTCTTAACATCCAGGAATGTTTTGCGATGCCCCTGCAATCTCTGCATGTAAGCAGGGTAAATCACAGTGTTTCTATTCTCAAACTGAGGAACCAGGGCTTCTCTGGCAGCCCGCAAACGCACATCTCTATCTCTGTAATTCAACAGCTGAGCAATGAGTGCCCTTGGAGGAGCACCCGGAGAAGGAACTGGCGCAAGGTACCTGTGCGCTCTCCAAATGCCAAACATAGTGGGCAGCTCCATGGGCCTCAGTACGATCTTCACCCACTGCTCCGGAAAAAGCTCTTGGGACTGCCCCTCTGCCATCTCCGGGAAGCCCAGTCGGTGTAAATTAGTCCTCCTCGAAGGGGCCCTCAACGTCCTCAACTCAGTCCTCAAGGGTGCCAGTGACAGTGGTCAGTCGTGGCACCTGCTGTTTGAGTTGCAGCACCTCGATCTGGATTGATGTAATGTTTGACACTGCATTGTCAACATTATCCGCTACTTTTCGCAAGCATTTTGATTGACACTCCTGCAATTTGCCTCTCCAGGCCTTCCCAAGCTCCCAGAGGCGTAGTAGACAAAGTTCCCATGGAGGAAACCAGTGATGCCACCGATCAGGATATCCACCCAGGGGATCAAGACAGACTCATCCCCAAGGCAAGTGGCACACAAGGTCTAAAGGGGGTCCGGAAGTGAGAAGCCCCCCCCCAAGCTCTACCTTCTCAATCCTCCACCACAGGGGCAGAGCAGCATCCGGGGCACTGGGGGAAAGAAACGCAGGCCTTACTGAGGTAAGGGATCAGTTATAGAGGAATCTCTAGAGCACTCCCCACAGCCAACACCCCAGAGATGCAGTCTTACCCCATCAGGTGGCCCCGCTGTGTCTGGGCACAGTCCAACACCCGAGCCCGCACCAGGCGCAGGGATCCACCAGATAAACAACCAGATTCCTCTCAGGCTACAAGTAGAGCTGGGGACTGCAGTTCCTCCTGTTGCACCAGAAAGGGCTCCAGCAATCGGCCCTAGTGCAGCACCTCACAAACAGTCCATGCACTGCTGCAGTGCCTGTGTTGTTCCACAGGGCTGCCCCCCATGCCAACAGAGAAGAAGGCTCCAATTCCGACAATACATCAGCTCCAAGCCCTCCACGCCAGGCCCACCTCACCCGCCAGTAGATGCCACCTGGCCACGACCGAGAAGCATTCTTAGTCACCTCCTCAATGCTGGGTCAACTCCAGATAGCCCCCAATGCACCAAAGGTAGTAGGGGCCCCTGCAGACTGAAGAGTGCAGGATGCAGACAGGCAGGCTCCACCCCGCCTTCCGAAAGGCTCTCACTGCTCAGCTCTGACACGGATCTCAGGGGCCTGGACGGCACTACCGTCTGTCAATCCATGCCTTAGAAAGGCCCCCACAGGGCCAGGTCCATAGGGCCGCACACGAGTGGGAAAAATCTGCTTCTCCCTCAAGATCGCGGGAACCACTGGGTTGCTGGGCTCAGCTGCTCTGGGTGTTGCTTCCTGCAGAGCCAGCAACAAGGTCCCTGGAAACAATGAGGCCGGGCCAGGAGCACGTAGACCACGGCTCACTTTGGAGCCGTAGAAGTTACACCCCGAACCGGAGGATAAGGATAGCAGCAGAACACCGCAGGATGCCATAGGATTAGTTGATGGGGAGATGGAGCTCCCTAGAAACGCATCCTGTTGGCCATCTTGGCTGGCCACGTCTCCTAAAAAAACCTAAAGGTTAAAGTGACGTTATAGTCAGGTATTGTAATAATATAAAAAATTATGTTTGAAAAACAAAAAACACTGAAATTCTCATGTTATAGTTTATTGAGCTAACTATAGCATTCGCATATTTATGTGTTTTTAAAGCTCCCGCCAGCTGGGAGTGGACTTAGTCTTTGCTCTCACTTGGTGGGAGCTTAGTTCCCTGCCTGTGCCAGTGCGAGCAGGGAAACCAATATGTCCCAGGGGTGGCCACTCCAGGACATAGTTAGAGCCGGCTCTGTGGGATGGGATCCCCAGGGCCATTAATGGCTCAAGGATGGGGGCCACGTGGCCCACCTGCCTCTTGAATTTGCGGCAGGGCCCCGGGGGATGGGGTCTCTGGGACCAAAATCAGCTCGAGAGGGGGCTGTGTACCCCCCTTTTACAACACAACTGGGCCATGAGGAATGGGGCCCCTGGGGCTGGAATTGGCTGGGGAGGAGGGCCCTGCCAATTTAACTGCTGAGCCTCGGGTGATAAGGTCCCTGGGCCAAAATCGGCCTGGGTGAGGGGGTTGAGTGTGCCTTCCTCCACGATATATAATAATTCATTCTCCCCGGGACCTGGCCCACACGGGGGGGCTATTAGAAACAAGATTGAGAAACTGCACGTATTTGTTTTTATTTTCCTGCAAATCCTCCGCAGATTTGCTGGAATTATTTTTTGGGTAAAATCTTTTTTGGCCCTCGGTGGGGTCCCTGTGGGACCCCACCATCAGGCCTAGGGGGTCAGGGTATTCCTACCCTGCCCCCTTATGTTTTTTTTTGCATTTGCTTCTTGGGACTCGGCCCTATCTGAGTTCCAGTATGGCTGCGACCACTTCCTGGTTGAAGTGGTGGCAGCCAATCAGATCTCATTTTGAGATCTGTCAGATTTGCAGTTCCTCAGCATCTCTAGATATACATAAATCTTTTTTCTTTAATAAATCCATACCTACGGAATGGATTTACACCAAATTACAAAAAGAGATCTTTCTGGACCAAGATCTAACTTTCTGCCAAATATGGTGTAATTCCGTGCAGTGGTTCAGGCTGTGGTTGTATCTAAAATCCCTTAGGGGAATTGCATGGGGAAAACACATTTTGGGACCCCCCTTTTTTCTCGGCCCCCCACTTGGCAAATCACCCTTAAACTTTCCAGACAGCAGCGGAAGTGACTGGCGTACTAGTTTTAAAAATTTCATGAAATGGCGAGAAAAGTACTAGGAAAACAAAAGACGCTTCATCTATGGGAACTAGGTCCTAAATATCAGGTTTCTCCGCTTATTTCTATTTCCTGTCCTGGAAATAGACGGACACGGACCTCGGTTCGCTGGTGCAAAAGTGTTTATTGCAAACAATCCGCCATGACGCGTTTTGGCCTGGACAGGCCTTGATCACATGATGCCACTGCATTGTGGGACTTAACTATTTAAAGTGACAAGTGATACAATATTCCCGTAAACACTGAGAACAGACTTTAAAGTGACAAGTGCTTCAATATTCCCGTAAACACTGGGAACAGATTGCCCATACAATTAGACACGAAGTACATTAATTAAAACACATATCATAGTGTGTTGTTTAAAAATTGTGGTAAAATACCAAATTTCAAATCCTGCAACCGCTGATATCAAAATGATTATAAAACATGATTATAAAAGCATTATTATATGAGAGCATTGTAAATGACAAATAGTGCAATTCGAATACATGCATCAATGCATTATGTCCGTAAACATTCTCCAAGTTTAGAGATCCTTTCAGCTACTATGTCTTTACAAACCCCTTGTGTTTTATTTCCTTGCCTTTACTTGTATATATTTCATTTGATTATTTAGCGGGTAATATTTCATTTGATTATTTAGCGGGTACATGCCGACAGTAATTTCTCAATTTAATCCTTTTACTGTCGAATGATGTAACCATCTTGGATCGGGTACTACTCTGTCATTACCATAAGTGGTCTGTTTTAAGTACAAAAAGTGTCAAAGTGCTGAATATAAAGTGCTTTGTGTACAAGATTGCCCTCTTTTAGTTTCATTAAAGTGGAACAGTGCAATACGATAACAACAGGTCGGCAGCAGCATTATATGGTAAATATATATATATATTCACTAAAAAAAAACAAAGGTTACAGAGACGTTATAGTTAGGGTCAGATTTTACTCATACAAAACAGAGAAATTCAGCCGTTATAGTTAGCTGAGCTAACTATAACTCGCGCCCCCATGCTGCACTGCTGATGACGTCACATATTACACCACTCATGACATCAGTGATGTCATGAGATTTTACATCACTCATGACGTTGTAGTGTAGCTCCTATTTCCCTAATAGGCTCTGCGCATTGGAATAATATATCCTATAGGTTTGACATAGGACTAAGGTCAGTATGTCCCTATCGAGTATATTAAACTTAATTACTTGTGCCAGCTAGCTCAGAGGCCACTAGAAACTCCTTGACAACAAGAAGGGAGTAGTTTCTGGCAGCCGTAAAACATGACCACTATGTTTCCCTTTAGAATCAGAACGTGTCCCAGAGTCGTGGAAACAATAGATAACTATTTCACTCAGCTCAATCGTGCATGCTTAGTTTTCTCCAAGTTACACAGAAAGAAATAGACGGGCGTTTTCAATAAAAGATTTATTGAACAGTCTTGTTTCTGGTGTAAGTAAAATGTGCTGTTACGATCACAAGACAGTATGCGAGATAAATAATGTACAGTGTGAGCAGTAGAAATAAATAATACTGCGATAGCATTATCTTTTAGCATATATTCACATACATAAATAACATGAGCTAAAAATGCGAGTACTCATACGATGCGTTTCTAATCTAGTTCTACCCCAATGTACCTAACCTAATCCTAGGTGTAGGGAGAGGTATGAAGTAGGTGAAGTATTCCTTACTATGGTATACTAAGAGTATGTTAAGCCTAGTATGCCTAGTATGCTTAGTATGCCAAGAGTCCCTCTAGGTTCTTATCAGCTCCATACCTGAAGAATGAGAGAGGTAGGAATCTCTTTGCCAGACTCGAACTCCAACACCCCGCAAGGAAGTCAGATCACTGGAAGCTGGACTCTCTGCGTGCAGGGATGACAGCGTCTTCTCAGTGCGTCAGGCCGGGAAACGGGCTCCTCTGAAGTCGAGGTCTCCTCTAGTTTACAAGGGCTAGGGAAGGTATATTTATACCTGAGAGTACCTAGGAATGTTAGTATTGACGTGAGTCGGACAGCGAAAGACGTCATGAAGGAACCCCTAAGGAATAACGGTTCATGCATAATATATGAGTCCTTGAAGAAATCAATAGTCCTGGACTAGGGAAACTCCCGCAGCCTAAGGGACTGTTCTTCATGTACTCGTTGTGACGTTAGGGTGGACGGATGTCGGAGACCATGCCTGTATTTGGAGTGCATGGTTTAATGCCTAAATAAGGCCTGGGAATTTATGCCTATATAAGGGCAGGGCGAATTGTGCCTATATAAGGACATGATACTGGAAAGCCCGTTATGGACACCCTAAGAGGAATACAACACCCACTCCACTTTCGTGTATACGATAATACTAAAATGCTAAACATTTAAAATGCTAAACATAAAATGGAATACCGCATATTTAAAAAATATTTCTTAAAAGTATTAATAAATATAGTAAAAAATGCAAAAGGTACTGTACATTTGAAGCAACAGCTTTTCATTTCAGGCATATAGTTTGGAAAATAAATGCAATTGGAATGAAATAAGCAATAATATTTACATGTGACAAAAAAATGATCGATAAGTTGTTCAAAAATCAAAAGTCATTTTTATGTCATGAAAATCAATGAACTGTTTTAGACACACAAGATGACTAAGTGTCCGTGGAAGTACCGCCAAGTCTGTACTATAAGGCTAGTTCTACTTTAAGCAGATTGAAGTGCCATTTTCGTTCGAAAAATGGAAAAAAGTTCAATTTTGGTAGAGTTCCAAGTTTTTGTAGAATGAAGGCCAAATTGTTACTGCATCTCTGGAACACTGTATGCTGAATCAGAGTCAGTTTACGGGTCTGGTGTAAACATGAGATCATCTATTTCTATAGACAAAACATCATCCACTGTAGTTGGTGTTAGTTGGAACACCTCATGAAGCAGGTTAATCGCACAGAGATGTGAAGCATCGCTTTCAGCAATGGTCGCCGCAGCAATGTTCGCGTCCGTTGTTACCTGTGTGCCTGTAGATCTTTCTCGTACCTCAGCAGCAGCCGGAAGCGTCTGTGAGATCTCAATGAATGCTGACATCAGGATTGGTAGCCTCTGGGGACAACACATAGCATGGGCCGTTATCTGGTCCAGCAGAGTATCGACATCCGTTGGCGTATCCGATGGAAATGTTAGACAGGTGTCCAACACGCATTCTACACCGCATAGCAGGCATCGTAGAACAGGTAAGATGCAATCTTGCCAGATTGGTCTGAATGACAGGAACCACGTGGTATTAAGGTCCCGTAGACGATTTATGCCCAAAAGCTCTACTATTTGCTCACTGCACTTTCGTTCAAGGAGAGCTTTCTCCATTTCGCTCGGAGTGATGTCGGCGAATAGGCTGGCCATAGCGCAATAGCAGGAAGAGAAATAGAATTCCGGCAACAAGTGCTAGAATTAATGGTATGCCACCAAACACCGAATGTGCAAAGTTCGGGATGATTCCGAGTATTGCCTGGAAAGGTGCTAACAGACCGGAGCAGATGTTCTTAAATACATGTAGGGCAGTTTGTACGTATTAAAGTCTGTATCTCAGCCGAAGTCCTTGCTACTTGTAGATCATAGGTTTCTTTGGCCGAGGTCAAAGGCACTGTTTGCTGTAAAAGCATGGCTTTCATTCGGCTCAAAGTATCAAATCTTATAAAAGAGACGTTCAGCGAAGGCCATAGAGGCGACTCCCTGACTGTGTCTATTGGGGCAAACAATACTTGCATACAGCAAGTGACCCTGGAGTTGACCGTTACTAGATATGGGATGCCTGGCACCATGCCACAGCAACTCTGATCATTCAACATGAGGTAACTCCCATTAGAAAGTTGTCCAAACGTTGGATTAATCACAGCAGCTGGTGTACCCTGCTGATGGCAAGACAAATTAGCCACAGAACCATTACAAGCCCCGTGTAAGGAAATGTCCTGACATATAAGTGAACCGCTTAGTGCACGTTTACAGTTTGTACCGCTCAAAAACACTTCACGATCCCCGCTCCAACATCTATATGTATACGGTAAAGCCCAAGATGTCTTAATGTATTCCTTACCCAACCTTTCATATTTGCCTGCTTGCATTTGTCTGAGGCAATACTGAAACTGAAAAGTAGTCACAGGTAGTTTGATTTTGCCATGAATAAGCCATTCTGTAGCTGGTTTTTCTGCCACTGTGAATGGTAACTTTTCCAGTTTTTCAATGCTCAGCACTGTATACCTTGCTCCTCTTTGTGCCAATTCGATCTGTTTATCAGTGAGATTGTATTCTGCAAACAGAGTCGTTGTGTTGATAAAACGCCAAGGCACATAGCCCGCTCGCAAAGATTGCAGCGTCCAGCTTAATAACACAATAGAACGTAATTGAGATTGGCCTTGTTGTAACATCGCCAAATCTTGTTCTAGTATGTCGATAGCAGAGGATACAATGCCGTCCAGTGAATATATTCTGGAGGACAAAGTTGTTAACCCATTGTCGACCACAGAGAGTGTTTTCTCTAAATTAATACGATCAAGTTCACGTATTCGTTCTGCAGCCTCCATCTGTGATACTTTCCATGCTTCATTGTAGGCAGCATAAATGCCGGCATATATGAAACGTTTTTGACCCGGTTTTCTTGGTCCAAGCAAGAATTCCCTAAGGTCTGCGTCTTTTGCAAGTAAGGTTAAGTGTTGTTTCACATCCTGTAGTGTAGATTTATGCAGCCAATCGAGGCATAATTTTCCTACACTGTATGTTGTTACTACCCCCGGATGTTGTCTTTGGACGTATCTTGGGTCTGGCCTATTAATAGTAAAGCCCTGAGTTTTATTCAGGAATCTTTCCTGACAGTTATTCGTGTCTGTGGGCCAGATCAACCATTTTTTCCAATCAGGATTAGATCTGTTGAGTTGTAGTATATTGTCAACTGTCACCACTGCCTGTGTTTTGTTATTTCTTGCAGGAGCTGGTACAGAAGGTGTGTTCATCTCTTTGATCTTGGCTAATCCAAGACAAGATGTTTGTTGGATGGTCTCATTCAAAAACATTATTTGTTCAGGGATGATACAGGCTCTAAATAAAGCTTCCATCCCCTGCACTTGCCAATCTTTAGTACCCCACACAGTTTTTGTGTCTATTGTGTCTTTCCAAAAGTCGAAACCCTGTCTAGACAGTTGGGCATTAAATAATGCAGAATAAATCTGTTTTGTATTTGTTAACATAATTTTCAGTCCTGTCTTGTTTACATTTTTATAGTAAAACATTTCTGGATCAGATGTATTGTAACCTGAAAAATATGGAAATTTACTAGCAAACGTTTTTGAACTACCTTTAGGTGGTGTAGGACAATGTTCCCTTTGGTTAAACATAAACACATTTCTTGGATATGCAGTTTTATGCAAATAATGATGACCATAGTGGTTATAACAATACAGTTGTTCATAGTCTGATGAACCCTCTAAATATTCATTTTTAGAAAATGCAGCAGATTTTTCTAGGTCAAACATAATGTCATTTACAGTCTCAAAGTCCCAATCATCAGAATAGGTACTGGACGAGATTAGATCACTTAGTGAAATTTTAAACAAATGTGGAATGTTCAATTGTTCCGTCGGACCGAATATATCAAAATCTGTTTTGTCCCACACTATACCATTGTGTATAGGAACAGCTGTGATGTTCACTGATGACAAGTCTCTTGCTTCACGATGGGAAGATTTATGAGGTTTCAAAAGTACGTTCACGCCTTTTCCTTCAGTGTTCACATGGATGTATCTGCCACTTATAAGCATGCTCACAGTTGTAACCAAAGCTAGCCAGAGCAGGAAAACAAAAAGTCCAGATATAATCCAGAGTACAATCCATGGAGAAACCAAATAAGTCTTTTTCAGAAAGTGAAGAAAGTCTTGTACTTGCTGCTTGAATTTGAATGATGCTGGCGTCGTTTCAGGTTCACTTGGATCTTCTGAGAACGTATCAAAGTTAATGAAGTAGCCAGAAGCAGTTCTATCAAATGTTGGAATTGCATCAGGATTTGTAGAAATCATTGGAACCAGTCGATCACGTGCTACGTTGGTGTAGACAGGTGTATTTGGACGAACTGTTACTTGGTGTTCAAGAGGGAGGAGTTCCATAGCGTTGTTGCTTAGTCCTTCATCTGTTACTGCTGAATTCTCGATGGTTATCAGTCTTTCAGTCTGAACCTCTTGGATAGTAGCGAGAGGAGTGCGTTTGCTACTAGGTCGGAGTCCACGAGGCCTACTATTTAGTATTGGCCACATACTGTGGTTTGATGAGGTCGATGGACACAAATCTTTTCTCCTTTCTTCCAGCAAGGGGCGGCAGAAGTACTGTTCTCGTTCCTTGAACTGCTAGGACAGGTACTGGTTGTCTGTAAGAAGGTCCAAATTCCTTCTTGTCCGCAATTTTTTCTCTGACTAGATCCCCAACTTTTGGAATCCAGACAGGCCTTGCTGGGACCGCCGATTTTTCCCCAGTGGTGGTTGGCTGTAGGAATACGTTGCTTTGTTTCGTTCTTAATTTGTTTAAGTCCTGTAAAACAGCCAAACGATCTTTGATATCAAAAGGTTTATTTTCCACCACTGTGCCTACGTGTTCAAGGTCCGGTACCCACATTCCTGTCCCAAATAGGACCTCATATGGAGTGACCCCCCCTAGAGAACTTCTTGGCAGTTTATTCAAAGAGCGCTGTACCCCACTAAGGTGTTTGACCCACCCGTCACCCGAACCTAATACTCTAGCTGTTATAGACTGCTTTATGTCTCGGTTTTTCCTTTCCACAACCGAATTTCCCTCAGGATGGAATGGAGAGGAGTACCGCAATGCAACGCCCAGACTGGCCATGGCTTCTTTGTAAGCCCGAGAGCTAAACGCAGGACCCCGGTCAGGATGTAGCGTGCCTATTGCGTATATGCCGATAAAGACTCGCAAATCTTTTATAACAGTTCGAGTGTCAGCTGAGCGCTGAGGCCATAACCATAGGAACCTAGATTCAGTATTTGTGGGAATGCCTTTGTCCAGTAGGACACAGGTGCATAGATAGTCTAATGCTGTCTAACAACGGTGTCTGCACTGGGTTGCCGCATTCGCAGCATGGTGTCTGGTGGCTCTCTCGCTGTAATTTACAGTCTAAGCAGTTGTTGATGAATATGTGAATTTCTGTATTCATTCCAGGCCACCAGTACATCTCTTTTAATGTCAAAATTGTTTTAGAGATCCCTTGATGTGACAGACCTTCCCCCAAATGTGTTTCATAAATCAAGGCTGCTCTACGTTCCAAGTTTGGAATTACCCTATCCCCCACTCCAGGGATTCGAGCAAAAGGAACGTTGTTTGCATCAATTACATAAGAGTACTTGAGTGGAAACTTTTTGGTAACGCTGCACTGCTGCCTTTGCTTGAAGCATTGACAGCCAACATTATCTCACCGTCTATTTTTGTTTTGGAACGAGTGATCGCAGCTACGGAAGCCGTTTGCACAGCCCCCTTTGCGGCTTCATCAGCCAATGAATTCCCTGCAACGTGAACGCCATCACGTTGATGACTCAGTGTGTGGATCACGTGAGCCTTTGGTAGTTCGTTTTTCAACTGAACTACTTGTTCCCAAAGCATTTTGTGCTTTATTGTGCCACCTTTCGCATCTTTGAAACCATTTTCAAGCCAGTTTTGTATATAGTCATTATACGACTGAACACAGTAAAAGGAATCGCACACTATTAGTGTGGGGAATTCTCGATCTGTACTTTCAAGTGCCAGTTTGAATGCTTGTAGTTCAGCTCGCTGAGCTGTACAATCTCCTAGAGACTGCGTTTTTGTGACCATAGGTCTGAAGATGCCATTTCGCATGCGACCTTTAACGATTGCACACGCTGCACTGTAAGCTTGCTTACTCCCTATTGCGGGTTGTGCGGATCCGTCAGTGTAAATTATGAATTCGTACTGATCGAGAGGCAGAATTTCTGTAGGCAGGGGACATTCATGTTCATACTGCAGGAATGCTTGTGTTTTTAAATCTGGATCAAAAACATATTCAACATCTGTTGCAGCAAGAGAATTAACCCATTGTATCCATCTTGGATGTAATGCTTTAGCATTTGGAATGCTCGCTTTTGTAACCGCTTCTAAAGCAGGTACTGGGGTTACGACAATAATGCGTTTCTCTTGGGCTAAGGCTCTTTCTTTTGCTACAGCGGTTTGAACTGCTGTTAGAATTTTTTCAGTTGAACTGAAGCGCATTTCCGCTTGTGTGTACAAATGAGATTTGTACGCTATTGGTATTTTTTCACCCTCATTGAAAGTTAAGTAGGTGAATCCGCATTGACCCGAAATTATTCGGATCACCAAATTGCGTTGACTTACGCGTGTTTGTAAGTGATTTGTTGCTAACATGTTAGCTTGTAGTGAACGCAAGATTTCTGTGTGTTCTTGTGTCCAGTTTCTGATCGAAAAATCAGGTTTGATTAATGCGTAGAGAAGTTTAACCCTTTCTGCGTAATTTAGAATGTATGTTCTTCCAAAATTTAGGAAACCCAGGATGGATTGTAAGTTTTTTAGCGTTTTTGGAGGTTGGAGCAGCGCACACTTTTCTAAAAAGTTAGCTGCCAAGCTCTTGCCTTCACTTGAAAGCTCATATCCTAGAAATAGGACATTGAGATGGGCAATTCTGGACTTTTTAAAGTTGAATTTGTAGCCCTCAGAGGCAAAACCCAATATAATGGTGCTCACCCTGTTCAAGTGTTTGTCCAGGTCATCGTCTGTCAGATAAATGTCATCGACATAGGACAATGCCTCATTGTCATAAATTTGTAGTAACTCCATTACCCTCGCTGAGAATAAACCGGGGCTATTCTTGAACCCTTGTGGGAGTCGACAAAAGTGACGCTGGGTCCCCATTATGGAGAATGCTGTTAAGTACCTGCTTTCAGGTGCTATGTTTTGACAAAAGAAACCATTTGAGATGTCTAATGTTGTTTTATATTTTTTACGCACAATGTTATTCATTAATGCTGTGCTATGTGCATTTTGCACTGCAAAAGTTTTAGAACAAGTGTTTAGGTGTCTGTAGTCCAAAACTAGACGATTTGTATTGTCTGGTTTGGAGACAGGAAACAAAGGATTGTTCATTGAGGAGGTGCATGTTTCAATCACCCCTTGATATTCAAGTTGATCTAAGATCTCTCTGACCTGTTTTTTAGCTTCTTGCTTTATTGGGTACTGCCGTTGTGCAGTTGGTTCATGTTTCAGATGTATTTTATGGTGAGGTGAGTCCTCATCCCATCCTACATGATTTTTATATAATGCTGGGGCCTGGGCTACTGCCCATTTCCTGGCATATGTATATTTTAGGTTTATTGGAATATGGTTGGAGAAGGCAGGCATAATAATGTCCTCGCCATGTGGGCACTCCTGACAAATTGTGGTGGCCAGTCTTTTTCTGCTAGAAGTATGTCATAGCCCTTTGATAGTCTTTCCCAAAAAAGTGCTTTCACCTGTCTAGGTTTGTCTCCCTCCATCCGGAGTGTTATTTCAAATAACCTTTGTGGAGTACTAACCCTGGTGTCTACAGTCTCTACTTTAATGTACTCATTCAAGTCCACTATCTCCAGAAGTTCCCTCAGGTTCTGGCGAACTATTGTGACTTCTGCTGCACTGTCCAGCATGGTCTGAGCCCATTCTCCGTTCTTGAGTTGTGTTCTCAGTATTCTCGGCATGTCTGATCTTTAGACCTGCTACTTTCTTTTTGGAGAATTGAGGTTTTGCTTTAGTTTTTGGTGCATGTTTGTCGTCTTTCGATTTCACGCGTTCTTCTCTGTGTTCCGTCCGTCCTCTTCTTTCCGAAGTCTGTGATGAGATCTGAAAGGGACGAGAGGAACGTGTATCAGTATCTTGATACCTGTCAGGTTTTCTCAAATTATCCCTATTCCTGAGGTTATACCTCCTTTCAGAGGGCTCCTTTTGAGGAGACGTACCTCGGGATTGAGAACGTTTCTCGTTTGAAATTTGTTTATTAGTTTCCCACTTCTTTTTAGAAGATGTAGGAGTTTGTTTAATAGAGTCCTTTTCTGGACTTTCAGATAGCTTCGGCTTCACTGGTCTTCCACCCAAACTATCTCTGCCTAATTCTGCATAAGATTGTTCTATTATTCTGGGTAGCTCTGTTTGATGTTCTGTAACATCGAATTCCCTTAATTTTTGGCAGATCGCAACTGCTGCTGCCTCTCCTTTAATATTAGATAATATTATTGTTGAGACCTGGTCGAAATTTTTCAGTAATTTCATACCTAAATTTAGAGCAGGCTCTGCCCCGTATTCATTTTGAATTTGTTTGAGGACATCAGGTATTACCGCAATTGACGGAATGCCATGTGTTTTAGTATAGATGGCAGCAAAGACTGAGCCCCAAGTGGTGCAGTCTTCCAGTTGTGGTGTGTTAATGGTCACCCAGGTGCTTTATTTCTTTGTGTTAGGAGGCACCTGGTTTCCTGGGACCATCTCACTGTCCCCTAGTGAGACAAGGGTTATTTCTGCGGGATCCCCACCCTCCAGTGGGCACCCCTCCTCCCCAAGTGCTACACTAGCCAACACCTTGGACTGTCCACCGGTGGGTGGCTGTGGCCCCTTCGGGCACTTGGGGTCCCCCCTCATGTGGCCTACCTGGTCACATGCATAACACTTGCGGGGGCCGGTCTCAGCAGGCTTCCCTGAAGAGACCACTGCTTTCTTACCTGGGGGCTGGGAACCTTTACCCTGGGTACTAGTTTGGGGCCCTTTAGAGAACTCCTGTGCTTTACCCTTGTCCCCCCACTTTTCTGCTGGGGACCCTGCCCACCTTTGGCTGAGTCTCCCCAAACGCTTTCTTGTGGACCCTGGTACTCACCCAGCGGTCCGCCTCCATAGCAAGCTTCCTGGGGTCAGTTAGCTTACTATCCACTAGGTGCTGGCGCAGATCTGCAAAACATAGACTAGACAAGTGCTCCCATGCAATCAAGTTGTAGAGCCCCTGAAAATCTGTCACATTACTGCCCTTTACCCAGCCATCCAGAGACCTGCAGAACACATCCACACATTCCAACCAAGTGTTGGCATCAGACTTCTTACTGGACCTGAACTGATCCCTGTACTTTTCAGGAGTAAGACCATACTTAGTGAGAAGGGCATCCTTCATGTCAGCATAGGTGAGGTGATACCCCTTCCCCAAAGCTATCAGAGCATCCCTTGCTTCTTCAGGGAAAAGTGGCCACAATCCTGCTCCCCAATTTTCCTCAGGGACCCCATTCATGTGTATGGCTGCCTCATAACCCTGAAACCACCTTTGTATGTCATCCCCCTTCTTGAACTCCTTGCCTACATTCTTGGGAATGTGCACAATCCTGTCTTCCTTTCTGGACGAATTGCTGCCACCATCTGAGCCTGACTTACTCCTAAGTTCTAGCTCCTTCAGTTCTCTCTCATGCTCTAAGAGCATCTTCTTCTCCTCCATGGCCAATCTCCTCTCCTCCCTCTTCTCCTCCCGCTCACTCTCCAGCCTGAGCTTCTGCAGCTCAAACTGCCTTGCCTCCCGCCTGTCCTCCAGCTCCTCTGGGGACAGACTGCTGCTGCCTGACCTGGTGGGTTCCCCCCACCCAAAAGCACATCCACCCTGGAAATAGGCTCCTCCACCTCCTCACTGAGATTACCAGGCTGCCCACTGGCATGTCTGGCTGCTACCCAGGCCCTCAGCGCCTTCTGTAGCTCCTCCTTCCTTGTGAGGCCTTTAATTTGGACTTTCAGGTTTTTACAAATCGCTCGTAGCTCCTTTACGGCGTAGGATTCCAACCTATCCTCCTCAAAGATAACTTCCAGAGATGCAACGGATGATGCAGTTGATTCAGGCATGATGAAAGTAGTGAGTTGAAAACTGGCAAGATCAAAAATAGGCCAAAAGGAAAAAGAGACAGTATGTGGTACGTAATGGTCTGCGATATGGTTGTAGTGCACACCAATCACTGAAAGTCAAGTGCAAACACAAGTCCTATCCTCACCGCTGAAACCAATGTTAAAAATGGGAGTCTCTGGTTGGCCAGGGCTTGCACCTCTGTCCAAGTAGGGACCCTTCTTCCTAGTCAGGATAAGGGAGTTACACTCCTAAAATAACCCCTGCTCACCCCCTTGGTAGCTTGGCACGAGCAGTCAGGCTTATTCTAGAGGCAGTGTGTAAAGCATTTGCACATAACCAACAGTAATATAGTGTAAGCACTACAAAAGGACACCACACCAGTTTAGAAAAATAACCAATATTTTTATATACTCAAGACAAGACCAAATACGATAGAAATCCACAATACAAATACTTTAAAAATGAATACGTTGCAAGATAACTTCTTCTTTGCAGAAATCGTGAAAAACAAAGTTTGTGCGAGTCGGTAGCTCCGTCCGAGTCTACCGCGATGCTGAAAACAAACAAAGTCCAACAGTTCCAGCCGACCGCGTCGATACGGGCCGGCAGAGTCGTGCACAGACTTGGTCACAGTACCTTTCTCGTTGTGGCTGGTACGGAGTGTACGAGCCGGTCGGCGTTCGTCGCGGTTGCGGTGCAAGACGGAGCGATGCAAGGTGCGGTGTCCTCTCGATGCGGTGCAGGCAGCGGCTCGATGACAGTCGTGCAGACGGAGTCGGTGAGACCAAGGCGGGCGATGCAGGGTGAGACGGTGCTCGATGCGGTGCTGGCAGGTTGCGATGCAGGCGACCAAGCCGGAGTGCGGGAGCTGGCGTCGGACAGCGGTGCGAGTCGGAGCGGTGCGTCGCGAAGCGTGCGAGCGGTGCCCCAACTGCGATGCGGTCACGATGGTTGAGCCAGATGCAGCGACAGCGTCGGTCTGGTCCGGCCGGTACAGTGAAGCGATGCGATGCGAACTGCGGTGCCCACAGGTCACGATGCAAGCAGCGGCTCGATGGCGTCGGACGTCGTCGTCGGTGAGACCAGGGTTGCGGTGCGAAGCGGGGCGATGCGGTCTGCGGTGCAAACAGGACACCGGGCCAGTGATGGAGTCGGTTGACGGAGTCGGTTGCGGTTCCCTTCCTCTGTGGCAACTGAAACAGCGGTTCCAGAAGCGGTACCCAGAGGGTTGTGAAGTCTTTGCAGTCCCTGAGACTTCTTAACAGGAGGCCAGCTCGGTTTCAGGCCCTTGGAGATTCTCAGCACAAAGAGTAGAAAGTTCAGTCCAGTCCTTTCACTGCCCAAGACAGAAGCAGCAACTGCAGGCCAACCCAACAAGGCAATAACTCAGCAAAGGGGCAGTACTCCTCCTAGCAGCTCTCCAGCTCTTCTTCTTGGCAGGTTCCTTGATTCCAGCGAGATCTAAATTCATGGGGTCAGGGCCCCAATATTTATATCCCAAATTCCTTTGTTCTCTGGAGGCAGAGAAGCCTTTGCCTAGTCCAAACCAGTTCTGGAGCACTCTGTTGACAAGACTCCTTCTTTCCTTTCACAGTGCAGGGCAGAAACATCAGACGCCCCACAGGAGGTGGAGCCAGCATTGTGGTGGGAAAGCACAGCCCTAGAGCACTTTGTTGACATGATTCCTTCTCTTCTTTCACAGTGCAGGGCAGAGACATCAGACGCACCACAGGGGGTGGAGCCAGCACTGTGGGGGGCCGGCACAGTCCTATTCAGGTCCCAGGTGCAACTCCTCCCTCCCATCTAGATGCAGATCTCTCTATTCACCACTGGGCGGACTCATTCTGTCTCCTGGAATCCCCCAGCCCTGTCACTCAAACTCCAGACAAGGAATACACAACCTAGCAGAGGCAGGCCTGGATAGTTAGACAAGAAAATACCTACTTTCTAAAAGTGGTATTTTCAAACACAGAATGTTAAAACCAACTTCACTAAAAGATGTATTTTATCATTCTGAGTTCAGGCATACTAAACTCAAATTTCTACCATGTTCCCGGAGTCAGTTAGGATTATAAGATGTAATAATCAAAACTGCCCATTCTGGCCTATGGGGGACAGGTAGCCTTTCAATAGTGAAAAACGAAATAGGCTGTAATTCACTACCAGGGCATGCCACGCACACCAGGGCATGCCCTACCTTTACCTACAATGCACCCTGCCCACAGGGGTACCTTGGGCCTACCATAGGGGTGACTAATATGTACAAAAGGGAAGGTTTAGGGACTGGCAAGTGGGTGCACTTGCCAAGTCGACATGGCAGTCACAGACTGCACACAGGCTCTGCGGTGGCAGGCCTGAGACACATTTTGCAGGCTGCTTTGGTGGGTGGCACAACCAGTGCTGCAAGCCCACCAGCAGCATTTGATTTACAGGCCCTGGCACACTCAGTGCACGTTACTAGGGACTGACACATAAATCAAATAGCCAAACATGGAAATACCAATCCATAACACATTTCTTACAGGAGCACTTGCACTTTACCACTGATCAGCAGTGCGTAAAGTGCGCAGAAACACTAAACCAGCACAAAACAGAGTCAAAACCGGGAGGTCAGAAAGCAAAAACTCAGGGGAAACACGCCAAAAGATGCCAAGTCTAACACATGTCCCCTCCAGCTGAAAGTAGGGAGAACTACCCAACCCCATGGGAGTTCTCTTCACTAAGGCGGAAGAACCTGGACAGACCATCTGCGTTGGCGTGTTCTGTACCAGGGCGGTGTTCCACCGTAAAGTCCATTCCCTGTAGGGAGATGGACCACCTCAACAGTTTTGGATTCTCACCCCTCATTTGCATCAACCATCTGAGGGGCCTGTGGTCTGTCTGAACCCGGAAGTGAGTCCCAAACAGGTATGGTCTCAACTTCTTCAGTGCCCAGACCACAGCGAAAGCTTCCCTTTCTATGGCACTCCACCTCTGTTCCCTGGGGAGTAGTCTCCTGCTAAGGAAGACTACAGGCTGGTCTAGGCCCTCTTCGTTCAGTTGTGAGAGCACCGCTCCCACACCATGCTCTGAAGCGTCAGTCTGCACGATGAATTCCTTGGAGAAGTCGGGTGCCTTGAGCACGGGCGCCGTGCACATGGCAGCCTTCAGGGCATCAAAGGCCTTCTGGCAGGACTCAGTCCAGATCACCTTCCTGGGCTGCTTCTTGGAAGTCAGCTCCGTTAAGGGGGTCACAATGGTGCCATAGCCCTTAACAAATCTCCTGTAATAGCCGGTGAGACCTAAAAAGGCTCTCACCTCTGTCTGGGTCTTGGGGGCTCCCAAGCCAGAATGGTGTCAATCTTGGGTTGTAGGGGCGCCACCTGGCCGCTTCCTACCTGGTGTCCCAAGTACACCACAGAACCCTGCCCGATCTGGCACTTACTGGCCTTGATCGTGAGGCCTGCCTTCTGCAGAGCCCTCAACACTTCTCCAAGGTGCTGCCTGTGTTCTTCCCAGCTGGAACTGAACACAGCAATGTCATCCAGGTAGGCGGCACTGAAATCCTCCAGTCCAACCAACACCTGGTTGACCAACCTCTGGAAAGTGGCAGGGGCATTTTTCAACCCAAAGGGCATCACACGGAACTGGTAATGTCCTTCTGGGGTTGAGAATGCTGACCTCTCCTTGGCCCCATCAGTTAAGGCAATCTGCCAGTACCCAGACGTCAAATCAAACGTGCTGAGGAACTTGGCAGCTCCCAACCGATCAATGAGCTCATCAGCTCTGGGGATGGGGTGCGCGTCAGTCTTGGTGACGGCATTGAGCCCACGGTAGTCCACACAAAACCGGAGTTCTGGAGTGGCACCGGGTGCAGCAGCCTTTGGGACCAAAACCACTGGGCTGGACCAAGGACTGTTGGAGGGCTCGATCACCCCTAACGCCAACATCTTGGAGACCTCCTCCTTGATGCTGGCCCTGACCCGGTCAGTCAACCTGTAAATCTTGTGCTTCACAGGAGGGCTGTCACCGGTGTCCACGTCATGGGTACACCAGTGAGTAACACCTGGGGTCAGAGAGAACAGTGGGGCAAACTGTCCCAACAACTGGTGACAGTCGCTCTGCTGCTCAGGGGTCAGTGCAGGGGAGAGGATCACACCTTCCACTGACCCGTCGTGCTCCTTGGTGGACAGGAGGTCAGGGAGAGGTTCACTCTCCTCTTCCACCCCATCATCTGTCGCCAAGAGCATGCTTACTTCAGACCTCTCAAAGTGAGGCTTGAGGCGGTTCACGTGGAGGACCCTCAAAGGGTTCCTTGGAGACTGCAAATTCACCAGGTAGGTGACGTCACTTTTGCGCTCCACCACCTCAAATGGCCCAGTCCACTTGTCCTGCAAGGCACAAGGTTCCACTGGGGCCATCACCCACACTTTCTGCCCAGGTTGAAATTCGACCAGAGTGGCATTCTGGTCATACCATTTCTTCATTTCTTCCTGGCTTGCTTCTAGGTTCGCCTGAGCGAGTTTCCTGAAGCGTGCAGTCTGGTTTCTGAAGGCCAGCATGTAACTAAACACATCCTGGGGAGATTTCCTGGGAGCTGCCTCCCAGCCTTCCTTCACCAAACTGAGAGGTCCTCGCACAGGGTGGCCATAGAGAAGCTCAAAGGGGCTGAACCCTAGAGATTTCTGTGGCACCTCCCTGTATGCAAACAGCAGGCATGGTAAGAGGACGTCCCACTTACGCCTCATGGGTTCTGTCAACCCCTTTATCATGCCTTTTAAGGTCTGGTTGAATCTCTCCACCAGACCATTACCTTGGGGGTGGTAAGGGGTGGTGAACTTGTAGGTTACACCACATTCCTTCCACAGGGATGTCATATACTTGGATATGAAATTGGTCCCTCTGTCAGAAACCACCTCTCTGGGGAATCCCACACGGGAAAAGATCCCCATTAACGCCCGGCCCACCACTGGCGCCGTCGTTGTCCTGAGAGGGATTGCTTCAGGGTACCGGGTGGCATGGTCCACCAAGACCAGGATGTACCTGTTGCCCATGGCTGTCTTGGGATCCAGTGGCCCCACAATATCCATCCCTACCCTTTCAAAGGGTGTTCCAACAACTGGAAAGGGTTGGAGAGGAGCTTTGACCCTCCTCCCACTCTTACCGCTTGCCTGGCAAGTTTGGCAAGACCTACAATGTCCATCTGACTGCCTTCTCATTTGGGGCCAAAAGAAGTGGGTGACAAGCCTGTCAAAGGTCTTGTCCCGCCCCAAATGTCCTGCTAAAGGCACGTCATGAGCCAGACCCAGTAGGAAGGTCCTGAAGCGCTGGGGTACCACCAGCACACGGGCTGACCCAGGCTCAGCGACCTTAGGCTCGCTGTACAGGAGATCATTCTCCCAATAGATCAGGTGAGATCCAGACTGGTTACCAGCTGCCTGGTCTGCAGCCTGCCGCCGCAGACCCTCTAGAGAAGGGCACTCTTTCTGCTCCCTGCAGAACTCCTCCCTGGTGGGACCCCCTTCTTGCTGCCAATGGGTCAGCTCAGAGATGTCTCCCAGTTCGGCTACCTGCTCCCCTGTAGGCACCGGGGCGTACCCCTCAAAGTCCGCCTCCTCCCGGTCCGTGGGAACATCAGGGGCCGGTTTCCCGCGCCCCCGGCCCTTTCTCTGGGCAGGGACTTGGGCCACTGTTTCAGGCTCCAAGTCCTCTTGACTACCCTTCCTGGCTGCCATTGACCGAGTGGACACGCATGCCCACTCTGGCAACCTAAGTATCTCCAAGTGAGACCTGAGCTCAACATCCTTCCACAAGGACTGCTCCAGGTCGTTTCCTAGCAGACAATCCACAGGCATGGTAGGGCTCACAACCACCCTCAAGGGACCTGAGACCCCCCCATTCAAAGGGAACCTGCGCCACCATACATTGGCGCTCTGAGTTGTCTACAGCAACTACTTGGTGGAATGCTCCTGGGACTACTTGCTTCTCAGACACCAGGTGACACCGGACTGAGGTCACACTGGCTCCAGTGTCTCTGAGAGCCTCTACCCTATTCCCATTAATGGTCACCCAGGTGCTGTATTTCTTTGTGTTAGGGGGCACCTGGTTTCCTGGGACCATCTCACTGTCCCCTAGTGAGACAAGGGTCATTTCTGCGGGATCCCCACCCTCCAGTGGGCACCCCTCCTCCCCAAGCGCTACACTAGCCAACACCTTGGACTGTCCACCGGTGGGTGGCTGTGGCCCCTTCGGGCACTTGGGGTCCCCCCTCATGTGGCCTACCTGGTCACATGCATAACACTTCCGGGGGCCGGTCTCAGCAGGCTTCCCTGAAGAGACCACTGCTTTCTTACCTGGGGGCTGGGAACCTTTACCCTGGGTACTAGTTTGGGGCCCTTTAGAGAACTCCTGTGCTTTACCCTTGTCACCCCCACTTTTCTGCTGGGGACCCTGCCCACCTTTGGCTGAGTCTCCCCCAAACGCTTTCTTGTGGACCCTGGTACTCACCCAGCGGTCCGCCTCCATAGCAAGCTTCCTGGGGTCAGTTAGCTTACTATCCACTAGGTGCTGGCGCAGATCTGCAAAACATAGACTAGACAAGTGCTCCCATGCAATCAAGTTGTAGAGCCCCTGAAAATCTGTCACATTACTGCCCTTTACCCAGCCATCCAGAGACCTGCAGAACACATCCACACATTCCAACCAAGTGTTGGCATCAGACTTCTTACTGGACCTGAACTGATCCCTGTACTTTTCAGGAGTAAGACCATACTTAGTGAGAAGGGCATCCTTCATGTCAGCATAGGTGAGGTGATACCCCTTACCCAAAGCTATCAGAGCATCCCTTGCTTCTTCAGGGAAAAGTGGCCACAATCCTGCTCCCCAATTTTCCTCAGGGACCCCATTCATGTGTATGGCTGCCTCATAACCCTGAAACCACCTTTGTATGTCATCCCCCTTCTTGAACTCCTTGCCTACATTCTTGGGAATGTGCACAATCCTGTCTGCCTTTCTGGACGAATTGCTGCCACCATCTGAGCCTGACTTACTCCTAAGTTCTAGCTCCTTCAGTTCTCTCTCATGCTCTAAGAGCATCTTCTTCTCCTCCATGGCCAATCTCCTCTCCTCCCTCTTCTCCTCCCGCTCACTCTCCAGCCTGAGCTTCTGCAGCTCAAACTGCCTTGCCTCCCGCCTGTCCTCCAGCTCCTCTGGGGACAGACTGCTGCTGCCTGACCTGGCGGGTTCCCCCCACCCAAAAGCACATCCACCCTGGAAATAGGCTCCTCCACCTCCTCACTGAGATTACCAGGCTGCCCACTGGCATGTCTGGCTGCTACCCAGGCCCTCAGCGCCTTCTGTAGCTCCTCCTTCCTTGTGAGGCCTTTAATTTGGACTTTCAGGTTTTTACAAATCGCTCGTAGCTCCTTTACGGCGTAGGATTCCAACCTATCCTCCTCAAAGATAACTTCCAGAGATGCAACGGATGATGCAGTTGATTCAGGCATGATGAAAGTAGTGAGTTGAAAACTGGCAAGATCAAAAATAGGCCAAAAGAAAAAGAGACAGTATGTGGTACGTAATGGTCTGCGATATGGTTGTAGTGCACACCAATCACTGAAAGTCAAGTGCAAACACAAGTCCTATCCTCACCGCTGACAACCAATGTTAGAAATGGGAGTCTCTGGTTGGCCAGGGCTTGCACCTCTGTCCAAGTAGGGACCCTTCTTCCTAGTCAGGATAAGGGAGTTACACTCCTAAAATAACCCCTGCTCACCCCCTTGGTAGCTTGGCACGAGCAGTCAGGCTTATTCTAGAGGCAGTGTGTAAAGCATTTGCACATAACCAACAGTAATATAGTGTAAGCACTACAAAAGGACACCACACCAGTTTAGAAAAATAACCAATATTTTTATATACTCAAGACAAGACCAAATACGATAGAAATCCACAATACAAATACTTTAAAAATGAATACGTTGCAAGATAACTTCTTCTTTGCAGAAATCGTGAAAAACAAAGTTCGTGCGAGTCGGTAGCTCCGTCCGAGTCTACCGCGATGCTGAAAACAAACAAAGTCCAACAGTTCCAGCCGACCGCGTCGATACGGGCCGGCAGAGTCGTGCACAGACTTGGTCACAGTACCTTTCTCGTTGTGGCTGGTACGGAGTGTACGAGCCGGTCGGCGTTCGTCGCGGTTGCGGTGCAAGACGGAGCGATGCAAGGTGCGGTGTCCTCTCGATGCGGTGCAGGCAGCGGCTCGATGACAGTCGTGCAGACGGAGTCGGTGAGACCAAGGCGGGCGATGCAGGGTGAGACGGTGCTCGATGCGGTGCTGGCAGGTTGCGATGCAGGCGACCAAGCCGGAGTGCGGGAGCTGGCGTCGGACAGCGGTGCGAGTCGGAGCGGTGCGTCGCGAAGCGTGCGAGCGGTGCCCCAACTGCGATGCGGTCACGATGGTTGAGCCAGATGCAGCGACAGCGTCGGTCTGGTCCGGCCGGTACAGTGAAGCGATGCGATGCGAACTGCGGTGCCCACAGGTCACGATGCAAGCAGCGGCTCGATGGCGTCGGACGTCGTCGTCGGTGAGACCAGGGTTGCGGTGCGAAGCGGGGCGATGCGGTCTGCGGTGCAAACAGGACACCGGGCCAGTGATGGAGTCGGTTGACGGAGTCGGTTGCGGTTCCCTTCCTCTGTGGCAACTGAAACAGCGGTTCCAGAAGCGGTACCCAGAGGGTTGTGAAGTCTTTGCAGTCCCTGAGACTTCTTAACAGGAGGCCAGCTCGGTTTCAGGCCCTTGGAGATTCTCAGCACAAAGAGTAGAAAGTTCAGTCCAGTCCTTTCACTGCCCAAGACAGAAGCAGCAACTGCAGGCCAACCCAACAAGGCAATAACTCAGCAAAGGGGCAGTACTCCTCCTAGCAGCTCTCCAGCTCTTCTTCTTGGCAGGTTCCTTGATTCCAGCGAGATCTAAATTCATGGGGTCAGGGCCCCAATATTTATATCCCAAATTCCTTTGTTCTCTGGAGGCAGAGAAGCCTTTGCCTAGTCCAAACCAGTTCTGGAGCACTCTGTTGACAAGACTCCTTCTTTCCTTTCACAGTGCAGGGCAGAAACATCAGACGCCCCACAGGAGGTGGAGCCAGCATTGTGGAGGGAAAGCACAGCCCTGGAGCACTTTGTTGACATGATTCCTTCTCTTCTTTCACAGTGCAGGGCAGAGACATCAGACGCACCACAGGGGGTGGAGCCAGCACTGTGGGGGGCCGGCACAGTCCTATTCAGGTCCCAGGTGCAACTCCTCCCTCCCATCTAGATGCAGATCTCTCTATTCACCACTGGGCGGACTCATTCTGTCTCCTGGAATCCCCCAGCCCTGTCACTCAAACTCCAGACAAGAAATACACAACCTAGCAGAGGCAGGCCTGGATAGTTAGACAAGAAAATACCTACTTTCTAAAAGTGGTATTTTCAAACATAGAATGTTAAAACCAACTTCACTAAAAGATGTATTTTATCATTCTGAGTTCAGGCATACTAAACTCAAATTTCTACCATGTTCCCGGAGTCAGTTAGGATTATAAGATGTAATAATCAAAACTGCCCATTCTGGCCTATGGGGGACAGGTAGCCTTTCAATAGTGAAAAACGAAATAGGCTGTAATTCATTACCAGGGCATGCCACGCACACCAGGGCATGCCCTACCTTTACCTACAATGCACCCTGCCCACAGGGGTACCTTGGGCCTACCATAGGGGTGACTAATATGTACAAAAGGAAAGGTTTAGGGACTGGCAAGTGGGTGCACTTGCCAAGTCGTCATGGCAGTCACAGACTGCACACAGGCTCTGCGGTGGCAGGCCTGAGACACATTTTGCAGGCTGCTTTGGTGGGTGGCACAACCAGTGCTGCAAGCCCACCAGCAGCATTTGATTTACAGGCCCTGGCACACTCAGTGCACGTTACTAGGGACTGACACATAAATCAAATAGCCAAACATGGAAATACCAATCCATAACACATTTCTTACAGGAGCACTTGCACTTTACCACTGATCAGCAGTGCGTAAAGTGCGCAGAAACACTAAACCAGCACAAAACAGAGTCAAAACCGGGAGGTCAGAAAGCAAAAACTCAGGGGAAAGACGCCAAAAGATGCCAAGTCTAACATGGTGTGATCCCCATTGGTAAACTGATTGTTAGGATTCTGTGTTTCTCATACGGGCTAGTATTTGGAAATACTGCTTCGATTTGAGTAATTTTTGAGCTATCCAGAACGGAATTTGCTCACGTTTTGTGGGCATTTTACCCATGACTGCGTATAGAGTCTGTGGTGTAATTTTTAGTGTACTCCCCTGTTGGGGAGTTGGATTTGAAGTGTTAATGGTTGCTGGACTGTAAAAGTCCGCATGACATATTGAACCAATTGTCTGTAAATTTTTATTAACTCTTGTATTTGAGTAAGTAGTTCCTCATCTGACATTATATCCAGTTTAGGATGAGGTGTGTAGCCGGCTAAAATCGGCCATGTTGCTCCTGGTCTACCTAGTGGACCGAGCCTAGTAATGTTTTTGTGATGTTTTAGGGCGCCTTTAAACCAGAGCTGATGCTCCTGGTATGTTAATGGAATTTCAATATCCTCAAAAGGAATATATTCCTCTGGTGGTTCATCTTCTTTGTAGAAGTGAAATGTGTGTGATATTGGATTGCATTCAGGAAGTATTACCCATGAATAGAATACCTCTGTCTGAAAGGATTCATGTGCCTCTATCACAAAAACTGCTCTACCTCCTCTTGGCGGTAGGCCATGTTTTATAGGTTTTAGAGTGATGGCTCTTCTTAAGTTTTGAGGGATGTCTATAATACCCTCCTCGGTTTCATTTAAACCTGTGTAGTTAAAAACTGCTGCTTGGGCTGTATCAGCCGCAGCTCCACCGTTTCCAGTGTTATTGTCGTTTTCAGGCATTTTGTTTTTTTTTAAAAGTGTAGAACAAGTTTCAAGGAAACAAAGATAAGGTGCACAATATTTTGGAACAGTGTATCCTTCAACGTTGAGTAAACCAAACAGCTAATATATAGGGTACTTCCCTATGTAGCCGTGGCGGATACTAAACCCTGCCCACTCCAGACGTCTTTTGGAGTATATGGGTAGGGGTCTTGAGAGAAAATAGCACGGCTGAGTTACTCAGTATCTAACGTTGAATTACCGCCTTACCAAACCGTTGCGATACCAAAGGGGATGTTGGACGGAGCATTAGAGCAAATCAAACACTCACCCCAGTCAACTGATCTGGGTTTAATCCATCATCATTCTTTAGCTCACTCCACCACCCCAGTTCAGACATGGCCATATGCAAATCAGTCTGACCCTGTGCCTCATGGGAACAGTCCAGCCCGAACTGCCAAGCCATGTCTTCCCTGGACCGGAAACAAGCATCCTGGGACCGGTTTCGGGTTCAAAACCCTCATCAGCCAGGCTATCTTGAATCCAGTGGCAAAGTGAGCAAGGGACCCACGTCTGGGCATACCCTGCCAACTTAGGGCGAACAAAGCGATACCAAAGGGGATGATGGACGGAGCATTAGAGCAAATCAAACACTCACCCCCAGTCAACTGATCTGGGTTTAATCCATCATCATTCTTTAGCTCACTCCACCACCCCAGTTCAGACATGGCCATATGCAAATCAGTCTGACCCTGTGCCTCATGGGAACAGTCCAGCCCGAACTGCCAAGCCATGTCTTCCCTGGACCGGAAACAAGCATCCTGGGACCGGTTTCGGGTTCAAAACCCTCATCAGCCAGGCTATCTTGAATCCAGTGGCAAAGTGAGCAAGGGACCCACGTCTGGGCATACCCTGCCAACTTAGGGCGAACAAAGCGATACCAAAGGGGATGATGGACGGAGCATTAGAGCAAATCAAACACTCACCCCCAGTCAACTGATCTGGGTTTAATCCATCATCATTCTTTAGCTCACTCCACTGCCAAGCCATGTAGTGTAGCTCCTATTTCCCTAATAGGCTCTGCGCATTGGAATAATATATCCTATAGGTTTGACATAGGACTAAGGTCAGTATGTCCCTATCGAGTATATTAAACTTAATTACTTGTGCCAGCTAGCTCAGAGGCCACTAGAAACTCCTTGACAACAAGAAGGGAGTAGTTTCTGGCAGCCGCAAAACATGACCACTATGTTTCCCTTTAGAATCAGAACGTGTCCCAGAGTCGTGGAAACAATAGATAACTATTTCACTCAGCTCAATCGTGCATGCTTAGTTTTCTCCAAGTTACACAGAAAGAAATAGACGGGCGTTTTCAATAAAAGATTTATTGAACAGTCTTGTTTCTGGTGTAAGTAAAATGTGCTGTTACGATCACAAGACAGTATGCGAGATAAATAATGTACAGTGTGAGCAGTAGAAATAAATAATACTGCGATAGCATTATCTTTTAGCGTATATTCACATACATAATTAACATGAGCTAAAAATGCGAGTACTCATACGATGCGTTTCTAATCTAGTTCTACCCCAATGTACCTAACCTAATCCTAGGTGTAGGGAGAGGTATGAAGTAGGTGAAGTATTCCTTACTATGGTATACTAAGAGTATGTTAAGCCTAGTATGCCTAGTATGCTTAGTATGCCAAGAGTCCCTCTAGGTTCTTATCAGCTCCATACCTGAAGAATGAGAGAGGTAGGAATCTCTTTGCCAGACTCGAACTCCAACACCCCGCAAGGGAAGTCAGATCACTGGAAGCTGGACTCTCTGCGTGCAGGGATGACAGCGTCTTCTCAGTGCGTCAGGCCGGGAAACGGGCTCCTCTGAAGTCGAGGTCTCCTCTAGTTTACAAGGGCTAGGGAAGGTATATGTATACCTGAGAGTACCTAGGAATGTTAGTATTGACGTGAGTCGGACAGCGAAAGACTTCATGAATGAACCCCTAAGGAATAACGGTTCATGCATAATATATGAGTCCTTGAAGAAATCAATAGTCCTGGACTAGGGAAACTCCCGCAGCCTAAGGGTCTGTTCTTCATGTACTCGTTGTGACGTTAGGTTGGACGGATGTCGGAGACCATGCCTGTATTTGGAGTGCATGGTTTAATGCCTAAATAAGGCCTAGGAATTTATGCCTATATAAGGGCAGGGCGAATTGTGCCTATATAAGGACATGATACTGGAAAGCCCGTTATGGACACCCTAAGAGGAATACAACAACGTCACTGATGACATCGCAAATGACATCACTGATGACATCATCCACATAATCTCTGATGAACCTACTCACACCCCAATATGACCTTTCATACACCCACTCCAAATTTCAGACTACCATTCTTGAAACCATTGCACAACCATACCAGTACGTACATACCCACTCACTGATTCATAGGTCTACATACACATCCACTCACTCACCCATACAGGCACTCATACACCCAGTCACTCACCAATACAGCCACTGATATATCCACTCACACAGCCACTCATACACCGTCAGTCACCCAGAGCTACTCACACACCTAGGCACTCACCCAAAAAGTCAATCACACTGCCACTTACTCACCTATACAGTTATACACACACCACCTCACTTTTTCATACAGATACTAACACATACTTACTCTCCTATACAGTCACTGGCACAAGCACACACTCACCCATACAGCCACTCTCACAATCACTCACTCACACATACAGTCACTTATATACTCCAACACTCACATATACTGCCTTTTACATATGCAGTTACTTACCCATTTACCACTGAGACATCCATTCACTCACCGACACAGCCATACGCACACTCACTCACCCATACCGCCCCTCACAGACGCACTCATGAACTCATACACCCAGGGATTCACCCACTCACACATCCATGCAGGGAGTCACACACACCCTCACACACCCACACAGACACTCAGGCACCCATAGAGGTACTCAGACAACTAATCAATAACCTATATAGACACTCATGTACCTACTCACCAACCCATGCAGCCACTTACACACCAACTGACAGACTGATACAGACATTCACACAGATTAGTCACTCACCCATACATTCACTGAGACACGTATATTCACTCACTTATACAGTCAGTCAAGCACCCACTAAATCATCCATACAGATACTCATACACCCAGTGATTCATCAATACACGTTGGTGGATATATAACATTCTTAAACTTTTTAGAAACACTCACAGTAACTGGATGATGTCATCAGCGATGTCATTTGAGATGTCATCAGTGATGTCATCAGTGATTTCACTGATCATGTCATGAGTGATGTAATATGTGACGTCATCAGCAATGCATTGCAGGGGCATGAGTTATAGTTAGCTCAGCTAACTATAACGGCTGAATTTCTCTGGTTTTGTATGAGTGAATCTTTAAGTTTTTTTAATTTTATTTGCTAATTTTAATGTCATTGTAACCTTTGGTTTTTTAGTGAATTTCTAAGGTTTTTTAATTATATTTGCTAACTATAACATCCCTGTACCTTTGTTTTTTTAGTGAATTTCTAAGGTTTTTTAACTAGCAGTCATGTTTGCAGAGTGGTGGAGAAAGGGGGCTGGGCCTCCAACCAGCTCTTAGGAATTCAGCTGTGTAGGACTTACAGGAGGTACCAGGAGGGCTTCTTGGCCCCCAAGGTCCCTCTGGAGCCAAGGGAACTTTACCACCTAACTAGTGGTGCACCCGGAGGCACATTTGCAGAGTGGTGGAGAAAGGGGGCATGTCCTCCGACAAGTTCTCAGCAATCCTGCTGTGTGGGACCTACTGGAGGTAACAAGAGGGGTAGTTGGCCCCCAGGGACGTCCTTGGGGGCCAACTAGCCCTCCTGTTACCTCCAGTAAGCCCCACACAGCTGGATTGTTGAGAGGTGGTCAGAGACCACGTTTCACCTAAAAATTTAGTCACTGCCCATGATCCGTGTTAGTATAATAAAGCAAAATTTTAATTTCAAACCTACCTAAGGTAGGAGGGTGCTTGGGTAAAATTCACTAGGCACTTGTGGAAACAATATGCTTGAGTTGCAGACGGGGTTTGAAAATATCCCGCTTCGTAGGTTTGAAATTAAAATTTTGCTTTATTATACTAACACGGATCATGGGCAGTGACTAAATTTTTAGGTGAAACGTGGTTTTCGAAGATAATATAGAAGATCATCTTCAGGGGCTATGTTTATTAATATTAGATACAAATTATATACAATAGACATTGTAATTGATTAATGCACGCATTTTATGTTTTTTTAGAGTCAGATGCACAAATTTTAATATGTAGTGTGTGTAGGTCAAGTGAGATGGAGACAAGACATATTAGATTGTTATTAATACAATGTTTCTGTTACATAGAAAACTGTCCTGAAGAAGGTGACCGATTACCAACTCACCGAAACGCAGCGTCGACTTTCTTGTTTTCTTGTGATATACATTAGTGTATTTTTGTATTTTATTATGAAATGTTTTTAACTTTACTTGTGCATTTTTATGGAATACATTTTATATGTCCCATTTAGCTTGTTATTGGTTTTTCGTGTGGTACTGACTCTTTTTATTGAATATTGTATGCTTATTTGTAATTTCTATTTTGACTAATAGTCACAACACTGTGTAATGCCCATGATCCAAATTACGTTTCATAGCGATTAGGGACCCTTGTTTTTCGGTTGAAGTGTTGTTAGCCAATCAGATCTCAGGCACGAGATCGGGAGTGTTCGCAGATCCACAGCGACCACAGTTGTATGTCTGAGAAATCTTGAAATTTCTCAGGAACTACTGAACGGATTTACACCATTTAACAAAAAGAGTGCACTCTGGACCAAGAGCTACCTTTCCGCCAAATTTGATGTAATTCTGTTCAGCAGTTCATGCTGTAGCTGCGTCAACAATTTTCCTATGGAAATTAACATGGAGAAAAAGCGTTTTGGGACTCCCCTTTTTCTCTGCCCTCACTTGACGGATCACTCCGACATTTTCAAGACAGCAGATGACGTGACTGCCCCATTAGTGTTGAAATTTCGCGAAGATTCGTCAAACGGCACCAAAGATATTGGCAAAGAAAAATCGCTTTTTGTATAGAAACAAGGTCCTAACTATGACTACTTGCTGGCGATTGCCAGTAGGTAATATATATATATATATATATATATATATATATATATATATATATATATATATATATTATCTACTGGCGGTCGCCAGTAGATAGTTATAGTTACAACCTATTATCCATAGGAAATCCGCGACATTCTATTTGAAATAACTCTCTTGCCGGTTGACGTATCTTCGCGAAATTTTCAAACTTTGTGGCCCGCTCCGGTCCGCTCCTACCCTGAAAGTCTCGGGGGATTCGTCAAGCGGGGCCGAGAAAAAGGGGGTCCCAAAACGTGTTTTCCCCATGCACTTTTCCATAGGAAACTTTAGACACGGCTACAGCCCGAACTGCTGAACGGAATTACACCAAATTTGGCAAAGAGGTAGTTCTTGGTTCAGAAAGAACCCTTTTGTTAAATGGTGTAAATCCGTTCAGTAGTTGCTGAGAAAATGAAAAGTAAAAAGTTAGTGATATCTATGGCCGAGTAGGGTCCGCGTACCCTCAGCGCACCCTGCGCGCACCGTCCCGATCACGAGCTGCATGTTAATTGGCTGTCAGCTGGCTGTCAACATTCCGATTCAGGAAATGTTGGCAGCCATTTTGTCCTCGGTAGAACCGAGGGACAGAAACAAGTGCGCAAGCGCACAAAGGGGGCAGGGTAGAAACACCCTGACCCCCTAGGTTTGCTCAGGGGGTCCCACAAGGACCCCTGGGCAAAAAAAAAAATTTTTTTTTTAAAAATCAGCAGGATGCGCTCAGGGTGCGCGAATCCTGCCGAAAGAAAAAATCGAAGCGCGGTCTCCCGCGCTTCGACTGTATTTTGCCCCGGGTGGCCCAAGTCCCGGGGGCATGGTGGGGGTTTAATTTTATGTGTGGGGGGCCTCAAAGGGCCCCCAAGCCCCGGGGACCGCCACCCCCGGGGCTTTTTTAAAAATGGTGCGGGAGGGCTCTGAGCCCTCCCGCAGCCCCGGGACCACCACCTCCCCGGGGCTTTTGTTTTAAAAAATTAAACAACCTGTGTGGGGGGCTCCAGCCCCCACACGCCTCGGGGACCGCCACCTCCCGGGGCACTAACAAATTAAAATGGGGGTCCGTTTTGGAGCCCCGGGGACCACCACCTCCCGGGGCTGTGCTGATGTAGGGAGGGGGCCGCGCGGCCCCCTCCTGGAGCCCTTGATGGCCCTGGGGACCGCCACCCCCCAGGGCCGGCTCCTGCAGTGTCCCGGGTGCCTACCCCCGGGACACTGCTGTTTGCAATGACAGGACGGGAGCCTCGCGGCTCCCGTCCTGTCATTGCAAACTTGCTTTGGATATTGGAAGAGAGAGCAGGAAACCTGCTCTCTCTTCCAATATCCAAAGCAGATTGCTTTTCCACATGGGGAGCAGCATGTCAGCTGCTCCCCATGTGGAACAGCAATGCCGGCTCCCAAGGGACGTGGGGAGCCGGCGGGACTGTGGGGACCCCCCCACAGTCCCCAACGGAGAGGGCCAGCCCCGGGGGATGGGGTCCCCGGGCAAGTAGTGGCCCAGGAGGGGGCCACGCGGCCCCCTCCCCAAAAAAAGAAAAAAAAAAAGAAAAAAAAATGGAAAGGCCGGCTCCGGGGATGGGGTCCCCGGGGCCTTAAATGGCCTGAGGAGGGAGGCCACGCAGCCCCCTCCCAAGAAAATAAAAAAAGGCCATGCCCCGGGGATGGGGTCCCCGGGGCCAAAACAGGCCCAGGGAAGGGGGGCCACGCGGCCCCCTTCCCGTTTTTTTAATAAAATAAAATTTAAAAAAAGGGGTAAGGCCCTGGGGGATGGGGTCCCCAGGGCCCAAAAACAGGAAAAAGGAAGGGGGCCACACAGCCCCCTTCAGGGGACAAAAATGTTTGTTTTTTTTAAAACGATCGGGCCCGCAGGCCCCGCCCCCTTCCTTCACCACTCTGCAAACGCGCCCCTGGCGCGTTTGCAGAGGGGAACGATCCCCTTGAATACTGGGGGTCCCTGGGGGCCAACTAGCCCACCAGGAACCTCCAATATGCGCCAGGGGCTGCGTTGCAGAGACGTGTAGAGAGGCCACACCCCTTTTTACACCTCTCTGCAACGCAGCTCTGTGGCGCTTTTGGAGGTATATGGTGGGCTAGTTGGACTCCGGGGACCCTCAGGATTCAAGGGGACTTAATCCCCCAACTTAAAACGCGCCACGGGCGCGCTTGCACAGTGGTGAAGGAGGGGCGGGGCTTCAGGTGACATGTGTGCAAACAGGCCCCGTGGCTCGTTTTAAGATGGGGAATTAAATCCCCTTCAATCCTGAGGGTCCTGGGGCCAACTAGCCCAACAGGTACATCCAGAAAGCGCCACAGAGCTGCGTTGCAGAGAGGTGTAAAAGGGGTGTGGCCTCTCTACACGTCTCTGCAACGCAGCCCCTGGCGCATATTGGAGGTTCCTGGTGGGCTAGTTGGCCCCTAGGGACCCTCAGGATTCAAGGGGACTTAATCCCCCAACTTAAAACGCACCACGGGGCGCGTTTGCACAGATGTCACCTCAGGCCCCGCCCCTCCCTTCACCATTGTGCAAATATTCTTCTAAAATCATCCGAAATACGAATTCCGATTTACTCACCTGTTATCAGGAGAGACCTCAGTGCTGTATCTTTCAGCCCAGTACTGGTCCTGAAAAGTAATTTTAACCGTACTTACCAGTAACTTGAATTTCCTTCCATAGGCTAACATTGACTGGTTTCACTTGGAAATTCTTCTAAGTGTGGAGTTTTGGAACTTTAAAATATTCCTCTAAAATCAGCCGAAATACGAATTCCGATTTACTCACCTGTTATCAGGAGAGACCTCAGTGCTGCATCTTTCAGCCCAGTACTGGTCCTGAAAAGTAATTTTAACCGTACTTACCGGTAACTTGAATTTCCTTCATAGGCTAACATTGACTGGTTTCACTTGGAAATTCTTCTAAGTGTGGAGTTTTGGAACTTTAAAATATTCCTCTAAAATCAGCCGAAATACGAATTCCGATTTACTCACCTGTTATCAGGAGAGACCTCAGTGCTGCATCTTTCAGCCCAGTACTGATCCTCAAAAGTAATTTTAACCGTACTTACCAGTAACTTGAATTTCCTTCCATAGGATATCATTGCCTGCTTTTTGCTGAAAAAGTTTCTAAGTGTTGATTTTTGAAACATACAAATATTCCTCTAAAATCAGCCGAAATACGAATTCAGATTTACTCACCTGTTATAAGGAGAGACCTCAGTGCTGTATCTTTCAGCCCAGTACTGGTCCTGAAAAGTAATTTTAATCGTACTTACCAGTAACTTGAATTTCCTTCCATAGGCTAACATTGACTGGTTTCACTTGGAAATTCTTCTAAGTGTGGAGTTTTGGAACTTTAAAATATTCCTCTAAAATCAGCCGAAATACGAATTCCGATTTACTCACCTGTTATCAGGAGAGACCTCAGTGCTGCATCTTTCAGCCCAGTACTAATCCGGAAAAGTAATTTTAACCGTACTTACCAGTAACTTGAATTTCCTTCATAGGCTAACATTGACTGGTTTCACTTGGAAATTCTTCTAAGTGTTGATTTTTGAAACATACAAATATTCCTCTAAAATCAGCCGAAATACGAATTCCGATTTACTCACCTGTTATAAGGAGAGACCTCAGTGCTGTATCTTTCAGCCCAGTACTGGTCCTGAAAAGTAATTTTAACCGTACTTGCCAGTAACTTGAATTTCCTTCCATAGGCTAACATTGACTGGTTTCACTTGGAAATTCTTCTAAGTGTGGAGTTTTGGAACTTTAAAATATTCCTCTAAAATCAGCCGAAATACGAATTCCGATTTACTCACCTGTTATCAGGAGAGACCTCAGTGCTGCATCTTTCAGCCCAGTACTGATCCTCAAAAGTAATTTTAACCGTACTTACCAGTAACTTGAATTTCCTTCCAAAGGATATCATTGCCTGCTTTTTGCTGAAAAAGTTTCTAAGTGTTGATTTTTGAAACATACAAATATTCCTCTAAAATCAGCCGAAATACGAATTCTGATTTACTCACCTGTTATCAGGAGAGACCTCAGTGCTGCATCTTTCAGCCCAGTACTGGTCCTGAAAAGTAATTTTAACCGTACTTACCGGTAACTTGAATTACCTTCATAGGCTAACATTGACTGGTTTCACTTGGAAATTCTTCTAAGTGTGGAGTTTTTGAACTTTATAATATTCCTCTATAATCAACCAAAGTACGAATACCAATTTACTCACCTGTTATCAGGAGAGAACCCAGTGCTGCATCTTTTAGCCCAGCACTGACCCTGAAAAGTAATTTTAACCGTACTTACCAGTAACTTATATTTTCTTCCATAGGAATCCATTGTCTGGTTTTCAGCAAAAAGTTTCAAAGTGTTGATTTTTACAAACTACAAATATTCCTTAAAAATCACCTGTATGACTTAAACGCATTCTTTCAACTGTTTACAGGAGATGCACCAGTGCTGGATCCAGGATCCAACACTGAGTAAGAAAAAGTAACGATAACAGTTTTTACCTGCTAAGTGAATTTCCTTCCATAGGATAACATTGGTGATTCTATGAGAAAAAGTTTCTAAGTGTCAACTTTTAAAATACAATAATATTCCTTAAAAATCACGACTGTAACCAAAACGCTTTTACTCAACTGTTTACAGGAGATGTACCAGGACTGAATCTAGGATCCAGTCCTGTGGTTAGAAAAGTAATCCATAAAGTAACTAATTGCATTTAACTAGAAATTCACATTGAGCTGAATGTTGCATTGTGTTTGAAAATGTGTTGCCCATTGCAACAACTGTAACTACTGTACTTAAAAGTCTATTGCCTATGTGCAAAGTATTTAAACTAAAGTAATTCATTCTGAGAAAGTATTTTTTGTAATGTAATGTATAATGTAATTACAATGTAATTTAAAAAATAAAATATGTAAAAAAAAATTGTTTCTAAAAATGTAGTAAATCAGTATGAAAAAAATTAATATAACAATTAATACATTTAAAAATTGTCATTTACAAAACCTTTGAAATTCACTGAAAAAACCGTAGGTATCAGGCACGTTATAGTTAGAAATTAGCATTTAAAAAACCTTTGAAATTCACTGAAAAAACCATAGGTTTCAGACACGTTATAGTTACAAATTAGCATTTAAAAACCTTTGAAATTCACTGAAAAAACCATAGGTTTCAGACACGTTATAGTTACAAATTAGCATTTAAAAACCTTTGAAATTCACTGAAAAAACCATAGGTTTTAGGGACAGTTATAGTTACTTGGACATTGCACTCGTACAAAACCCGTGAAATTCCCCCGTTATAGTTAGTTCAGCTAACTATAACTCGCGCCCCGCAATGCACTGCTGATGACGTCACATATTACATCACTCATGACATGGTCAGTGACATCACTGATGACATCACTGATGACATCTCAAATGACATCACTGATGACATCATCCACGTGATAATCTGATGCACCTCCTCACACCCTAATATAATCTTTGATACACCCACTCTAAATTACAGACTGCCATTCGCAAAACCATAGACACTCCAACACCAATAACTACATACCGACTCACTGATTCTTAGGTCTACACACACACATCCACTCACTCACCCGTACAGTAACTCATACTTACGGTCACTCAGTACAGGACTATCATATGCACTCTTACTCCTATATAGAGACTCAAACAACGCCACTCATCCATAGAGATACTCAGACACCTAGTCAGTCATGCAAATAATTAAACACACTGCCATTTACTCACCTATACAGTTATACACACACCAGCTCACTTACTCATACAAATAGTAGCACATTGTTACGCTCTTATACAATCACTGATACAAGCACACACTCATCCATACAGCCACTATCACAATCACTCACTCTTGCTTATAGCTATTTATATACTCCAACACACATATATACTGCCTTTCACATATGTAGTTACTGACACATGTACCACTGGGACATACATTCACTCACTAACACACTCTTACACACACTTACCCACCCATACAGTCTATCACAGATGCACTCTTGAAACCATCCACCCAGTGAATTACCCACTCACACATCTATGCACAGAGTTGCACACACCCCTCCCACACAAACACTCAGGCACCCATACAGATACTCAGACAAGCATTCAATAACTCATATAGACACTCATTTAGCTATTCACAAACACATGCAGCCACTTACACAGCAACAGAGAGACGGATACAGACATTCACCCAGATTAGTCACTAACCCATGCATTCAGTAAGATACGTTAAATCACTCACTTATAGAGTCAGTCACGCACCTACTAAATCATCCATACAGACACTTACACACCCATTCATTCTTCAATACGTCTTTTCCTATATATATTAAAAATATTTAAACTTTACAGAAACACACAGTCACTGGATGATGTCATCAGTGATGTCATTTGAGATGTCATCAGTGATGTCATCAGTGATGTCACTGACCATGTCATGAGTGATGTAATATGTGACGTCATCAGCAGTGCATTGCGGGGCGCGAGTTATAGTTAGCTGAACTAACTATAACGGGGGAATTTCACGGGTTTTGTACGAGTGCAATGTCCAAGTAACTATAACTGTCCCTAAAACCTATGGTTTTTTCAGTGAATTTCAAAGGTTTTTTAAATGCTAATTTGTAACTATAACGTGTCTGAAACCTATGGTTTTTTCAGTGAATATATATATATATATACAAGCTAGGAAGTCTGGGTATTTCCGATCTTTAGATGGAGAGCAGTTGGTGCCAGATGTAGTAAATATATTTGCTGTCGTAAATACTCTGAGTTGGCATTTGCAACCATAAAAATTATTTTTCAAATATACTAATCCCATTTTAGTAGCCAGATAAATTTTTCCGATTCCTAAAATGGGACTGAGAATAGATACTCATTCGGTATGTGGAAGGGGCGTGTTGTAGCCATCTCTCCCAAATACCAAATCGGTATGCTATGTGTGTATCGATGTTTTGCGACTGAAATCTAGTCGCCACTAATATATAAAGTTACCTAGACCTCAAAGAAGGTGGATTTTCATTCCTCTTGGGACCTCTTCCCATTTGGCAAATAAAAAAAAACGTTTTTTGGGGCATAGGCAGTGGTTCACGTGACCGCTGCCAACTCTGGAACAAAAAAGCAAAAAAGTTTTTCTTTTTCAACACAGCCCAGCTTCCTGTAAAGAAAATAGGCTGACTGTGTTTTCAAAAATAGTTTGCTTCATTTAAAAGCCATTACAGACATGGTGCTCTGCAAAGCCAAGCAAGCTGCCCTCCCTGTGAAGGCCTCCAATCTTAGCGAGCCTCAGTATGTGAAATACCTCATTAACATTCATAAGGTAGGCTGGATTGCGAACCAATACTGTCCTGAATTTTACAAAGCAACCTATTAGTAGGCTGGTTCAAAAGATTCTTTACTCCTCCCAAAAATACTGGTTGCAATTTGTGAACGGTATTTTGCAAATTGTTATTCGTAGATCTGGCCCTCAATTTCTAACTGGCGATTAAAAGCACACCCACTCCTATTGCCACTAGCTAATCATGCCATGTACAATGCAACACACAGATGAGCCTGGAAATAAGAGACCCTGCTCAAAATGGTTATTAGTGCAGACATTAAATTATACCACACATTCGCATTTTTGGGGGCACAGAAGAAGCCCCTTCCCTCTTACCAAGCATTCGCTGGAACTGTAACAAGTATATGACCTGAGTGAAATAATTGTTTACAACTATTACACTCCCCCATGACATGGGTGGCAAACAACAAGAGTCTTTTCAGAACTCAGATGCTGGTGGTGAATCCCAGACTGTACATTTTTATTTTCTGGCCAATGTCTTTCGGTTCTACCTAAAAGACAGATCTGATTTAGTTCTTAAGGTTTCCATGGCCACTCTGCCTGAAATCTGTGTTGTTTCTGAACATGTGGCTTATTTCCAGAGTGAGCAGGTGTTTTCTCAAGAAACCATATCACTCTCGGCAGCTGCGTAGCGTCGGCACCTCTCCAGGAATTTTGCATAATGTTCAGAAGATGTGAAACTGAGAGACTTAAAGTAAAGGTTTTCGCTATCAAAGCGCTGCCTGCGTCTTTGTGCACTCTGGTTTTTATGTCTTACAAGTAGGGAAAGCATTAATAGTTAGGTCAGCTCCGTTTTCCAGTAAATGTCTTCTCAACTGACACTATGTAGGATTCTTAGAACTGAGATGCCTAGTGCAGTCACTTAATCATTACTGGAACCTGGGGACTCCCAGTGAATCATTATTGGAATCCAGGGGCCCCACTGAGTCATTACTGGACCCCCAGCCTAAGCATTTTTGATGATTTGAACTGCAAAACAATACACAGAAAATACAGAAACATTTCGCAAACAAATACACAAATGATGAAACATTTTATTTAATTCTCAAACAAATATAAAAAAATCTAAACTTTTATTTTAATAGTATGGGTGGAGCTTTTCTAAATTCAAATGAGGCCACTCATCGTCCATACTACATTCTGTTTGATGCACTTGCACTTCTCCTACAAATCAATCTAAGGGTACTAGTTTAATTTTTAGTCTTCAAAACCACTCCCAAGTGGCGAGACACCTCCCCCACCCTCCAAAATTTCCAACTGCGTCCATCGTAACCTTCGAAACACACCAGTGACAACGTGCTTGGTGCCTTAAAAGGTCGCAGTTTATTATAACATAACATTTATACATATTGTCAATTTCATGTTCATGCATAACATTCTGTTGACACATCTACTGTCTTTGCAATTATAGTCCTTTTAGTCCATTCCTAGGCTTCAACTTGCTACCGACTTGGTGGATGTCCGTCAGGACCAGCCCGGGCTGCAAGTGCCGTCCCGCTTGCCTTCGACCCCCTTCTTGGCCCCTCCCTGCTCCTCGGGGTCCCTGCCGTGTGGCATCCCAAGGACCCTGTGTGAGCACTTCATCTATTCAGCCTGATGCTGAGTTCTGACATCTCGCTCCTTTTGGTACCCCTGCCGTGAGGCATCCCAAGGGCCCAGCGGGAACATCCCATCTACTCTGTCTGTGGCTGATTGGCTCCCTCAGTGCCCCTGCCGTGAGGCATCCCAAGGACACTGTGTGAGCCTTCCATCTACCCCTAGCAATTTATCTCCTTTTTCTATCTTTCCAAGATTTTTTCCGCCTCACCTCTACCCCTGCGACGCCCACCTTTTTTCTAGAGTGGGTGGGTGGGATTCTTACTTCCTTCTTCCAGCGAGGGGGAGTGTGTGCTTTGGGAGTCTTTTGCCCACTTTCTTAATCCACCTCTCGGCTTACAGTCTCGCCCCCCTGATTGGGGGGGCTTTAGACTGCCCTGGGCGACCAATCCTGGTCGCCCCATTTTCGCGGGCTTGCGCCCTGGGGGGGGGGGAGGGCTTCCCGCCTCCGGGCGGCGTTTGTCCCGGGCCCCCATTGGGTCCGGTTTCGCCTTCCCCGGCCCGGGCTCCAACCCCTCACAAGTGGCGAGTCACCTCCCCCACCCTCCAAAATTTCCAACTGCGTCCATTGTAACCTTCGAAAAACACCAGTGACAACGTGCTTGGTGCCTTAAAAGGTCGCAGTTTTTTATAATATAACGTTTATACATATTGCCAATTTCATGTTCATGCATAACATTCTGTTGACACATCTACTGTCTTTGCAATTATAGTCCTTTTAGTCCATTCCTGTTCATTATCTGCCTTCAGACAGACCAATCTCTGGGGAGGGGCCCAACCACTTGGGCCATTGTTTCCACGGTGTTTAGCTTCAACTTGCTACCGACTTGGTGGATGTCCGTCAGGACCAGGCCCTCCTGCATCTTTTCTAGCAGGGCCCTCCTCCCCAGTGCGGCCAGGGCGTTGCCTCCCAGGTGGACCACCACCACATCCGGCCTGCCACCGTGCCCCATTGCTTCCCGCACCGCGGGGAGTAGCTGGTCCCATTTCATTCCCGATCGTCCCAGCCAAATTATGTCGGTGTCCCACAGCCAGATTCCGCCGAATTCGCGTCTGGCCGCTGCCCATTGTTGCGCTCGCGTTATGTAGGAGTGCCCCACAATCCACACCTTCCTGCGCCTCTTGGTCGGACCTAGATGGGTGGGGAGAGACCCGACTTTAGTACAGTGTGGGGCGTATGTAACGTTTAAAAGCACCGGAAGCCCACCTCCCGATGCCCTTGATTTGTTTGCTACCCAGGCCCAGGCCTGACGCCGTGGTGGCAGCCCCGATCCTGAATGAGTGGGAACCGAATGCCCTGGCTGGGAGCCCCACTGCCTCCAATGCCTTTCTCATCACCGCTATAAATTGGAACCTGCTCAGAAATGACCCGTCCCTATGTCTGAAAAGCGGCCCGTGTTGGAGCTCCTCAGTTGCCAAGTATCTCTGAACTAGGCACACTGGGCAGCAGGATTCATCCTTGATGCAGTTTATCCTGGTCCACTTCCCCCTGCCCGTCTGGTCTGTCTTTGACCGCCTCAGCAGGACATGCATATGCCCTTCCTTGAGCTCCACGTCGGTCGCATGAATGCATGCCATCCCCGGGTCACCCACCGCTGGGGGCACAAACTCGCTGACTCTGTATGCCCCAAAAAATGCCAGCACGAAAGCTGCCCGGAAGAGTATGGCTTTCCTCTCTGAGGTGCATACTCCCCCAAGGGCCCCTATCATCTGCCGTAGTATGTCGAAGTGGATGGGCCTTCTCGTGTCCTTTCTTGTCTGTTGGATCCTACCCCAACCCTTCATCGCCATTCTACATTGGAACCCCCTAGTCGGGTCCTCACCTGTTGCCATCTTCGTGTAGTAATCCGAGGCATTCAGGTGGGCCTGGGCCCAGGATTTTGTTTTCCCTGATAGGAAGGCCCATTCTATGAGGTTCAGGACCTCCCTTTGCCCTGCCGGCTGACCCTGCGCTAGCCCTGTCGCGGCAATAAATGTTGCCCAGCACTTACGGTAACGTTTCTTAGTTTTTGGGGCCAGTGCGTTGTCCAGCATCTCCTCTAACCCAGGTCCACCCATGCCCATGCATCCTCCGGCACCGGGGTCATCACTCGGTCCGCGTCCGGGGCGAGTTCTCAGAATCTTGCCCGCTGAAAACGAGAAATAGCATCCGCAATTGAGTTGTCTACCCCTGGGATGTGGCGTGCCCTAATAGCGATGTTGGCTCTCAGCTGGCAGTCAACTAGTCTGCGCAGCAAGCTGACCACCGCCGCACATTTTGCTGTCCCCGTATTGATCGCCTGCACCACCGCGTGGTTGTCGGACCATAGCGTTATCTGCCTGTTCGCCAGCCGTTCTGCCCAAATATGAAATGCCACTACGATAGGGAACAGCTCCAGCAAAGAAATGTTTGCGGTTGCCCCTGTTTCTCTCCAAGTCACCGGCCATGCCCCCGCTGTCCATGCTGTCCCTAGGAAGGCCCTGAAGCCCCCGGCTGAGTCTGTGTAAAGCTCGAGCTGGTTTGCCGGCGCCCATGGTTTGCACCACATGAGTGTGCCATTGACTATGGCCAGGAAGGTTTCCCACTGCCCCAGGTCCTCCTTCACCCCTTGCGTCAGGCGGACCCTGTGGTGCCTATGTGTCATCCCCCTTGTTAGCCAAGCCAATCTTCTCGCAAAGGCGCGCCCCACGGGGATCACCTGTGTAGCGAAATTCAATTTGCCCAGCAGCTGCTGTACCTCGCCTAGCGTGGCCTTCTTTTGCTGCCTCAGTCTACTAATAATCTCTCTTAGCTCCACCACCTTCTCGGGTGGCAATTTGCATGTCCCTGCTACAGAGTCCAGCTCTATCCCGAGGAAGGATAGTTTTGTGGCCGGGCCCTCCGTCTTGTCTTGGGCTAGGGGGATTCCCAATTCCCGGGCCAGTTCTATGAAGGTCTGCAGGAGGTTGGCGCATTCCCCTGTGCCTGCCCTGCCGATAAAGAGGAAGTCGTCTAAGTAGTGAACCCGACCTCCCATCGGGGCGCGTGTACCTAGCTCCCATTCCAGGAAACTGCTAAAAGCCTCAAAGTATGCGCAGGATACTGAGCAACCCATTGGTAGGCATTTGTCATAGTAGTATTGCCCGTCTAGCTGGAAACCTAGCAACTGGTAGCTGTCTGGGAGGAGCTGTCTGGCAGGAGGCGGAACGCTGATTCTATGTCTGTCTTGGCCAGCAGGGCCCCCCCCCCTGCCTGTCTTATCAGTTCCACCGCGTCGTCCACCGATGCGTAGGCGACTGAGCAACTCCCCTGTTCAAGCCAGTCGTTGATGGAATCGCCGTGGGGATGGGACAGGTGATGTATTAGCCGGAATTTACCTGCCTCCTTCTTGGGTACCACGCCCAAAGGGGATATCACCAGGTCCTCTGGGGGCGGGGAACGAAAGGGTCCGGCCACCCGGCCCAGCTGGACTTCCTTCTCTACCTTCTGCTGCGCCACCTCAGGGTTGTCCCTTATGGATTTTAAGTTCCGGCTTTCCCGGGTGACCCTGGGACCTTTGTAGGGGATTAGAAAACCTTGTGTGAAACCGTCTGCTAATTTTTGTTTGTCCGTTGATTTGGGATAATGGCCTAATAGGTATAGTAGCCTGCCTGTGTGTATGGGGGTTGGTAGCGGCTGTCCCCCGCCCGTCCCCCGGTCACCCCCACCAGGGGAGGGGACCTGCTCCTCATTTCTTAATGGCTGCCTTGTCTTTGCTGGTCCCGGTTCCCTGGGCCTGCCTGCAGCGGATTGTGGGATGCCCCCCCGCATGACCCGCATGCGTGTTTAAACCTGCAAGCTGCACCCCATTTACACTCATCCTTGCTGAACTTCCAGTACGGCTTCACTGTCTTGCCACTTTCCTGGTTCTTTCCCCTGAACCCCTGCCCTTGCCCTTCGTACTTGCCCTTACTCCCGAAGGGACGAAAATTGTGATCTTTATTGCTGACTCCCTCTCTGGGAGCTACCATATGTGTTGTGAAACCCTCCATGTCCTGGCAGTCCCATTCGATCACTGGCCATGTCTGCATCTTCTCCCTGAAGCACTCGTCGTATCTCAGCCATGCATCCCCCTGATATTGCTGCTGTGCGTAATGCACCTTTTGTTTGTATAAAATAAGTGCCGTGGAACTTTTCAATGAAAACACAGGCCAGGGTCCTGAATGCTCTCAGCCAATTCTCTAGTGATCGCTCTACCCTGGGTTTACGTCTTTCTCTCTTGTCCTCATCCTTTTTGTCGTGCGCCGTCAGGTCCAAGCCTGCCTGGCGCACCTCCAGCAAGGAAAAAATGTCTATAAATTCTTTCCTCCATATTCTCTCCTTTACTGCTAACGGGATGAGATTGCCCAATCCTAGCAGTTTCGTTGTGGTGGGAGGGTCCGGACCCTCGTCTGCCCCGCTTTTTCCTGCATTAGTGCCCTTCGGGGCTGCTGCCCCGCCTTGCCCAGTCTCCTCCTGTATTGCTTTATCACTCTGCTTTGCCTGCTGTGGGCTATTTTTCCCATTGCCTGTCGCCCCTTCCGGGTCCCCACCTCTACTTGGCCCTTGTTCTGGTACCTGGCTAGCCCTATTCCTCTTTGTGCCCATGGGGCGCTCCCCCGAAGAGGAAACCTGCCCCTGGCCATTGCCACCAAGGCATCCATGCTGCTGGGTGCGCCGGACCCTGCCCCCATGCTTCGCCCTGGAAACCCTGCTGGTCCCTTCCAAGCCCGGACTGCCATGGAGGGTGCATGGACCAAGGCCCTTGCATTGCTAAATTACTTACACCTTGCTGCGTGCCCAAGTTCACAATCTGCCCTGGCCCCCCCTCGGCTGGGCCCGTATGCCGCCCCTTATTGCGCCCTCTCCCGTCGCCCTGTGTGCATCGCTTACTGTCCTTGTTGCCGACCATGTTGCTCTGCACTCCGTGTGACTCCAGAGGTGCTGCCGTGCCGGCTACAGACCCCTCATCCTCACTGCTCTCTGCTGTGTCCGAGGCGGATGCCATCTCTGGGGTTATGTCCCTCCTGCCCTTGGCCTGCGTGCCTGTGCCCCCGCAGGGCTCTGGCCTCCTGGCCGTGGGAGTTTTCGCCTTTGCCTTGTTGCTCTTTGCGGGGACCGCCGTTCTGGCTACATGCCCGTTGTCTCCTGGTTTCCTGTGAGGTGGTGCTAGAGGGGATGCCCGCTGCTGCTTCTTCCCTTTGCCGTGGGCACCCTCGCTGATCTGCTGATCCATCCATGTTTTCCCTTTGAGGGCTACCAGAGCCCTAGCCTTCTCCAGCATTGCCTGCAAGTCGTCGTCCAGAGCAGGCCCTGTATTCCCTCTGCGCCTCGTTTGCCCCTTCTGGGGGGCCTCCGGGCGCTCCTGCGCTTCTCTAAAATGTGCTGGGGGCGTGTTTCCCTTCCAGCCACCCCCCGCCTGTTGGCCATCTTGTGGGGCCTTGTGTGCCCTTCTTGCTTGCTTCTGCGAGATGGAGGGTGCAGCACTTCCCTACTGTAGGAGCCCTACAGGCTCTGTAGTCCTCACAATGGATCGCCGGGCCCCAGAAAAATAAACGCTGTTCCTGGGGCTTCAGATGCCCACTGCCTCCTCACTCCTCCTGTGCCACCGTGGTGCGTAGCCCTCTTCCCAACAAAAAATCTCTCCTTTTCCTCGCTGCCCGCCGCTCGCTGCCTTCGGAGTGTGGAGCCGCTTAGGGGTGACTGTTCCTTTAAGCGAGCCTCTCCTTAGGCCCCGCCCAGCTCACCGCCGTGCCGCGTCTCAGTTCTCCGGCTGTCCTGCTGCTTACAGCCGGCTCCTCAGCTCCCTCCTGCCGATGCCTTGGCAAACCGACTCGCCGCTTCCTGGTCGACGCCTCCCAGCACCCGGGGCCTCGGTCCCAACGCAGGGCTCTAGGCACCGATGCCGGAATCTCCTGTCCGCAGTTGCAGGTAGGCCTGGAGGCGTAGTCCTTCACAGCCCGCTGCAACGCCTTCCGGTTCCGCTGATCCGATGCGCTGCTCCACGTCGACCGGATTCTTACTTGCTTCTTCCAGCGAATTTCCAGCGAATTTCCAATTCCTGCACATTTACAGAAGGTTTTAAAATGTTCAATTTGCTTCTTTAGTTATATACATTTTAATATTCTGTTAATATGATTTAATTTTCTAAGCAGTCGCGGACACCCTGAGTAGGCTTCGAGGACCGCCATGGTTCCCTGGACCACAGGTTAGGAACTACTGTCCTAGTGCATCAACCCGTAACCCTTAATAGTAAGATTCCAGTTGCATGTTGCTGATGCCTGCTTATTACAGGATGCTTCTCTGCCACTGCGCCCACTACTTATGCCATGTCTTTGAGATATCCTGTCAAACCTGTGCTGTTTACTGTTCATAGAGAAGTAATTAACCCTGTTGGTAAGAAAGAAAACACTACACAAATAAATAAATAAATAAATAAATAACTACAAACACAAATATACACAGAAGAGTGGAAATAACTGAGGAGGTTTTGCCATTTGGAAGTGTAAGCACATTACAAAATTCATTGTGTACGGCGAACATTTTGTATAGAATTACCTGCATATCTTTGGATCTATGATGAAAAAACGAAATTTTTAAAAAGAGAAATACTACCTAATAGACAATAACTAATATGAAATTTGAAAAAGCCTCAACAGTAAATTACATAAAGAAAACATAAGGGAAAAGAAACAATTGTTAATAAAAGAAATTGTTCCTGTTTTTAATAAGTAGGCCTTCTTCTTTCCTCCTTCTAAAACTAGAAAGTTGTTTTTCTTTAATCTCTGGGAAACTTCAAGCTCACCTTGTTGCTCCCCTGCCCCTTTCCGCTTTTCTTTCCATTGTCTCCATCTTCGCCATCCTTACCTTGTTCTTCATTAGTTTGTACACTTTTTTGTTTTTGTAGGATTTGCCTTTGATTTTGTCCTCTAGGTGAAGTATCAAAAGTGAAGTGGTGGGCCTGCATCATTTGCTTCAACTGCACTAGCCTGGCTGCCAGGCCAGGCCGCTTCACTTTTTGACTTAAACGCACCTGCTTGGCTCCACTATGCCTATGCCCGAGTCTATGCAACAAGCTGCTCTCACTCATAGTTCTCAAAATGTGCTGCTCCTCCTACTGCCTAATGCTGTTTTTGTAGATATTAGATGTTAACTTTTCAACAGTCTATGTTTTTTTCCACTTTTTAGGCCTCCCCTGATCATTTTTTTATTTTTTATTATTAAACCTAAAAAGGCTCAAAGCCCACCCATTACTTATCTTTGGTTGGCTTTCTCATCACTCTCATTTCATTGCTTCTCATTGGTCATCGCGTCCGGTCATCGTGCCCGGCTTCACTTTGTCTTCATGCGCTTGTCCTTTCGATGGAGCATGGACCAAGGACTGATTGATTTCCTTATAGGTGTCCATGTGCTGGTCATGCTCAGATTGAGGTTGTTTTTTTTTCTCCCGCTCTCCTCTTTGCTTGTTGCTGTCGTCCCTCCAGCCTCGTTGCCACGTCCCTCCAGCCTTGTTGCCCCATCACTTGTTGGCCCCATCCCTTCAACACCTGCCTCGTTGCTTATTGCCCCATCCCTCCTGCCCGTTACTTTTTAGGTTGAGCCTGCGGCAGCGCATTCGCTCCTTGGGCATGCACTCTCGCTTGTGGACTCTTGTTTGCAAAAGGACCTTGCAGCCCGCCCATTGCATACCATTCGTTGGCTTCTAGGTCCCTCTTCTGTGCTGCCTCCTAATTCACCAGCATACGTATAGCGGCCCTCCCTTCCCTTTTTGTGAATTGCAAGACCAAGCACAGATCGATTCTACTTAATTTAGTGCCAGCCAGAACACACTCAATCAGGCACTATTTCTTCTCCCACCCCCTCTTCCCCTGCCCCCAACTTGTTCTGCCTCCCGCCTACCCCGCACCTCCCCATAACATTGCTTAAAAAAAGCACTATGACGTGGCCAATGCTGGCCGTGTCATAGTGCTTTTTTCCTAGTTTATCTTTTGATGGCAGTTAAGTTTTTGAGACTTTCTTTCAAACACTCAACAGTTGAGCGAAGATCACTGGAAGAGACCATCCCACGAGCTTTAGTTGTTTTTCGCTTTTTTTCGGTATTGCAGACTGCACCTCTTGCCCTGGAACTCGTTGGATGTTTCTTGCACGCCTTGCTACCCAGGGTGTTGCCAGAGTGTTATTGAAACTCATGCAGTGAACGCTTGCTGTCTTTCCAGGTAAATATTTTTCAAAGCAGTGCCAACTTCTTTCGTTCTCTGGCAGTCAGCCGCGGCCCATGCAGGTAAGAGCGGTGAGGCGGTGGGGCCAAGTGAGTGAGGATTTCAATGGACGATGACAAGGTGAAATTAAATAAATAAATCATTTTCCCTCGTCATCGTCCGTCGAAATCCCCCCCCCACCCCCACCGCTCTTCCCTGAACGGGCCGCAGCTGTCTGGCAGCCCTTTTGCCGAAGCGGATCTTGAAAGCCAGCGTTACCGAGTTCATATTGTGTCTGTGCTAGGAGTCTGCGGACTGGGTGGGATTTCCAGCAAGGAAATTGAGGGTCTGGCACATTTGCAGCCAATCAGTTACATCAGTTCATACTTTGGTGTCCTTTGATTTCTGATTTTCTCATTTTTTTGGTAATTTAATTTTAAAGTATTTAATGCTACTATTGTTGGCAGGTCGCAGTGAGGAACAATACCCTTTATGCAAGGATGTGTATTTGACTTAGAAATCATGAATTCTGGCATTTTATGCTAATACTTATAGAAAGGTGACCACACTGTCACAAACAATTTGCTTTATTTAATTTTTTATGTTTTAACCCTTAAGCATACTTTTTAAATGGGTGAAATAATATTTTATATTAATCTTCTTAATAATGTTCTTTAATTAGACAGAACAATCTATCTAGGCCCTTGTGCCCAAACGTATGAGATTTTAATGCTACTAGTGAAAAAAATTCAAATGTTTGATTATTAAAGTACATGGAAAACCGAAGCTGCGGACTAGATTTCCTCCCAGATTAAAGTGTTTGATGTTCACTTTTTATTTTGATGGTTTTGTATAGAGATAAAACGTTTGTTCTTGCAGACTTTTCATGTCACATTCCCAGCTATTAAGGCTGGTTTAATAGATAACCTAGGGAATTGCAAACGGTGTAGCTGACTGGCATCTGTTTGAAGTGTGTGCTGATTTTACCATACTTGTCAACTCCACAAGTATTCACTCCGGTTATTTAGTTGCCTGATTTAGAGGAATGTCAGTTCCACGCAGTTCATAAAAGAGAATCCAGCCCATGAAGTGTGAGTTGGTCTATAACCATAGTGCTTTCATCCCTAGACTACAGCGCTTCCATTGATAAATCTCAGGAAACCATAGAATGTTTAAAGGCTTGTCACGCCGAGTGGGACGGGTATGCCCAGACGTGGGTCACGTGCTCTCCATGCCACTGGAGTCAAAAGCTAGCCTGGCTGATGAGGGGTGAGTCCCCGAAATCGGTCCCAGGATGCTTGGTTCCAGTCCAGGGAAGACCTGGCCTGGCAGTTCGGGCTGGACTGTTCCCATGGTTAACAGGGTCAAGACTGATTTGCATATGGCTGGGTCTGAACTGGAAAGGCATGGGGAGCAAAACAAATGATGGATTTAGGCCCAGATCTCTGTACTGGGGTGAATGTTTGACATTGTGCAGCATTCTGTCCATCAATTGTTCTTTTTGCATTTGTAGGGTAATTCACGGCAAGAAGATTTAATGGGCTTATCTTGTTGAACCTGCTCCAGTCAAGTGGAGGTAAGCAATGACATAGCTTGTGCATTAATGATTTAGCGGCTGCATTAAATGCCTCAGATCACACGGTTAGTAAAGTTTGCTCTTGCTATCAAAAAAAGCCCTGGCAGTTTGCCTCTTAAGGGCCAAATAGTTTGTTGAATGCCTCTGTGACCGCGCCTCCATTTAATTTCATAAATGTGTCCGGTTTATCTCTAATGTGTAGTAAAGAACATGCAAATAAGACCAACAGGATTCCACCATCAGATTCTGTTGCTGTTCATTTAACAAAGCTCTTATTTTAGGAGGCATCAGTGCACTGTCAGTGGGAACTCCAGCACTGGTCATTGTCCTATTCATTTTTTCGGGAGCAGGGCAAAATCACAGTGCAATGTATTCCATTACTCACTAACCTGGTGTGCCTAGAAGTACAACATGTTTCTAGAGAGGCACATTATGTTGGGCTCCTATATTATGATATCTCTACTGTATGTTGGTCTTTGCAACACTTATAAATGCCTATGAGAGTGTTTCAGGCTGGCGGCTTGCTGTGGAGCGGAGGATAATGTTTCACAGACATGCTCGGTCTCAAACTGTGCCAGTCATGTAGCTATTCATATTTCTTCTTCTGTCAGCTGTGTGTTGATGAAGACTATTGAGTTTGCTGGAGGCAGCGGGAGTTTCAGCAGCTCAGGGCAGCAGGTGCCAACATGGTCCCTGGGAACATACTTGCTCCTCCGCTCCACTCTACTCTACTCCTCTCTTTGCCACTTTACTCCACTCTGTACCACTCTACGCCACTGCACTCTGCGTCACTGTACGCCACTCCGCTCACTTTTAGCAATGCTGAACAGCAGCCATGCTGGTGCACACCATGGCTAAAACACATTGGCAAAGCCAAAAGCTCTCTTGTAGGCGAGACCTCTTGACTTTGCCAATGCTTGCTTTTTTAAACAGGTTTGGCGAACCTCCCTGCTTATGAGAGACACTTCTCTGTCGCTTATTTGCACAGGGAAAAAGAGGCCAAGATTCCATTTCATTTGTGACAGTAGGATTTAGTTAGGAAGTCTTTCCTTAAAGTTTATTTTGCCCAAATTTAAGCTTTCTTGGTCATTTACAACCTGGGTAAAGTACGGGTGCAATACAAACTGAGCACAAGCGGCGTTTGCACCAGATCTCGGGTGGAGGGAGGAACTTTTCTTTTGCTTTCAGCCAAGGTTCCTAAAATTGGAGGGGGAGGGGCGCTGAAAACATACTTGCCATTTTCTAGAAGTTTGTAAGTCAAAACATACACAACTTCAAACAAACCTAATTTGCGCTTCGACATATTCTTTAAATGTAGTTGAAAAACAACTACGGTCTAATTTTACGAGCTGATGCTTACAGGTGAACTACCGTAATTATCGCACAGCTGCCGCTAATTGCTGTTTACCTGGTTACACAGCTGTCGATGTTCAGCAGATTAATCTCCGGGAATCATCTTCAGCGAGGAAGGACTTTCTATATGACATTTCACAGGAAGCCGATGGGATGAAGTTTCTATTACTCTTAAATGTGCGCCTCTAGATTTACGAGATAACAACGATGCCTACAAGGAAATGGCATATTACTTGAAATATGTTTCAAAAACAAGTGAGATGCCGCCCACGAATCACAAAATCACAGGGCCTGAGTTTATTAGAAAATGTATTCATTATTAGTACTGTGCGTTGTGCTAAAAAATTTGGGGTCAACCATTTCGTGGCGGATAGTGCTATACAACAAACTTATTGAGGTAAGTAAGCAAACCTACATATAGCAGAAAGTAAAAAAAATGGTCATTAAAAAAAATGCATGCAGTAAGAGTGCATTAGTCTAAGAGTTTAGGCAGCTTAAAGGAATGCATTTTGAGGTTCTGAAAACTGCGCTGGGGATTGTGTCTTCAAAACAAAAATTAAACAAGCATTGGCAAAGCCAATAGATTTCGCCATGCGAAAAGTTTTTTTAATACAAGAGAATTCGCAAGCTCAGTGTAAGTCAGTGGCGTAACAAAACTTGAAGGGGCCACCCAGCAAGGTCTATGGAGGGCCCCCTTCCGGACTTAAGCAGGAGTCCTTGTAGGAGAGTAGGATCTGCTTCACATGGGTACCCCCACTTTTGCTGATGCTTCACTGTTTTTCGACATTAGTCTGGCTGGGGCCCTGCTAATCAGAACCCCAGCCTAGCTGCTTCCTCTCTAAAATGGTTTCCATGTGCCTTAGGCACATCACTGATTGGGATCTGGAGTGCCCTTATAAGTCCCTAGTATATGGTATACTATGTACCAAGGGCATAGGTACCTCAGAGGCCTGCCAGGGGCTGCAGCATGTATTATGCCACCCCTGGAAGGCCATCCAAACTGACACCACAGGTCTGCTACTGCAGCCTGGGTAAGGTGGTGCATGCACCCCTTACTGTGATATAGGTTACCTATATCACGAAATACATACACACATATAAACCTATAAGTCACTCCTAAGGCAGGCCTTATCAATCCTAAAGGCAGAGTGCATGGTTCCTATGTGAGAGGGTGCCCCTGCATGAGCAGGGCCCCTCTGCAGCGTTCGGAGACCATCTCTGATGCTGTTTGTAGTGCAGCCTGACCATATACTCTTAAGCGCATTATATCCTCGCGGTAAAATGCTAACTTTGGAATGGCTGCACCTAAACATGTCGTGTTTGGTGTCAAACATCTTGAATACTACCCCCCGCCAATCCTGGCGGCGGGGGTAGCATTCCACCCTTCTAGAGGGAAAGACATGTTAACTCTGACGAGTCCGGTAACTTCTTTCCAGAGCCCTGGCATCACAAAATGGATGCTGCTGCCACAGACACGAGTCTGGCCTCCTGCTGCTGGACGAAACTCCGGCAGGGGAGGCCTGGACAATAGGTTTCCTGTCCCAGGGAGGTGTGACCACCTCCCCAGACAGGATAATGTGTATTGGGGCTGGGCGGGAGCACTTTGGGTGCTTTGAAGTCCTGCACTGGGGGCACATTTGGTGTCCCTGTGCATACCCCAGTTCAAACCGGATCAGGGGCTTGCAGCCCCTGCTTTGGCGCGAACTGGACAAAGGGAAAGGGGTGTAGCCACCCCTCTGCCCTGACCCACCCATAGGTGGGGCCACAGAGTAGTCCAACCCCTATTTTTAGAATAAAGGTAGGAACCCAGTCCTTAGGACTTTAGATTATACCTGGACGAAACTCTGAAACTGAATCCTGGACCTTCGACGCTCTACGACAAGATTAGAGGACTGAAGAATCTCCCTTGGGGTCAAGGAGTGAGTCCCCTGCTTGGCAGGCACCAAAGAAGCATCTGTCCGGTTTGCATTTCTGAAGCTCCCGTCGGACGCCGAAGTCATCGCATCACCAGAGGTGGATTCTCAGACTTCCCCGAGGCTACCCTGAGTCCCCAGCAAAGCTGAGGCCCGTGGCTATCGTGGGTGACTTGAGACCGTGACCCCTGGACACCGAGCACATTTGCAAGTGCATCATCTTCTGGGTCTCCCAAGAAGTCGTGCTTTGGGCTCCGAGTAGCCCTGGCCTCCAGCACCACCTGCACTGAAGATCACTGGCCCCCACTCCACGAGTGTCCTGTAAGCCAGCTCCACGTGCGGCGTCAGGAGGCTCCTTCGCGGTCGCTAGCCCGTTGGCTAGTAGCCCTTAACGAAGGCCAATCTTTTTCTTACTTGGCATCCTGGTTGCTCCAGGCCTGCCCTCACTTACCCTCGCTGGGTGAGTTTCACAGACCTTGCTGGTCTGCACCATCGACGATCTACATCTTCACCGAGACTTGCCGTTGCCAAGGCTTGTTGGGTCCAATCCGGTCGCCGACACCTCAGCACTCGACAGACATCGTGTACCAGCCCGAATCCTGCTCCTGGTCGCCGACAACGCCTCCTGGACCTCGTGGCTGAAGAGTCAAGACGACCGTCAACGCACCTGAAGCACTCGACATCGGTGGGCATCTGTCCATCGCCTTCCTGGTCACTGGCTAGTGACCCAGACTCTGTCCCCTCTGCTTTCAGGTTCTTCAGAACTCCGATCCACTCTTGGATCCACCCGGACACTTTTCTCTTGGCCGCCAGCAGCACTTTGCAGCAGATCGCCATTCGAATCGACGACGAAACCCGACCCCGAAAGGCACCTATGCACCCGGCTTCCCTGGGTGAGGTAACACGAGTACTCCGGTGCTCCCGTGGGTAGAGACTCTTCAAAGTCCTAGATCTCAAAGGGTTTTGTCCTAGTCCTCTTTTAAGTGTCCCTTTTCTCTATTTTCCCGATCCCGACTTTCTCCATAGAAGTTAACGGCGTATCGCGGTTGTGTATTTACACTGCACGCGTCTCCCGTGGGTCCCCTGTGTCACTACCTTGGGTGGTTCCTTGTGGTACAAGCACTTCTAGAGGCTCTAGGCCTAGTGTCTAGTTCAGTCGTGGTTCGCATACCACTTTATTGGTATATGGTTTGGTACGCCCTAGGGCCCAAACGTGTATTTGTGCTATTACTGTGATTTAATATCTTATAACTTATGTATTTCGAACTCTAGCCTCATAAAGAGACTAGAGGGGTGTGTTTAGCAATAAATACATATATTTTGAATATATACCTGGTGTGGTGCTCTTTCATTTGGTCACTCAAGAGATTATAGACTGGTAAAACAAGCTGCTTTACATTCCTTCAAGACTTAGCCTGAAGGCTGCTCTCCATAGCTACCACTAGGATAGCTTTCAATAAGGTTGTCTTTAACCTATCTCCAATAAGGGGTTGTTTGGACTGGTGCAAGGTGCCCACTATAATTAGTGGACAGCATATGCCAGGCCAACTTCTCACATTGGTGTGCAGCGTGTGGGATTCCAGCTTGCTATTGTTTTACCAGATAATCTCAATTGAATTGATCAACTGAAAACCACTAAAGGTACCTAAGGTACATATAATTTAAGCTTAGAATACAGTAAGTTCTACTGAACTTAGAGTTGTGTGTTAAGGGATAGCACAACCCTTTCTACAACTCAAGAGAGTTTAGTAGGCCACACTAGAGTAGGTAGTGCATACACCACACCACACTAGTAATGTCTTTAAGGGAAGGATCCAAAGAATCCTTGCAGGAAGCCATTGAGCTTCCACCCTCCAAGTATGATACACTCCCATTCTTGGAATTGAGAGCTTTATGTAACTTGAGAAAAATAAGGACAGGCCAAAGCCCCACCACCCAACACCTCAAGGAGTTGTTGGTGGCTTATGACCTTAGTAAGCCTGTAGGGACTGAAGGGGTAGGAGCTGAGGGTGGGGCAGACGAAGAGGACGAGGCAAGGGGTACCAGTACCCCCAGCCCCCCCTCTGAAACTGGCCAGGAGGGTGACAATGACCCTGACCTGGAAAACCCAATCCCTCCTGTGGATGATGATGAGGATGATCAAGATGATGCCCTCTTTGTCCCCCCAGGAAGGATTAAGAGTGTGCCCAGGAAGTCTAGATCTCCTTCTCAGGAGTCTAACCACTCTGGCACCTCTATAGGGAGCTCTGTCTCATCTCACAGGAGGGAATCCTCTCATGAGAGGAGAACCAGACTGGTCCAGTATGAGGAAACTCAGCTGGAGATCAGAAAAAGCAATTGGCTTTAGATAGGGAATCCCTAGATCTCCTTAGAGAGAGAAGAAAATTGGGACTAGAGTCCCATGGTGGCAGCCATGTCCCTAGAGACAGGGAAAGGTCCTATGACCATAGGAACCTGAGCAAGATTGTCCCTCCCTACCAGAGTGGGGATGATATCCACAAATGGATAACTGCCTTAGAGAGGGCCTGTAAAGTACAGAAGGTCCCTCAGGAGCAGTGGGCAGCAATCTTGTGGCTCTCCTTTGCTGACAAAGGTAGAGATAAGCTCCTCACTGTTAGAGAGGAGGATGCTGATAATTACAAGGTCTTGAAGAGTGCTCTTATTGATGGGTTTGGCCTAACCACTGAACAGTACAGGTTGAAGTTCAGAGACACCCAAGAAGCACAGACTCAAGACTGGGTAGACTATGTGGATTGTTCTGCCAAGGCTCTGGAAGGCTGGTTGATGGGCAGTAAGGTGTGTGACTTCTCAGGATTGTACAATCTGATAATGAGGGAGCAGATTCTTAATAACTGTCAAAATCAGCTGTTGCATCAATACCTGGTAGACTCTGATCTGACCTCTCCCCAAGAATTGGGAAAGAAGGCAGACAAATGGGTCAGAACCAGGGTGAAGCAGAAGGTACAGAACCAAGGTGGGGAAACCAAGAAGCAAGATGCTAAGAACTCTGACAAGGGTGGGGAGAAGGGTAAAGATCAAAAGTCTTCATCAGGCCCCCAAAAATCTTCTTCTGGTGGGGATTCACAGTCTACCAAAGGGAAAGGCCAAAGAAAACCATGGTGCAAGGTCTGTAAGCAAAAGACCCACTGGACCAGTGATTGCACCAAGTCCAAAGACTCCAGTCCAGCACCCACCAATGCCCCTAAGGCACCTGTTCCCCCTAGTACAGTTGGTGGAAGTGCTCCAGCAAAGGGTTTAGTAGGGTTCACCCTGGGAACTGAGTTGGGCTCTGACTTAGTCAGAGAACTGACTCAGGCTGTGTTAGTCTGTGATGGAGGCATGGATGTGACCTCCACTGTGAGTCCCAGTAATCTGGGCAAGTACAGACAACAGCCTTTAATTAATGGACGTGAGGCTTTGGCATTTAGGGACACAGGGGCAAGTGTCACAATGGTGACACAAGACCTTGTGCTTCCTGGGCAAGTTATGCTTGGTGAGATGTACCAAGTGACCAATGCTAGCAATGTCAGAACAGACCATACTCTGGCAGTTGTTAACTTCTCCTGGGGAGGGGTAACTGGCCTTAAGAAGGTTGTGGTAAGTGCAAACCTACCAGTCGAATGCTTGCTTGGCAATGACTTAGAGACTTCTGCTTGGGCAGAAGTGGAGCTCAGGACCCATGCAGAAATGCTGGGGATCCCTGCAGATGTGTTTGCTGTGACCAGGTCACAAGCCAAAATGTCTAGCACTGAACAGGCCTTGGATTCTGGAAGAATGGACCAAGTGCCTTCCAAGAGGAGGAGTAGTAGGGTTAAGGCAGTGCCTTCCCCTTGGCTCAGGAGGAAGATCAGTCCCTTGAGGGGGATGATCTCAGCCCTGAAGAAGGAACTGTCCCAGAGGAACTTGAACCTGACCAGGTTGAGTTCTTGGGGACAGGGGGACCTTCTAGGGCAGATCTGAGCCAGGAGCAGCAGAGCTGCCCCTCCCTTGAACCCCTCAGACAGCAAGCTGCTGCTGAGGCTGCTGGGAAAGCTAGTGGTCCCCATACAGTGTATTGGGATGATGGACTCCTGTACTCAGAGAGTAGAGACCCCAAGCCTGGTGCTACCAGGAGGTTGGTAATACCTTTGAAGTTCAGGGGCTTCCTATTGACCCTAGCCCATGATATTCCCTTAGCAGGTCACCTGGGCCAGAACAAGACTTGGGACAGAATTGTCCCTCACTTTCACTGGCCCCACATGTCTGAAGACAGTAAGGAGTTTTGTCGCTCCTGTGTAACCTGCCAAGCCAGTGGCAAAGCAGGTGGCACTACAAAGGCCCCCTGATACCACTACCTGTGGTGGGGGTGCCCTTTGAAAGGGTAGGGATTGACATTGTTGGTCCCATGGATCCCCAAACAGCCTCTGGGCACAGGTTTATCCTGGTGGTAGTGGATCATGCCACCAGGTACCCAGAAGCTATTCCCCTCAGGACCACTACAGCACCTGTGGTGGCAAGGGCCCTCCTGGGAATCTTCTCAAGAGTGGGCTTTCAGACAGGGGTGCTAACTTCATGTCTGGGTACTTAAAAGCAATGTGGAAGGAGTGTGGAGTGACTTATAAGTTCACCACACCCTATCACCCACAATGCAATGGTTTAGTTGAGAGATTCAACAAAACCTTGAAGGGCATGATTAAAGGGCTCCCAGAAAAGCTTAGGCGTAGATGGGACATACTCTTGCCCTGCCTTTTATTCGCATATAGGGAGGTGCCTCAGAAGGGGGTTGGTTACAGCCCTTTTGAACTTCTGTTTGGCCACCCTGTGAGGGGTCCACTGTGCTTGGTGAAGGAAGGATGGGAGTTACCTCTCAAGCCCCCAAAGCAAGATATAGTGGACTATGTACTTGGTCTCCGCTCCAGGATGGCTGAGTACATGAAAAAGGCAACCAAAAACCTTGAGGCTAGCCAGGAACTTCAGAAGGCCTGGCATGACCAAAAGGCTGTTCTGACTGTTTACCAGCCAGGACAGAAGGTGTGGGTGTTGGAGCCAGTGGCCCCAGCAGCTCTCCAAGATAAATGGAGTGGACCCCACACTATTGTTGAGCAGAAGGGTGAGGTCACTTATTTAGTAGACCTAGGAACACCCAGGAGTCCCCACAGGGTTCTCCATGTCAACAGGTTAAAACCATATGTGGACAGGGCAGACATGGGCTTGCTCATGGCTACTGATGAAGGGCAGGAGGAAGAGAGTGACCCACTCCCTGACCTGCTCTCACAGAACCCTGACGATGGGTCAGTTGATGGTGCAGCCTTGGCAGGCAGCCTCACTACCCAGCAACAAACTGATTGCAGGCAAGTCCTCAATCAGTTTCGACATATGTTTTCACTGACACCCAGTCAGACCACCTGGTGCACTCATGAAGTGGACACTGGGGACAGTCTGCCTATTAAAAACATGATTTATAGGCAACCTGACCATGTCAGAGACTGTATCAGGACTGAAGTCCAGAAAATGTTGGAATTGGGAGTTATTGAACCCTCAGATAGCCCCTGGGCTAGTCCAGTAGTCCTTGTACCGAAACCTCACACCAGTGGTGGAAAGAGAGAGATGAGGTTCTGTGTAGACTACAGGGGTCTCAATGCAGTCACTAGGACTGATGCCCATCCAATACCCAGGGCAGATGAGCTCATAGATACTTTGGCCTCTGCCAAATATCTCAGCACATTTGACCTAACAGCTGGCTACTGGCAGATCAGACTAGCTGATCCTGCAAAGCCCAAAACAGCATTCTCAACCCCTAGTGGGCATTATCAATTTGTGGTAATGCCCTTTGGTCTGAAGAATGCACCTGCCACTTTCCAGAGGTTGGTGAATACAGTTCTCACAGGACTGGAAGCCTATAGTGCAGCTTATCTAGATGATATTGCTGTCTTTAGCTCCACCTGGGAGGATCACCTGGTCCACCTCAGGAATGTTTTACAGGCCCTGCAAAAGGCAGGCCTGACTATCAAGGCCACTAAGTGCCAGATAGGGCAGAGTCAGGTTGTGTACCTGGGCCACCTTGTGGGTGAAGGCCAGGTTCAACCTTTGCAGAGCAAGATCCAGACCATCATGGACTGGACTGCTCCCACTACCCAGACTCAGGTGAGAGCCTTCTTAGGCCTGACTGGGTACTATAGGAGATTTGTCAAGGGGTATGGATCAATAGTGACACCCCTGAATGACTTAACTTCTAAGAAAATGCCCAAAAAGGTTCAGTGGACAGTTAGCTGTCAAAAGGCATTTGATGACCTCAAGCAGGCCATGTGCACTGCTCCAATTCTGCAGAGTCCTGATTACTCCAAGAAGTTCATTGTTCAAACTGATGCATCTGAATTGGGGGTAGGGGCTGTACTGTCACAATTGAATGAAGAAGGTCAGGATCAGCCAGTAGCTTTTATTAGCAGAAGGCTGACCCCTAGAGAGAAACGTTGGTCAGCCATAGAGAGGGAGGCCTTTGCTGTGGTCTGGGCTCTGAAGAAGTTGAGGCCATACTTGTTTGGTACACACTTCCTGGTTCAGACAGACCATAAGCCCCTCTTATGGCTAAAACAAATGAAGGGTGAAAACCCCAAACTGCTTAGGTGGTCCATTTCCCTACAGGGGATGGACTTTACAGTGGAACATAGGCCTGGGAGTAACCATGCGAATGCAGATGGACTCTCTAGGTATTTCCACTTAGAACATGAAGACTTAACTGGGCAAGGTTAGTTTAATGTCCCTACGTTTGGGGGGGTTGTGTAGGAGAGTAGGATCTGCTTCACATGGGTACCCCCACTTTTTGCTGATGCTTCACTGTTTTTCGACATTAGTCTGGCTGGGGCCCTGCTAATCAGAACCCCAGCCTAGCTGCTTCCTCTCTAAAATGGTTTCCATGTGCCTTAGGCACATCACTGATTGGGATCTGGAGTGCCCTTATAAGTCCCTAGTATATGGTATACTATGTACCAAGGGCATAGGTACCTCAGAGGCCTGCCAGGGGCTGCAGCATGTATTATGCCACCCCTGGAAGGCCATCCAAACTGACACCACAGGTCTGCTACTGCAGCCTGGGTAAGGTGGTGCATGCACCCCTTACTGTGATATAGGTTACCTATATCACGAAATACATACACACATATAAACCTATAAGTCACTCCTAAGGCAGGCCTTATCAATCCTAAAGGCAGAGTGCATGGTTCCTATGTGAGAGGGTGCCCCTGCATGAGCAGGGCCCCTCTGCAGCGTTCGGAGACCATCTCTGATGCTGTTTGTAGTGCAGCCTGACCATATACTCTTAAGCGCATTATATCCTCGCGGTAAAATGCTAACTTTGGAATGGCTGCACCTAAACATGTCGTGTTTGGTGTCAAACATCTTGGAATACTACCCCCCGCCAATCCTGGCGGCGGGGGTAGCATTCCACCCTTCTAGAGGGAAAGACATGTTAACTCTGACGAGTCCGGTAACTTCTTTCCAGAGCCCTGGCATCACAAAATGGATGCTGCTGCCACAGACACGAGTCTGGCCTCCTGCTGCTGGACGAAACTCCGGCAGGGGAGTCCTGGACAATAGGTTTCCTGTCCCAGGGAGGTGTGACCACCTCCCCAGACAGGATAATGTGTATTGGGGCTGGGCGGGAGCACTTTCGGGTGCTTTGAAGTCCTGCACTGGGGGCACATTTGGTGTCCCTAGTGCATACCCCAGTTCAAACCGGATCAGGGGCTTGCAGCCCCTGCTTTGGCGCGAACTGGACAAAGGGAAAGGGGTGTAGCCACCCCTCTGCCCTGACCCACCCATAGGTGGGGCCACAGAGTAGTCCAACCCCTATTTTTAGAATAAAGGTAGGAACCCAGTCCTTAGGACTTTAGATTATACCTGGACGAAGCTCTGAAACTGAATCCTGGACCTTCGACGCTCTACGACAAGATTAGAGGACTGAAGAATCTCCTTGGGGTCAAGGAGTGACTCCCTGCTTGGCAGGCACCAAAGAAGCATCTGTCCGGTTCGCATTTCTGAAGCTCCCGTCGGACGCCGAAGTCATCACATCACCAGAGGTGGATTCTCAGACTTCCCGAGGCTACCCTGAGTCCCCAGCAAAGCTGAGGCCCGTGGCTATCGTGGGTGACTTGAGACCGTGACCCCTGGACACCGAGCACATTTGCAAGTGCATCATCTTCTGGGTCTCCCAAGAAGTCGTGCTTTGGGCTCCGAGTAGCCCTAGCCTCCAGCACCACCTGCACCGAAGATCACTGGCCCCCACTCCACGAGTGTCCTGTAAGCCAGCTCCACGTGCGGCATCACAAGGCTCCTTCGCGGTCGCTAGCCCGTTGGCTAGTAGCCCTTAACGAAGGCCAATCTTTTCTTACTTGGCATCCTGGTTGCTCCAGGCCTGCCCTCACTTACCCTCGCTGGGTGAGTTCCACAGACCTTGCTGGTCTGCACCATCGACGATCTACATCTTCACCGAGACTTGCCGTTGCCAAGGCTTGTTGGGTCCAATCCGGTCGCCGACACCTCAGCACTCGACAGACATTGTGTACCAGCCCGAATCCTGCTCCTGGTCGCCGACAACGCCTCCTGGACCTCGTGGCTGAAGAGTCAAGACGACCGTCAACGCACCTGAAGCACTCGACATCGGTGGGCATCTGTCCATCGCCTTCCTGGTCACTGGCTAGTGACCCAGACTCTGTCCCCTCTGCTTTCAGGTTCTTCAGAACTCCGATCCACTCTTGGATCCACCCGGACACTTTTCTCTTGGCCGCCAGCAGCACTTTGCAGCAGATCGCCATTCGAATCGACGACGAAACCCGACCCCGAAAGGCACCTATGCACCCGGCTTCCCTGGGTGAGGTAACACGAGTACTCCGGTGCTCCCATGGGTAGAGACTCTTCAAAGTCCTAGATCTCAAAGGGTTTTGTCCTAGTCCTCTTTTAAGTGTCCCTTTTCTCTATTTTCCCGATCCCGACTTTCTCCATAGAAGTTAACGGCGTATCGCGGTTGTGTATTTACACTGCACGCGTCTCCCGTGGGTCCCCTGTGTCACTACCTTGGGTGGTTCCTTGTGGTCCAAGCACTTCTAGAGGCTCTAGGCCTAGTGTCTAGTTCAGTCGTGGTTCGCATACCACTTTATTGGTATATGGTTTGGTACGCCCATAGGGCCCAAACGTGTATTTGTGCTATTACTGTGATTTAATATCTTATAACTTATGTATTTCGAACTCTAGCCTCATAAAGAGACTAGAGGGGTGTGTTTAGCAATAAATACATATATTTTGAATATATACCTGGTGTGGTGCTCTTTCATTTGGTCACTCAAGAGATTATAGACTGGTAAAACAAGCTGCTTTACATTCCTTCAAGACTTAGCCTGAAGGCTGCTCTCCATAGCTACCACTAGGATAGCTTTCAATAAGGTTGTCTTTAACCTATCTCCAATAAGGGGTTGTTTGGACTGGTGCAAGGTGCCCACTATAATTAGTGGACAGCATATGCCAGGCCAACTTCTCACAGTCCTCAGGCCAGGGTACTGTGCTGAGGGGGGCCTGGGGCTCGCCCCCCCTCCCCCGCACCATGGGCTGCAGTGGCCTGTGTTACGCAGTGTAGTGCAGGCGAAACCTAAAAAGCAAAGTTGGTGATGCTGAGACAGTACTGTTCTGCTATGGTGACAACAGGTAAGATATCTACCAGGGGGCGCTTCAATGTCACCGGTTACCGGTGCGTCCATTGGGGCGTTGGGGCGTTGCCCTCCCGCGCCCGCAGCTCCCTCGGCGTCTCTGATTCAGTTTACTTAAGTTCAGAGACGCCGAGGGAGAACTGACAATCATGTCAGTCAGCATGACGTCGGACCGCCCACCCCGTTCAGAATCTGAAGGGGGTGGGCGGTCCGGCGTCATGTTGACTGACATGCATTGTCAGACCAGCCAGGGACAGGCAGCAGCACAAGTGCGCATGAGTGGGGAAGGTGAGCGAATTTTTCGCCCATGCCCAGTCATGCGCACTTGTGTTTGCACTGGCTTGCGCATGCCCATTAGGAGCCCCTCGGTCTCCTAATGGGCAGGCGGCGGGCGAAGAATAACCGTGCCCTAAGCCGATTGGCTGAGGGGTTGCCACTCCAGTGCTGTTCCTGAAGAGGCGCCAACCGGACCAGGAGCAGAGGCGGTCAGGTAAGTTTTCTAAATTTTATTTTCCCTCGGTCGGCCCCCCACCCCCGCGTGACCCCCCCCGCGAGCCGCGACTGTCCTGCACCTGTTCCAGTTGTAACCATACAAATGTCTCTGATAAAGCATCCCCTCCATCCACTGTGAGTGGCATTGAGCCCTTTCTAGCTGTGAGTAGCAGGTAGCTTCCTCCCCCTATTCAGTGAAGAATACTCTACTTGGGCCTAGCTTGCCCTTCATTCGCTGTGAGTAGCTCTTCGTTGGCCTGCCCCCGAACTCCATTAAGTGAGAGCTTAACTTTCCCTCTCCTTGCCCGTCACCTGCATCCACTGAGTTAACAGGGCTGGCCTGGGCTCTCAGCTTTCCCACGTTCATACGCACTCAATTCCTCCAGTGAATGTTTTTTATTTGCATTCTGGGATTTATAGTTGTAATTCTATAGCGGGATCCCAAGGACTGCAAATCCCAGAATGCAAGAAAAATACTGGATTGGTTGAGCTTTTCACGAACGGTTACAGGAAACTAGACTGCTCTTCGACTGTCACGGTAAATGTGGTTTACCTAAAGGAACTCAAACTGTACAAGATAAATGTGGTGCCATAATTGGCCAGACAATCTTAGTTAAGTAAAGCCTGCACAGACAGAAGAAGTTTACAAACATAATTTTCGTACGTCACTCTGTGCCGTAAAAGGCATAGACATAGTTTTTAAAAGTAGGAACACCTTCCAAAGATTTGCATTATGGGCCAATCATTCCAACGAGAGGCTTGGACAACATACGTTCAGAACGTAGTGAGACGGCTTAGGCGATTGGTTCAGTATAGTACACGAGGCGCGATTATGTTGTTTTGGTTTAATGTGTTCTACCTATTGTAAATCCAATTTATGGCGGAATTTAACTTTGGCCCCCTCTAAAAAATCTGCACATGTTTCAAAAACGTATATAAACACACGTATAACACGCAATAGTAATATCGTTTTGTTTATAGATGAACAATGAAAATCTATTTAGCGTGACTTCAGCATTTGAAAACGTTTATTTTAAATATTTAATAAGCACTTTGGAACCTTAAAAAACAGAAACTATACGAAGCACTCTCACATTGTGTCACCAGGCATGATGTAAGAGTGCAGCAGCCGCCACCCACTGCTCCAGTTGACTCTGGTGCTCAGGACACTGTTTTCAGGGCAGCTTACAGAGCACGAGGAGGTCTTGGCACCCATCGCGCCATTCACGGCTTCAGGTATGTTATCACCAGAGAGCCTGGCTTCCATCACCTCACAGGGCACAGTTCCCAGCGAGGCCCTGCCCCACGTATACTACCTAAAACAATAACGAAGGTGTCCTTCACAATAATTCACTTTACGATTCCTGCGGTTCCTGGTGTGTTCACGACTAGTGTGAGCAGGGAGTAACACGGCGCTCGGTCACCGTCTCGACGCTCCCTCACACCCTCTGCAACGGAACGCAAGCTCTACATTCTTATTTGCGGGCATTTGAGTCCTACAGAGTGATTTGGTGTATTCTGGCCAATGCGGGTAAGAATTATTATTTTCTTCTGGCGGATCATTTTTCTGCTATTTTTCATTATTGTCATATTGGATGCATGAGACGAGGACTGCGTGTGTAGCTATAATAAATATAAGGAGACCAGCTTGTGTTTTGTGTGCTTATACTGCCAACTTGGCGTTCTCACAACTTTGTAACCGCAAGATCAAAGGTCGAATGAAGTATAAATTGTGCTAGAACACAGTTCTGGCCTTCGCCACTGCTGTGTGTTACCCGTTCTGTATATTTTTTATATTGTGTGTTAAACATGTTGGGCTTCCCTCTTGTTTGAAACCAGAGCCAATTCACATCCATGCCATATTATGCAAGTGATTGTGTTTTAACAGTATATAAATATTGCTATCACAATCTAGAATGCATTTTTGTGTTGATGTATTCGTGGGGATCATGCATATTAAAAATGGCAATGTATGGTCAGAAAATGACATCTATAAGTTCTGGTAACCTTTTTTCTAGTAAATTATTGCACATGCAATACTTGTATTCATACGTTTATGATCCAATGGGTCCATCACATGGTTTGCTGATATGGAGAAACATGAGACGCTATCTTGAGTAGTACATTTCACTAGAAATGGAAAATTTCATGATTGGTTCCTGCAATAATTTTCTGTTGTATTATATGATTTTACTATGTATCTTTTTTCACTGATGAAAAATCAGTAATTCATGGTATTGCTTTCTGACCTGTTGAAAGTTGTAATTCACTGTCTTGAGGTCTGGGGTTGCTTGTGTTCCCCTGTGTAGGTGGCCTGTCCTGGCAGTTCGGGCTAGAATATTCCTTTTGGAGTGGAAGCAGGGCTGATTCACATATAGCCTCTATCTATTGTGACTTCTAATGTGATGGACTGAGATGCGGGGCACTGTAATTACAGACTCACTATTTCAGAATGTAAACATTTTCGATGTTAATTATTTATAAGAAATCATTGTTGTTACGCATTTATCTTAAACAGCTAACACCCAGTGACAAAGCCAATCATACTGACAGGCTTTAGGCGTATGTCAGTTGCTGTGCCATTTATCTGGATAAAATTACATCTCCAGGGAGAGAAACCAAAATACCGGTCTGATGGCACACTATGGGAATCACAGAAATGTATTTGGCATGTTCCTTTATAGGGAGCACCCATTTTTTTCATCTCACTTAAAGACCTGTCTGCACATATTTCTATATGACTGGTTACAGCCAGAAGCTCTGGGTGCTTCCTGAAGTCTGGTTAGAGCATATTTTTCCAAAGTTAATGCTGCATGCAGTGCAAGACACTGGGCAAGCATACATTTTAAAGGGCTAAAGTTGTCATGCAGAACAATTTACATATTACAGTAACTGTTGAACAAATGAATGCAAGAAGATACGGGGCAGTTTTTAATGTGTTTAATATTTCAAGACTATACCTTCCCACTGCTTAATAAGCCTTGCTTTCTCGCTGCATTCATTTGCTTTAAAATGCACCATTTGCCAATCTTTTTTAAATTTATTTCTCAGGAGAGGGACTCTCCCTAGACCCCAGATTTTTCAATTGAACTTGTTCACATCGCTAACTAGTGTTCAGAAGTCAGACTTGCTTGGCAACCCAGAAATTCTCTGAAATAATGTATGAGTTTTCTTTTATGAATGCCTAGAAGAACTGAATTTTTAGTCCATTTATCACAGAAATCGTGCTGAAAATCGCACCAAAAAGATGCCAATTTTTAAAAAATTTCTTCACGGGGGGGAACCCCCCCGAACCCCCCTTATTGTCGTCCCGCTCGCTCGCTACGCTCGCTCGCATATGTTGAATCGTTCTGCTTACCGCTCACCTGTTTAAAATTCCATCAGCCGCCACTGGGCAGCGATAATTGAAATAGCAAATAACAATGGCGCCCAGTCAGCCATTTTGTAATAGAAGGTCTGAATGAACAGTGTTTAATGCATTTGAATGTAACGGTTGAACCTAAATCTTCCTTAAAGGCGAAAATAGTTGCACACATTTCAGATTATTCGCTTCTATTTAAAATCAATCATTGTGGGTATAAAGCCTAAAGTGTGCTGCACGCCACTGACTGCCTGTCCACATCTATACTTCCCAGCTGCTCATTGTGAGCTGTAAAATGATACAGGCTTTTTCTATTTACACTAGCATATTTAGTGGGCTGAAGATAAACAGTAAAACAAAGGGCCCTGGGACAGGGGATTAGCAAAGGGGCCAATTTAGTTTAACACACAATGGAAGACTTTGGAAGGCATGCAACTGGACGTTCTGCTCTTTCAGTGAGATGCTATCAGCTGTTCTTCGGTTACAAAGTTAGATATCCACTAAATATTTGGCATGCCGACGGGGACTCTGGTGTCACTAAACTGGCTCGACACGTATGCATTATTGTAAACGTGACAGGTTCCCTAAAACAGATATGTCCATGCCCAGGTCTGCAGAGGCGAGTAGGCCACAAACTGATTACATGGTATTTTCTGTGTTTGGAGCAAATCTAAGATGCTTGAACTCGAGTGAACTTTGCTAGGTGGAGATGCCTTGATTAATAAAATTTGAGCATGTACTCGGTAATATAAAGTATACCCTGTCCTCCCTCCCCCACCTTCTGATTGCATGAGGCTGTTAATTTTTATTTTTTTATTTTTTTATTTTAAGAGTTTTGTATAGCGCTAGCCAGACCCGAAGGTATCGGAGCGCTTCACAACATTAGTGGCGACGAAGTTACACGATAAAAGCAGTAATACAAGCATTGATTCGTGACGAATCGAAAGTATCTGAGCGCTTTACAGAGTTAATAGCAAAGAAATCCCAAAATATACCAGTAGATTATACAATATATCCAATTTATCCAATTAACTCGGTGTTTGTTTGACTTGAAGCGAGCAAATACATGCCAATCTTTGATTCAAATTTGGGCTTGATTTAAAAAAAAATACATTTAGTGACATGAGACTCAGGTGAGTTTAAAAAAAAAGAAAATGTCCAGCATGAAAAATAACTCAGATTGTAAAATTGTAAAGTATAAATAAAAGCTAATTACTTATGGATTCTGACAAGCAGTTTGCCAGTTTTACAAAATGTGATAAAGTAGGGGTGTGTGAAGTTGGCAGTTAATGCTGTGCAGGAGGAAGGTCCCCTCGGCTTGTGGGGAGCAGCAACAAAGGAGGGCTAAGCAACATGATGTTGGTGCATGGGAGGAGGGAAGGGGGAGGGTGCTAGCAACTATGTGGGAAGAGCTCTGGGGAGGAGAGGTGACGGCCTGCAGATGCACTCAGATGGAGTGCTAGATAACACATTTTTTAAAAAGTACATTCCAAAATGCATAGCCAGTGGAATGATACTGGCCAGTGGATGAAAGATGTATGCCATGCTCCACGGCATGGATAAGGGCAAAGCAGCCGCAGGAAGACATGCAAAGTGAAAGCAAATGGCGTGCTGACCAATCAGAAGTATGAAAATTAGAGTGACTTTGATTCCAACGAATGGTGAGTAAAGGTAAGCAATGGGCAGGTTCTAAGCCCCTTTTAAGATTTTTTTTTTAATACAAGAGATTTCGCAAGCACAGCAAGCGCTGTGCAGCCGAAACCTAACAACAAGGATTGGCCAAAGCCTTTAGGCCTCGTGTATGCAAGCTATTGTCTTCGTCAATGTTTCAGCCATATTGCACAGCAATGTGGCTGCCCTGCTCCATGGCTGAAAGTAAAAAAAAAAAACGCTATGACACTCAGTGGTGGCCACCTTATAGCGCTTTTGTTGAAATTGCTGGCGGGAGAGTGGAAAGCATTTCGGAGCAACACGAAGAGTATAAATGCCTCCCACTCCGCCCTCCCACCAGCAATTTTTTTTAAAAGTGCTATAACATGACGAGCGCTGGCTGTGTCAAACAACTTTTTTTAAAAAGCTTTCAGATATACTGCACAATGGCTGTGCTGCTGTGCAACATTGCTATAACATTGACAAAGACAATAGCTCGCATAGGTGATGCTTATTGGCCCTGCCAATGCTTGTTTACCATTACATCTTGAGATTTGTGTTATCGTAATTGTAAAAAAAGAAATATCCTAAATATCTTTCATTCATGTTTTCAAATAATGAGTTACTCTCAGGGTCTTTGCTTTTTGCCAGCCACTGAATCAAGCAATGTCATCATTTATATTTTTGTGGAGCCTTCTACCACGCTTCACATCACCGTTCAGTCTCTTTGAAGTGCTAGTGCCTACAGTGCACTTGAAAGATTGTTCCATTTCCAAGAGTCTTCTGGATATTAGCTGTTTAGATTCTGCTCTTAAGTCAGATTTCATGACATTCCACAGGGTGTGACCTAGAGCCTTCAGGGATCTACCTCTGTGTTTTAGTCATTTGAATAAATGTTGAATATTTATTTGATAATTGTTGTTCTCTGCACTTTAATGCCCTGAAGACCAATCTATATATTTACATATTTATCACATTTGAACTGGATCCAGTAGATTGATCGCTAGGGGTGGGAAGAGGCTGAGATGCTTGTTACTGTTAACATTGACTTTCTTCGCTCCAGTAGTTCTGAGCGTTCACCCAAGGTGAATCTCATCTGGTCTCCGTCAATTAAGATAATGCCGCGAGGTGTATATATTACAGATCCAGTGATTGTGTACTTGTGGTTATGGTTAAGTTGGTTAGTCTACATGAAAAACATTTTGATTGCTAATTGTATAGAAAAATGTGCATGTTATGTCCGTTTTAGGTTTTTGGGGACCAATTCAGAAAGACGTGTACGGGAGCACTACTTTACACACTCACAAAATGCCTTTGTGAATAGGCTCCAACATGTTCATGCATCATAGACTAATCGTGGACATTTTTATTAAGATTGAACAAGGAGGAAGGAGAATTTTATAAAGGTAGTTGCAAATGTTGTGATTTTCTATTCAGACTCTCATAGGATCCATTGTTAAATCACCCAGCAGACACCATTTCATAGATGAACAACAAACCTGAACGAGAGTATAGTACTTGGTGCAATTTAGTTTCCAGGCCTGGTTAGATGTGAAACTGCCCACTGTTTTTTGAGAAAGTTAAAAAAAAAAAAGCAAAATTACAAATGAGTAGTGATATCTTGTCTGTTGAATTCTTGGACCAGTTCACAAACCCAAATTTGAAAGAAAAATGCAATCAAATTTGCGAGACGTAGCATAGCCTATTGGCAATCACAGATTCACAAACTTGGAAAGTGATTGGCTAACAAGGCCTGGATATTTTGCGTGATGCAGCCATTCAAAGGTTAGTAAATCATCTCAATCTTTCATGAACCTCATTGTGAAAAAAATTGCTAAAGGGTACAAGGTAGAACATCCTCCAACCCAGTTGGAGGAGGGTTAGACATAGCCTAAAAATAATGGGAAATGCATCTTTGCGCCACCAACTGATAAAATTGGAGTTGTAAATGTATTTTTATAACGCAGAATACCCCTGACAAGGCGTTGAAGCACTTTACGGCGAGTAGCCACGTGCTGTCTGGAAAAAAAAGAGAATGCATTTATTCCAGTTACTTTGTGATAGATTATGTAATTCCACTTAGGTGTGGTCATTAGTGGGGACTGTGCGGTTTCAGATGAATGGGTGGTGAGATAGATAGGCTGGCGGAGATTAGGCGATGTTAGGTAACAGGGTTTTAAAGAGGAGAGGTTGTGATCTATGAAATGAGGTATCAGCCAACTACAGAATTTCAATAAAAGAATTAAAGCAGACAGGCATGAGACTGAGATGAGGGTATACTCAGAAATAAAAGGCATGCAGAGGATGAAATGTAGGGAGAGGGCCACTGTAAAGAAAGAAAAGAGAGCTAAATAATGATGCAAGGTTCATGAACTAGAATTCGCAGGGACACAGGACCTACAAACTCCTACAACTACAGCACATTCCCTTTTACCCTTAACCAGTCATAACCTGATGACTGTGGAGGTGTTATAGTATACACTGGGCTCCTTGCCCATCTAGGCTGCCCTGAACCAGGATCGTTAATGGCTGCCTCACCTGCCTGGTTCAGAGCACAAAAGGCAAGACTAAGCTGGCATGCACCCAACCCAATTTCCACTCCCTTTCCTTGTGCTCTGAATGGAGAGCAAGCCCATGTATTATGTCTGTACCAGTGGCGTAGCTAGGCCTTAGGCCGCCGGGGGTGGCCCCTGCATTTGCCGCCCGTGGCGGGCAAATCTGTGCCGGCGATTCCTGAGCCGGCTGACCCGCGACGACCGCAGGTAAGAGCGCAGGGGGTGCTGGCCGCTGTCCCCAAAACTTGTGCCACCTGGGGCGGACCGCCCCCCACATGCTACGCCACTGGTCTGTAGCTTACTCAAACCCTGGAGAGGAAACTTCAATGGCCCTCTATTAGTACTCTGGCCTCAGCCAAGAAGTGGGGAATAAAGTTTACCAAACCCTCCCTTTTTAATCCTCCTCTTCCTACACCATGTCTCTGCCTAAAACTGGGATGCTGTTTGACTCCCGGTGGGACTGTGAAGCATCTGGGATCATATCAGGAGTCAGGGAGCCTCTCAATGACAATGGTGGTGTGATATGTGATACCGCCAGTGATTGTTATTTGTGACATTGCTTGAGGTAATGAGCAATGCATTGGGGGCAGCATAATAGTTGCATGTTTACATTTAGTAAATGTTAGTGTTTTTTAGATTTTGCATTAAAACTATAACATCTCTTCATTCTCTTCATCTAATACTTTTAAGGGAGGTTGTGTGTGTGTGTATGCGCGTGTGTGTGTGTGTATGTATGTGTGTGTAATGACGCAGTGTCATCACTTTTTTGAGCTCAATATGTTAATATGTTAATATGTTAATCTGTAACCCCCATAACATACCTTACATGACGTACACATGATTTATTCATTATTTATGCTTATGGTTTCCACATATTATTTTTCCATGTTGGTTTATATGGAGGTTTAGCAGACTGAATGAATCGTATATTTTGAGTAACTTTAATTAGTATATGTGCAATTTAAGGTTGACTTGAGTGGGCCTAGGTGTCTAATTCTATTTTGAAATAAACATTGTATTTCTGCTTGTGCATAGCAATTAGTTGGTTTGGACAGTAAATTCAACACCTGCCTGGAATGAAGAAACTGAGGAGGTGAGTACTCCTTTGTGAGATATTGTGAAGGTCCTAATGAGAAAAGAAGCTGGCATTGTATCTCCATGAGAAGGAGGAGAGAAGAATGGGTTTGATTGGTTCCTGCCCGGAGGGAACCTGATAATTGTATCATTTGGACAAAAATCTTATTTTTGAACTGTGTGAAGCTTTTTAGTTAATTGGATCACATGCCCCTGTCCACCTTTACAGGGGGACATCCTTTCCCTTCTCTTTAGAGCAATACCCCTCATAGAGATCCTTTCGAGACCAAGTACATTTCTTCTCATTCTGATTGGAACCTTTATCTGGTTCTTCTTTCAATGCTATATTTGCTGATACCTGCTCCTTCTGAATTTCCCCGACCTGCCCACATCTTTAGCTTAGCATGAGGGAGTTTCTTTTATGGAAACAAGCTTTTGCCTAGACTTGCATATTTTGCCTTTCATAATGCTACATTCACATCACTAATTGAACTACTTTGACTATATTCAGGTATACTGTATTCTGGTGAATTTCGTTTTCTCCCTAATTGATTTAACTGGAGATTGTAAGTTTACTAATTTGTTAATAAACCTGTATGGTTGGCAAGCTACTCTTCTCTGTCGTTACTGTGGGGTAAAATCTGCTTCACTGTCAATGCAATGCTAATAAAGTTGTGATTTCAGCTTCAGTTTGAGATAAAAATCCATCCTGGTGGATTTAGCAGAGTTCTGAGTTTGTGCCAAGTTAGCATGGTACAAATACCATCCTTATCTAATCCACTGTTGTGTGTGTGAGGGCGAGAGAGAGTGAGATAGAGATGCACATCGGCATATATCCTTTTCTTTGAGGGTCTGCAAACAACATTTCTAATTTTGTGACTGTGTTTTTGAGGAATTATTTAATCCACTGCAGTACGGTGTCAGAGATTGAAGTCAACTCGCTCAGCATGTTTAGCAGTAGTTTCCCATACCGGAAGCTGCAGGAAATTTCAAGGTTGTCAGTATCACTTTCTGGTCTTTAATTGGGTGACGACATCAATTAATGCAATCTTTATTCGGTTTTCACAAGAAAAAAAGTAAAAAATGAATAACATACATATACAGTCCACGAGCAAAGATATTGATCAAGATTTAAAAGTTGTTAAAATACAATAAAAAGTAATTCCACATGTCCTAAGTATCAATTCTCAACATTTTCCTTTAGCAAAGTTACACAAATTCAAAACATACATGTACAATTCAGGAGCAAACATATTGATAAAAATGTAAAAGTTGTTCAAAAATACAACAGAAAGGCCAGTCCACATGTCCTAAATATCAACGCTCAAAGTTCTTCTCAAGTTTAAAGACGTTTTAAAAAAAATTCGATAAGTGCAACATAGATCATTATGGATTCAAAATGTTTAAGTAGATAAGGGTGGGCCAACATTGCCTAAAATTCAGAATCAGGGACTTTACAGAACAGGATCTTGCTGTTTATAAAATTTACACATCAATTTAAAGTGCACTGTGGTTTGCAGAGAGATTGCGTCACAATCTCTCTCTTTCCCACGGGGGCGTGGCCTGGCAAGATGGCCGTTTAGACATCTCTGCCAGAGCTCCCCTTGATAGCAAAATAATCTTTAATAATCCTGCCCATTTATCCACTCAACATAAAGCATAAATATCTCTGCTCACCGCTGGAATCCTAGAAAGTCACAACGTCCCCTGGCTGGAGGACAATCAGGAGTGTAGGGGGGACCGAGCCAGTGGGCCCGACAGCGCCAAGCAGCGAAGAGGAAGGAGCCCGAGGGAACACAGGGGTCTCCGTGGCACAGAAAGAAAGCTGCTATACTAAGGTAAGCGGGCAACTCCGAAGATACCACACGGACCACGCTGCAGTATACCTTTCCGACACAGTCCTGGGGCCCTCCCCTGAGCCCTGGAAGAAGTGGAGGCAAGGAGGACGTCCGAGGCCTAGTGACGGAGGCGAAGCGGAGCCCTGCCGGGTCGAGTAGCCGAGACTCTGGAGCCGCGCCCTGCTGGAGGCCGGCCGCGACCGGAGAACATCCGCACCAAGCCGGAGAAGACGGAGAGTGCTCCCGGTGACCTTTAACAAATAACCAGGTACGGATCCCTTTTGAGCCCTGAGGGGGGATAAGTAGAGGAGGTGGTGGACCAAACGGACGCGCCCTGCTGAGTAGTGCAGGAAAGCTAATAACGGCTCACAGATAGGAATACGAGGAGAAGCAGCGAGTGTGCTGAGAGGCCAATGGGAACCGCAAGACCACATAGACTGTGAGGTTTGGCTGCCATGGCAAGTACAGCTTGAAGCGACGCAGGGAGGCCCAAATAAGAAAGCGCAGTGGGAGGTAAGCGGGGTGCGAACCACACCATGCCTCTAAGGTACACCAATAAAGCGGTGACAGTGCCACTCGTGGCTAAAGTGACATACAGAATCGGCAGCAGAATAGACTGTAGCCCCTGTGGGCTGTAAGTGGTACACTGGAGAGCTCCCTGAACTGGTGAAACTCAGCGTGGCGCTTGATCGGGAGGAGGCGCCCTGCAGGGATGCACGCTCGCACTGCGGTCCGGCTGCTGGAGGAAGACCACTGAGGAAGCAGCAGATGAGGAGGGAAGCCAGCAGTCAATGTTAGGTGTGCACCGAATGTAGGCCGCAGGCAGGGGAAGCCGATCCAAACCAACCTGAGACTGGCAGGAACGAGAGGAAAAAGGAGCTGCGACAGCGTGGGCAGAGAAAGCGGGACATAATTGCCATGAGATAAAGCAGACCAGACTGTTGGGTGTAGAAGTCCTGTATAAGGCACCGATGGAACCGTGAGAAGCTGGACAGACCCCAAAAGGCTGAACAGACACCAACTAGAAGTACCCTGGGTTTGGGTGTCGGGCTTTAGAGAGAAATTGAGTTTAGAGGCTGAACCCAGGGTCTGGAATAATTTAGGAGGCTAGCAGAGGACGCTGACTCTGAAAGACCGAAGACATACAGCGAAACAAAACGGAGACATACTCTGGAAAAGCACTGAGAAAGGAAAACAGATAGTTAATCCAGAGGTGCACAACCAACTATAAGAAACAGACGCCACAAAATATAAACTCTGCCACACGCTCTCACCATGGTAAAAGATAAGGGAGCCAAACCGCAATCCAATAAAATAATAAACTACACATTACCCCTTCCCCAGGGCCCAGAGACCCGGGCAGAGAGCATGACGGGGGGGCGAAAATGAAGAGCCTCGGAATGAAAAGGAACCCCCTTCATTAGTGGACGTACTACAGGCAGTACAGTTTACGTGCAAAGATATGGTACACAGAATAGATGTCAACCTGCGGTGTGACCTACGAAAGGTGGCGGACAGAGTGGCCACTATAGAGAAAAATGTAGACTCACTACAAACGGAAATGTGCACCCTCAGAGACACTGTCATTGCGCTTCAGAAACGAGTGGTAACTCTGAATGCTAAAGCGGAAGACTCCGAAGGGAGATCTCGGAGGAACAATCTCAGATTTGTGGCTTTCCCTGAAAGGGCGGACGGCCCCTCAGCTGAACTATTCCTGGAAGAGTGGATCGTACAAGAGTTGGCCCCAAAACGACTATCAAAGTTTTTTAACGTTGAAAGAGCGCACCGATCTTTGGTCTCCCCCCCCTAAGGCCAGGGGCACCGCCGAGAGTCATAATTGCCCAGTTCTTAAATTATCAGGACAGGGATGCGATCCTGCAGACCACACGCATGAAAGCACCAATATTATTTGAAGGTCATCCTATATCAATATATCCTGACTACACTCAAAGAGTCCAAGAGCAAAGGAAGACATTCTTTACAGTCAAACGACGTCTTCGAGAACTAAACCTGAAGTATAGCCTTATGTTCCGCGCAAAATTGAGAGTAGAAAAAGCGGGCCGAAGCCAGTGACTGGCTGGATTCCAACGGTGTATCGAGGGCCTGCCTGGTTACATCAACGGGGTCATCCAGAGCATCGACAATAAGGGATAAAACCCGAGACCAACGTAAGGGAACAAGGCAGAAGCCACAGACCAGAAATGAAAGCCCGGACTGGATTCAGGTCACCCAGACAGAACGTTGCAGGCATCAGACACTGAGACAGCGCAAGAATTGGAAGAAGCAACCCAAGATACTGGACTTGACTCTGGTGGACTGGATGAACCGGTCTAATGAACAACAAGATGGGGGTCAGGCGGAGAACGTATAGATAAGTGACCAGGGTTTGACATGAATAGGAAGGGTGGGAGGGACAATAACACGCAACAGAGTGGACATGGTATATATCCAAGCCCAGGAGGGTAATATGTTGGACATAGATGAGCTATCGAGGGGGGGCCCCCCCAACAGAGATCCGAACCTGAGTAGGGAGCTGCACGATCATACCTCGCACCGTCCTCGGCGGCCGGACCACTAGCACAGCAAAACAGTAAGGGTCCATCCAAGCACTCTTAGGAGGAGTGTTGTTATTGCCAAACGCAAGACAAGATAAGTTGAGGTTCACAGTTTGGTGGGCGGGCTGATTAGGACGTTCTCTGCAAGTTGATATTCCGCACTGAATGGGGGAAGTGGGACTTATAAGAATGCCCAGTGGGTGGGAGAGAAAAGGGAGTTTTGTAGTTGTGTTCATCGGGGGAATTTTTAAGAAGTCAAGTTCAACGTGTCTGGTGTCAGATTCTGGGAGGTTAACATCGGGGATGGGGAGCAGGAGAATCATCATGGGGAACGCAGGGCAAGGAACGGATGTAAGGAAATGTCTGCAAAAATGGCGGCACAAGAATTGAAAATCATTACATGGAATCTACAGGGCATGGCAAATTATCGGAGGGTGTTAGATTATTTGAAACGATACTGCGTGGCGATTGCATGCCTACAAGAAACGCACTTATGGGGTGATGCAGTCCTGTGTATCCGGCGACGGTGGAGGGGACAGGTATACCCCACCTCTTATTCCGGATTCGCACGAGGAACACTCATTTGGGTGGCTCCCAGGGTATCGTTCCAACACCTACACCATGTAACGGACACCAAAGGGCTATATGTGATTATACATGGGAAGTGGGAGGGAAGGGAGATATGTCTCATTAATGTTTACGCCCCCAACTCAGATAGCCCGGATTTTTTCACAACAGCGATGAAAGCAGAAACCCCGTTCCTCGGAGCGAAGGTGATATTATTAGGGGATTTCAATTGCATCCAAAATGCACAACTAGACAGAGACCCACCTAAAGAAAACACCAAACCCCGAATAACTAGGATAATATTAGATATCCTACACGGGATGCAACTCAGAGATAAATGGAGAATGTGTAAACCCCTGAAACAAGTGTTCTCCTGTTATAACCCCGCAACAAATACCCTTAGCCTTCTGGATTACTGTTGTCTCTCATCAGGGTTGACTCCGAGGGTCGGGGGGATATTGTATTTACCCCGATATCTGTTGGACCACTCTCCACTCCTGTTGAGCCTAAAAGAGGGCGTAGGGCGACCGGCAATACTGGTCTGGCGCCTCTGTGCAGAAGTACTGACTGATCCCCCGTTTGCAGCCGCAATTGCAGAAGCCCTTTCCCATTATTTTGAAAAAAACTGGAGAACCGCGTCCAGCAGGTCAATGGAGTGGGAGGCTATGAAGGTTATGATTAGAGGGGTATGTATTAAAACATCCCACAGGGTTAGACAGCAGCTAGTATGGGATATCCGTACACAAGAACAGCGGTTGGGTATATTGGAAGCGGATCTACATATAGATCCACAGAACATAGAGGAATGGCGGGCGACACGTGAAACACTCATGGCCTCCTGGGGTAGACTGGAAAATCACAAGAATACAGCATACCGGCAATGCCTCCACATGGAAGGAGATAAGTCTGGGGCCCTACTAGCGAGATTGATTAAGTCTGAGTCCACGCCCTCCCCAATACTGCAATTACATGACAGTAATGGGGACCAAATTTGTACCCAGGGAGCAATTTTAGACACTTTGGCCCAACACTTAGCTATTGCTTATCAAACTAAATGTGACGCACCCCCAGAAATAATACAGGCCTACCTAGACCATATAGGGATGCCTTAGCTGGACCCTGAGGAGGCAGACACGCTTGCAGCTCCTATAACCAAAGAACAACTAACGGCAGCCATCCGACGCCTCAAAACTGCCAAGTGCCCCGGAAGTGATGGGCTTACGGCCGAACTTTACCATAGATTTGCGCCGCTTCTAGCAGGTAAGCTGTTAGATGTTTATAATGAGGCACGAGAGACACAATCCCTGCCCACATAGTATCTATGATTTTGAAACCAGATAAAAACCTGTTGTTCCCCAAGCTCTTATATGCCGATCTCATTCCTGAACCTAGATATTAAACTACTGAGCGGGATTCTAGCGGCCAGGCTATTGCCTCACATGCCCCAGCTGGTGCACTCGGACCAGGCTGGATTTATACCCCAGAGGAATACTACACACAGCTTAAAGCGTCTGGCACACATTTGGCATACCCCGATACTCCCGACCGAAGCATGTGGCCTGGCAATACTTGATATTGAGCAGGCATTTGACTCGGTAGAGTGGGAGTACATCTGGGCGGTCCTTCGAAAAATGGGGATGCGGCCGGGGTTTATACAATGGGTTCAATTGCTATATACGAACCCGACTGCCTGAGTACGACTCAGGGGGACTGTATTAAAAATTTCAACTTGACCAGAGGAACGAGGCAGGGATGCACCCTGTCACCACTGCTTTTTGCGGCGGCGATGGAGCCCCTAGCGACAACACTGAGACAAAGTATGGAGGGATGGGGAATCCCCCTGGGAGAAACCAATCATGTCATATACCTATATGCTGATGACATGTTAGTCTACCTAAGGCGGCCAACCCAGGCGGTGCTGGTCCTCCAAAAAGAGTTGGAAAAATTTGGAGTGTTCGCCAGACTCCGTATTAATCGCAGGAAATCGAAACTAATCCCAATTGGGAGATTGATACAGGAACCAACAGGTGACCGCCCAGAGGTGGGTCTGCCTTTAAGAACAAAGGGTAAAAGGTATTTGGAAGTTCACTTGTGGTACTCCGGCCCATCATTCCTGAAACACAACATAGGAAGGATAATAGAAGGCATCTGCGCCTCAGTAGGTTTCTGGAAGTCCCTGCCTCTTTTCCTGATGGGGAGGGTGGCACTTATAAAAATGATAGTACTGCCCCAGTGCCTCTACACCATACAGCACTCCTTCTATGAAATACCTAAGTCATATTTCTCTCTTTTAGACAGTTTAATGGTGGAATTGCTATAGGGGAATAAACGTAAACATGTTAAACCTAGGAACCCTCCAATGTAAATGGGAGGACGGAGGATTAGAGATCCCCCTTATGAACTTATATTATATGGCCTCACAATTGCAACACGCGGTCCACTGGCTGGAAGAAGCTGAAAAATGGAGAACAAAAAAGACTATTGGCAGGCACATATGGGAGGAGTCCCCTCCCAGAATTACTTATGATGGGAGCTGGGATCCCAAAAGAATACCATATATAATAAGACACGTGGCAAGAGTGTGGGAGGACACAGTTAGGAGGGTAATTCCGCGGGCACCCTACTTCCCAGACATGCCGCTGTGGGTTATAAGACCCTTTAAGAAAATTGCGGATTCCATGTCAATCCAACGCTAGAAAGATGGGGGATGCCACACAATGGGGGATCTTTATATTAACGGCAGGTTTTTGTCACGGGAGGAAGCTACGACCACTTTTGATCTGGGAAGGGGTTAATTCCTTCAGTATGGGAAAATTGCGGCTGTAGCCCGGGAGGTGTGGACCTCCTTTCCGGAGGAACGCCCTAGTACTGCGGTGCTAACGACACTACTATCTATGGCGCGAGGGTGTCGACTAATTTCACACATCTACAGAGCACTTCAGGAGGATATACCCGTCACAGTCCTCCTGATACAGGAAAGATGGGAGGAGGCACTGGATAAATCCATATCAGACCGAGACTGGACGAGAGTTCATGAAGGGGTGCTGAGGGTGAGCTCCAACGCACGATTTAAATTAATTCAATATAACATAGTACATCAAGTATATTTAACCCCATACAGATTAAGTAAAATCTACCCGGGTCGATCAGATGCTTGCCCTAGATGTGGAGAAGGGGAAGCTCGCTTCGTCCACATGTGGTGTGCATGCCAGAGTTTAATTCACTTCGGGCAGGGAGTGCTAGGGAAAATACACAATGGCCACAGGTTGGTCCAGTCCTAGGTCAATACAAACAGTACTTTTAGGCCTAATACCCAGTCCATAAAAGAAAAATCTAAGCAGAAAGTGTGTGCTCCTAGGGCTGGTTCTTGCAAAAACAAGAGTGGCAAGTTCATGGCTAAGCCCGACCCGCCGCTCATAAATAGCTGGCTGAGAGATTTGAATGAATGGGCGATGGCTGAATTGACCCGGATGAAACAGATTAGGAAAGATGATAAACTTGAAGATGATGTACAAGCATGGTCGGCTATCATTGCAGACCTAATAGACCCACAAACTGCAGAAGTAAGAGAGGGGGACAATACACAACAAGACGAGGGAAACGAGAGGGGGAGTGAAGAAAGAACCGACTCGGAATAGAATGTAATGCATTCAGGGTGATGGTTATTGTGCTTGAGAAGGGAGAACAGATATATGACACCATGGCACAAAGGGGGTAGGAGGGAGAAGGGGAAGTTACAAATGTTATAACTGGCATAGAAATTACTAAACCGTTCAAGATTATTTGAAGGTTGATGGCATGAATGTGCTAAATGAGGACCGTATCCTAATAAAAAAGGAAAGAACTGCTCTTATTATGTCTCCTGTATGAGAAACAATGTTCAATTAATCTGCAAAATGCCAATAAAAATGTTTTTTTTTAAATCTCTCTCTTTCCAAAATAGATCTTGCTTTATTTTTCATATGTGCTTTTGACAGCACATTGGATACTCGAGGGCCTGTAATGTCCAAAGTTATTCCCATGCTCTTAAGCATTTTCCTGATATAAGTCATGGAATATTAAAAGCTTTGTCTAGGTCTAGGTAATCGACAACAAGTGCCCTATTTAACTCTGCTTCTGCTTTGTCCAGATTATATGTCAGAGTATAAAAGGTGTATTTTAACAGTGTCTTCCAGGTAGGGAAGGGCCAGTTCCTTGTGAACAATACAAGTAGAATGCTTTCAGATGCTGCTATAAATTTACTGTTCTCAATTACCTGTAAACTATGAATGTTTGTGTAACCCCAGATACCTGAGCCGTACGTTGCTGCAGAAATACATTTGCTCGAATAAATCATGCCCATTCTTTTAATTAGCTTCTTACCCAGTCTTGAGGCGAATCTAATTATGCCCTCAATATATTTTTTTTCAGTGATTGTTTCTTTGTGACGTACATGCCTTTCCAGTTACCCATTTGATTGTGCTGAAAAATGTATCAGCTTTAGGTATTATAATACCTTTAATCATAAATGTAAAAGGCCATGTCTTATTGAATTTATAACATTAGTTAATAGAGGGGCCCATAGGTCTATGTTTCCTTTATATATATTCAGAGGTATCCCGTCAGGGCTGGCTGCCTTTGCTGAGGAACTCCTTATGGCCAAGTGTATTTCAGTGATATTAACTATGATCTGTCTCTCATCCAGATCCCTCTCCAATACATAGTCTTCCTCACTGAAGATTGAGAAGAAGTGCATGAACCACTGTGCTTCTGTCATTCCAGCACTAAGAGTAGGGCCAGTGTAGTCAGTCAAACAAGGAGAATTAATAGTTCACCAGAACAAAATATTATCTTTAGGTGCACCTGCTTTAACAAGATTATCCCAGGCGTCTTATCACAAGGCAAATGTTCTCTCTAATATTACTTTTTATATGTAACTCTTGCTTCACATATCTGACTCATTTGTTCAGGTATAGATTTTAGTGCAGTTCGAGGATTAACTTGCGCCTGTCTGCACTTATCATTCAACCATCCTCTCGGGTGACAATAGTTGGCCTTTTTGGTTTTAGTAAGCAAGAGTTCTGTCATCCTGTAAATTCTCCTGGAAGATACATTTACCTTGCAGACATACCAAGACGTCAGCCAGATTTAGTCCCATGAAATCTGCCAGGACCTTATTGGGGTGCACCCCAGACCATTATATTTGATATCCATTATTCCTATGGGCCTCCATATTACCTATATCCAATTGAGGGGAGGTTACAGGTAGAGGCAGATTTAATTCAGTGGTTACCATATTATGGTCACTCCAAGTAGTATAGATGACCCTTTGTTGGATGCTTTATACTCTCTGCTGTTTTCGTTGTGGTGTCGAAGTTGGAGTGGGACTACGTCCCCCAGTATTCCTGAGGAGGGGCGGACTCCATTTGCCCACAGCTGCTCTCCATTTGCATCAAGCGCTTAAAAGTGCTAGGTGACCCCTGCAGCACGGGATGAGTGTGGGATGTGCCCAGGCCAAGTCAGTCCCGTCTTAGCCGTCATAGCCTGGAACAGTCTGGGCTGGCCACGCCCCTTGGCTTGAAGGATAAAAGTACTGTGGATATTTACTTATTCATTATTGGGTTTTTTCCAAAAACTTCCGCTCTCTGTGTGTGGGATAGAGGGGCCAAATTTAAATATATCTTAATGCATCAATAGCCCTCAGGCTCCTCCCAACACTACCCTCTGCAATGGGCAAATGAAGGACTGATCCTTCACGTGTTAAAGATTAATCTAAAAAAAGCAGGATCTGTGAAATTAATTGTGGTACAATCACCCCTACAGAATTTCCTCGAGGTCCCTATCCAGGAAACTCTTCTAACCATCAGGATTTCATCTGCAATGAGTTGCGCAATACCAACTCTATTAGATAACCAATGTATTGACTTTTTTCTCAATGAGTTAACAGATTCAAATTGGTAGGAGATAAAGTTAGAACACCTTTGAGAATTAATACATACGGTGTGCTTCTGGGGGTAGATGCAGGGCATGAGTATCTGTCATCTGATTAGTCTCAGGGATGGGGTTTGGTAGGATTTGAACCCCTTTCGCTTGGTGTGTGCCTATCTGACTCCATGGGGTGCCCACACCCCTGACCGTATTAATTTGCTCTTGTGATGTTTGATTAACATCACAGCATGGAATATTGGTCTCAATATTTCCTGACTTGGGAGGACCTAGCCAATCAGGGGATACATGAGCAGTGAGACCATTACTTGAGCGGGCTAAATCAGTTGCCATGCTCATATTGGCAGATTTAACTAGACCATTTATGGTAGTGTTCATGGCTGTTAATTTGGTCATCACCTCTGTGAACAACTATTTTACATAGTCTTTTAACATGACTATGTGGTTGTCTCTAGTATCAGGTGGAAGGTTACAATCAGAGGCCATATGTTTATAAAAGCAGTCTTTGGCCTGACTTAAAATGTGCTTGCTCCCCGAACCAGATATAGCATTCCCTCTTCTGTGTAGTGGTCGAGACAGTTCTCTTTTATTTTTAGGGGGCAGTGAGGCACTATTTAGACTTTGGGAGTTAGATACAATGCTGATGTTACAAACATCCTTTGAGATCATGCATGGATTTGAAAGAGTGGAAAATTTGTATCCTACATGGGGTACCTGCTAGGAGTGCAATGTAATCGCCTGTAGAACGCACTCACATATTATTCGATGTTGTGAGAATTAGATGCTAGATGAAAATGTGAATCAACTAACATGTTACTGGGAAAGTTAATACCAGCCAATGTTGGGCTTGGTACTTATCACTTAAAATCTGTACTTACCATTGTAATTAATGTAACTTGTTTTAGGTCTCATTAGTAAATATGATTCAGCGATGTGTTAATAACAATAACTGCTTTCTTAGGTTAATGACTTAAATGCAAAAATGTATATTAATGTAGTCTGCTGATGTATTTGCTAGTCTACATTGTATGGTGAATTTATTAACTTAGCTTGATTCATAGGCCTCGATTTTTACTACTCTTGGAGCGTCTTCATTTCTGACAGTAATGTTCAAACTCTTATTTGAAATTCACAGGATGTCTCTGTCTCACGGTTGCATTGCAGGTGGACAACGTTTCCTAGAGGAGTAGGGGTATTGTTTTATTAGGCAAGGTTGCGGAATGAAGGAGTTACAGTTAGCTTGGTCGCAGGAGAAAAGGTGGATTGAGGTGTTTTCACACGGGTGATGGGGAGAAGACCAAGGACGAGCTGTTACAGAGGGGCCTGTGCATGGAGAAGGCCGTGAAGGGAGTCGACGTCATGGAAAAGTTTGTGGCTGAGCCCATTGTACAGCTTGTGAGACGAAAAGGATTATGGGACATTTGATGAATACAACTTTATGAATATGATGCCTGGTAGAGAAGGACAGCTACCCCCATTCCTGCTTGAACTCCTGGCAGAGAGCACCTACTCGCTGATGTGCTTTCTTCCTTTTGCTTGTGGCTTCAAGCCTCAGACCCATCTTATGACAAAGTGACTTCTTAGGAAGGCTTTGCCCACTGACACCTTTTTCCCCCTCTAACGTCCTCTGCTTGTGCCTTAAATTAGGGATGCCACTTTAGAATTAGTGTAGGAATAGTTAGAATTAAATGCTGCATCTAGAAGAAGTGCCAATGCAAGGAGATGTGAACTTTCGTTTTCTCATCTCATGCATAATTGTAATTGAGCTATTTGTTCTTTTCATCCTCCATCGAATGAACCTCTTCAGGAGGTTTGGCGTTCTTTTATTTCCCTTGTATTTCTATACTCTCATGCTAAGGTTTGTATATGTCCAACTATTTTTGAATCTGTAATAAACAGACTAACCTTCAATTGGTTGTCGATTTAAGTTCTTGTGTAGCCATTTGTGTTATACTGTATTTCGAATGAATCATTAACTTTCCTTCCCTCTACGCATTCATGCTGCTAAAAAGAACCTTCGGAGATCCGACATTGGACTGAATCGAGCAGGTAGGCCCAGGCTTCTTTAGATTCGAGGGCTTTAGTTTTTGAGAAATCACAACTCCTCCACCCGCACGTTCAGACATTTTTGTTGTAGTTCCTCTGGTGTTGTGCTCCTCACATGTGGCTTTTTGGGCCCTTTGCGATGTTGCTAATCTCCCTTCCACATTCTCAGTTTCAGAGTTTATGATACCCATTGTGCTTGAACGATAGGTTGTAGTGGTGGCTTTGGGGCATCTGTCTTTTCCTGCTAATTTGGGATGATGATTTCCTCTTAGCCATGATGAGCAATATAAGCCACACCAATTAAAAGACAGCAGGAGAAAAGTAAGCAATCAATTAAAGTAAGCACTCAATATTGAACCTTAGAGGGGTGGCCCAGCCCAGTCAGTCTCCTCCGGGCCCTGAAGGGCACAGAGTACAGACAGAATACAGCACTCATGAAAGAGGAAGTAACGTGGAGAAATATATTTCTCCTTGTTACGCCTCCCCTGAGAAGGTGTATCTTTATGGCGCATTCTCAGGTCTACCACTTTCGGTAAATCTGGGAATGCGTCAAAAACCATGGGAGTTGTGTGGGAACATCCACGCAACGCCTTGGAATGCCTTCCCAAGGCAGAGTAACGCAACGCAATGGTTTGCATCGCATTGCGCTACTCCAGATTTATGAAGCCACTCAGGGCCACGCATGGTGGGCCTGCATGGCTTCATAAATCACATTTTGGGCTTGCACCATGTTGCGTGGTGCAAGCGTGATGCAACCCCTTTCATAAATATGCTCCTATATACCTTGTCATGAACGAGGAATACAATTAATTAAATCTATGGATCAAATTCTCACTGAATACAGGAAATCCAACTATCCATTTTTATATGTGTGTCAAAATGAAAAACTACAATTTTGAAACAAGTTTCGAAATAAAAAAAAACTACTAGGAGAAATACTTTTTAATGTCTGACAAGTTTTCATCCACAAATTCTTGTTAAACGATTGACATGCAATCAACTTTTAAGATGCATAAGAATCACTACAAATGAGGAAGATAGGCCAACAAAGAATGTCACAACAAATTATTGCTAAAATATTGATAGGAGCAGCTATAAGCAACACAAAAATAAAGAAAGTTATTGATTCAGAATATGAAAGTTCAAAAGGAAGTAATAACATCTAACTTTGTCTTTAACAGATCCACATAAGATCACGATAAAATACAGAGATTTCATAAGTTTGCAAAGAAAACACTCTAGAACAGTTGTCCTCTGAAAAGGCTGTTGCCTCAATATCTGTTCAGTAACAGTCAATTCTCAGGTGGACAGCTCCCTCTGGTGCACCACCACTTGCCCTTTAGGAAATGAATAAAAAAACAAAAACAAAAAAAACACATCACATGGAAGCATTCCTTCAAACCAGCATTAATCCGTTTCGGGCTCAGCGGATGGCTTACTAGCCCTTTGTCAATCTCAAAAATGTTGCTTTGCATTGTGGACCTTGTAGTTAAGTACAAGATAGTTAATTTTTTACACATACAAAAGATGGCAAACAGTGTGTTTCTATATCTGTATTCGTGTGTAGATATCTGCAAAAATACTGAAACGAGGCAAGTCTTTTCTAATTTGTCTTGATTGTAAAGACCCTCTACCTGCCCATTCCCTGAAGTTCAAATAGCAACAGTTGGATGGGGCACAAGAACAAAGGAGCAGGGGAGTGCTCAGGAGAAGTGTCAGACCTCTGTGAGGTAATCAAAGGGTAAACAGCTAAGGCCTAGTAATGGAGCCCGTTTCTCTAGAGCCAGCACCCATTCCCAGTTCTATCGCAGTCTGATGGGCATAGGAGCTGTGAAGCAGGTTGTTTTGGAGTGGCACCAGGGCTCTTGGTGTTGAAAGGCTGGGACAGTTTGAAATTCGTGCTCATAACGTGGCAAGGAAACCTTGGCATTCTCTTGGCTCCTGCTCTTTTGGCCTCTCTGCAGTCACTGACTGCAATCAGTGGCGTAGCTGGGGGGGGGGGGCGGGGGGTTTGGGGGCAGTGGCCTGTCCCCGCTCGTACCTGCCATGTCGGGCGGCAATAGAAATCCCCCCCACCCGCTCCTCAATGCGTTTGCCGTGGGGTGGCAAACGGAGAACACTCGCCAGCACCCCCCACCTCCCCCACCCCACCCGCTCTTCACTGCGGCCGCCCCAGGGCGGCAAATGCAGGGACCGCCACTGGCGGCCAGAGGGCTAGCTACGCCACTGACTGCAATGAGCAAGACTAGTGAAATGTGGCAGGAAAGCATATGATTTCAGGTTAGTCAGGGGGCTAGGGCAAAAAGTGCTATGGATTTCAGCCTTTCACTGTAGCTTGGAGGTTCATTGCAAGGCTTGGAAATGACTGTCATTGTGACTGTGACTGTCATTGAAATGACTGTACACCACCTCGAAACTATGCATACCCTGGATTCTAAAACTACAAAAAACCACTGATTTTAGTTATTTTGACACTGATGGAACTCCATCCAAAACAATAGTATTCATTTTTAGGTCTCGCCTGAGACAGCACATGTGCTGTCGCTTGCGGAGATCTTTTTTATGAGCTTAACTTAAAGGGGGCTTAGAGCCCGCCCATTACTTACCATTAGTTTGCTTCATCGTCACTCTCTTTTCCTTGCTTCTAATTGGCCAATGTCTTCTGGTTTCACTTTCTCCTCTGTGTTTATGTCTTCGCTGGAGCATGAACCAAGTACTGAGTAATCTCTTTATGAATGACCTTCCGCTGGTGCATTTTATATTTTTTGGAACTGCAGTTTAGCTGTTCCTATGTTGTATGGCACTTTGAAAGTTTACTGTTTGGAGCCCTACTGGACGACATAAAAAAGGTTGTGACCCAACATGGAAACGTTCATCGGAGGCAAGAGATTTTTATAAACACTAATGTGTTATGAAAGATGTGATATGAATAACTCAACCATTTGCACATCTGGTTGACAGTTTGGCGGGCATCTGAAGGATGAAATGGAAAATGAAAGGAGTCACAAATACGCACGTTGGGATGTCATCGCAACAGCCTTTAAAACCAGTGAGTGGAGCGAACTGAAAGCTGCCACGTGTTCCTATGACGTGGTTATCTGCAATCTGCATTGACTAGTTTATGTACTAGTCATAATTGTTGATCGTTTTCACCCAAGTGTTAACTGCAAAGCTAGCTGTGCATCCACGTTCCTTCCAGATATGTTATCCTCAGGCACACAAGAATAAGCATGTGCCACTCTCCCTAACATATGTAGTCTCTCTCGGACACACACACAAATGCGGGTTCACACAAGCACAACACCTGGCTGGCATACGTACCCCACAGACTCAAGACACTCTTCCTTTCGTCCATTCTCGGCACACCTGATGTAATGTACATGTACTACTCAATATGCCAGAATGTGACATTTGATCACATTGTGCCAGGGAATGTGTTGAGGTGTTGAGGATGCCAGTGCTGTTGCTCGGGGTGCTGGGACTGGAGCAGATTACTTCATAGCCTTAAGTTACTGATCTTACAACCTGGGGACTCGGGGCATAGAGTTTCATTGTGTTATGGGCACTACTAAGATGCCAGTATCCATATTACCTTAAGAAAAGCACACATTGGCATGTCAACAATTGGCGTTCTAGTCTTAACAGTGCCACATAGGTAAAGCACAATTTGCCAGCTTTCTCCTCATCCCTTCACGCCCCTGTCCATCTCTGTCATTCTCTTGATCACCTAGGGTTATGCAGGGTCTGCTGCTAGACTATGTGAAGTGTACTACGTAGGCACTGCTGTCAAGTTGGGCTCAAAGGACCTGTGGGGGTTGCTGTCATGCTGTAATTGAAAACAAACATAGCAGCAGGGGCTGGAACTTGACGGAGAAACAGAAAATGATGTTGGGCTGGACTCCCCTTTACGAAAGGAGATGGGGTCCCTTGGGGGACGCAGGGTGTAGACCCTACGACCCCTAAGGGGCCCCTTCCCCTTTATGAATGTGGACCTCTTTCTGCTCCCAAACAATGTTTGTAAAACTATTCTTTTTTTTCTAAATGCATCCTGTTTTCCTTTTAGGAAAACTGAAAAAGGTCTGCATTTAAAAAAAAAAAAAAAGATTGCTTTATTTAAAAACAATCATAGACATGGTGGTCCAGCAGGTCACCATGAGTGTGGCTCTAGCCAGTCATAGGGGGTTGCAATTTGGGACCTACTTCACGCATATTAATAAGGTAGGTCGAGTTGCTACTCACTACGAATCGCCATTTTGTGAACTGTCCTATTAATGCATAGGTCGGTTTGCAAAATAAGAATGCATTCAGTAGAAGTTGTTGCGCATATTGCAACCACTTCTACCAAATTCATTATAATACATTCAAAGTAAATAGTCGCCAATTGCAAATCATTATTTGTCGCAATTTATTATTTCCTATTTTGAATATTTGTACATGAGGCTCTGCATTCTGGATTTTAATAGGTGCCTCTTACATTTTCTTTATATATGTTTCATTATCTGTGATGGTAGGGTACCAGCACCTCAGAAAGCACCTAGCACCGCCGGATTGTGTCTCAAATGACCCTTGACAGCCGTCAATAGTCTTTCAGCAGAATAAATATGAGAGAGGCAGCACCTTAAATATGCCCCTCTGTTCTATTGGGCCACTATATTCACGAGACCCTTTGTTAAATATGAGGCAACCGCCCAGCGGGGTCTCCTAACCGCCATAGGTGGTATTCTGTGAGTAGGGAAGGGCTTTTACAGATGGGTGGGCCGAGCCGCGCTCTGCTGCAATGGAGAAGCGTCTCCTCACGCTTACAAGTCTCAGGGGAGATCCTCTCCTTCCCACACTGTTTGCACATGCGCGCTGACAGGCAGAAAGGCCTGTGCACATCTGCGCAGCACTCTCTGGCCACAGCCCTCTCCTCAGATGAAGCGCGCGGCGCTCAGGGACCTCAGCGGGGGACGCCTACTGAGCACTGAAAAAGAACTGTGGAGGTCCGCGAGACTGTATCCGGCAATATGACACACTAGCAATTACTGTCAATTACACCTTAACGACAGTCAAAAGCTGAAAGGGCGACAATTCTGGAACCAGCAGTGAAGAAAGAGGATGTTAGGATTTGGACAGGGGACTTTATGATGGAAGGACATAGTCCCATTATTGGCAACACACCACACCCACACCACAACACAGTATGCATGCATAAATAAATACACAACACAACTTTTGTTTGGGAAAAATATTGCTGCAGGTTTATTCCATACAAAAGTATGCAATGTGGTGGGTTATCTTACGGGCGATCCAAGGGCAGGCAGCTGTAACCAACCTATGCTGCCCTGCCCGCCTCATGAGCCAAGCACTGTGGAGAACCCAATCAGCACTACCCTTATGGGGGTGATCCCCTTACTGGATCACGTGACACATTGGTCCATTATTACTCATGCCCCTTTCAGGGCGGAGCGTAGCAAGGCAAGCCCCTGGTTGTTCAGGCCCACAACCGCCCGAAGGACTAACGGGGCGCTGACGTAATTGTTCCAGGACCCTCCCATGAGGCTCCTGGGATTTGGCTCTGGCACCCCTATTGTGCTCTTGCAGAGGTACCCTTCTGTACCCATATGCATCCAGATCGCCCTGTAACTCCGCCTGCAACTACAAAGAAAACATTACAACGTCCTCTGTACTTTGCCTGCCAGCCCCACGCCGGGTAAGCGGTAGGGTGGGAGACGGCGTGTCGGCGCCAAAGAGGACCCAAGATGGAGGCCTAAATACCCTCCACGGCGCGCCAGAAGTGACGCGCCTAGTGCGCCCAGGTAGGGGGACTCCTCCCTGAGTCCCGACATTAGGAGGGGGTGGGGAAGTGCCCAAATGGCACTAAAGGGCCGCCCTTTTAGGGTGGCCCCCTGTGGGGCCCGCGGGCAGCCGCATAGTCCCATTATTGGCAACACACCCCTCCCACACCACAACACAGTATGCATGCATAAATAAATACACAACACAACTTTTGTTTGGGAAAAATATTGCTGCAGGTTTATTCCATACAAAAGTATGTAATATGGTGGGTTATCTTACGGGCGATCCAAGGGCAGGCAGCTGTAACCAATCTATGCTGCCCTGCCCGCCTGATGAACCAAGCACTGTGGAGAACCCAATCAGCGCTACCCTTATGGGGGTGATCCCCTTACTGGATCACGTGACACATTGGTCCATTATTACTCACGCCCCTTTCAGAGCGGAGCGTAGCAAGGCAAGCCCCCGGTTGTTCAGGCCCACAACCGCCCGAAGGACTAACGGGCGCCGACGTAATTGTTCCAGGACCCTGATGCAGCGCTTACAATAAAAACTATTCTCCTCCTAGGTTACTTATAGGTCATCCAGGGGCAAACTATATTTCTCATATCCACATGACGATGGGG